>JBBPDJ010000017.1:3543533-3656544 GCA_037974625.1 Cucumis cinereus
TATATATATATCAACTACACTATAGTTTAATCATTTTGGTATGGTTTAAGATAGGATTTCATCTCAAAACATATATTTTAAAGATTTTGTAAAGTTTTTACTAATTTTTTGCATAGGGCTATGGTTGCACCTAATTTCGTTTTTTAACTCACAAATAAATAAATAAAATTAATTTTTTTTAGATTGCATCTAAGTATTTTTGTTCGGTAAAATATTAGAAGATTACTTATCTTATTCAAGAAAGTGATTGATCAGATTCTATAAAAGTAGTTTATGTCTTACCATCCAATTGAAGTACTTGTAAGCTTAATATTGAGAATTTGATTAAAATAGAGTTAATGGTATTTGTATAAAAAGGAAAACTTTGACATATTTAAGAGGTCCGAGTCTTCAACCTCCCACTTAAACTAAAAATAAATATATTTTCTTTGTGTTTTCATCTTTTATTATGATATGATATTTAAAATGAAAAAAAAAATCTTTACAACTATTTTATTTCTTTACTAAAACTCTTAGGGTTTAGTTTATACAAGTAATGAAATAATATAAGAAATCTTTCATATGAATAACAAAAAAAATACTATTTACAAAATATAACAAAAAAAACATAAATAAATTATAGAGAATGGATAGATTTTGTTGTATTTTATAAAAAAAATACAATTTTTTTTATATATTTAAAAATGTCCAATTTATATATATGCATATTGTTTTTTTATTCTAAAGTTTATGATTTAAATGTATAAAATTTATACAATAACAAAATTCATGAGTATAAATCATTTTCTATCTATTTTTTAGATATCATGTTATTATATTATTTCAAAAAAAAAAAAAAAACCAACCCAAGCACCATCGGAAAATAAAATAATATAGTTAAAAGTAGAATTATATTTGAAAATTAGAATGATAAATTATTAATATTTTTTTAAAAAAGAAAAAAAGAATAATGTATGGAGGTGGAAATAAAGTATTAGACGGAAAGGGTATAGTATTTAATTTAATGTGTTTTATAATCTGAAAACGTCGCAATTATATATGAAAATTCACCGACCAAATCGTGCCCCGGTCTTGGCGTAAACAAGATCGGGGATTTTGAAGGCCGGCTGCCGTCTATTTAATTTACACCGTTGGATTTCCTTTTTCCTTATAATTGACGTTTCACCGCATTCTGACCGTTGATACAATCTTCCTTGGCTTCCTCCCAGCCAACTCATACGCCCCAATTTCTAACCATACACGTCTTTTTCCTGTAAATAAATTATAATTTTGTTTTCTATTATAAATTACGGTAATTGATATGATCTTTCATATTTAATACAAAATATCGATCTTTTATGTACACAATTATTTTGTGGTACTTCTCAACATCTTGAAAAACAACATACTGCGTAGAAAATTTCGATTAAATAGAAGAAGAGAGGAATATTTGATAATATGGAGTTTTATCTCAAAATCAATTGTCAATGAGAGGAATAGTTCATATATCTTATAAATAGTGTGATTCTTAACATATTAATATGTTGGTTATTGTGGGATTCTCGACATGCCCTCTCAAAATAGAGTCTATTTTTTGTTCACTGATTTTGATCGGATCTCAATTTATTTTTATTAGATTGAATACTCGTTTGAGCTTTACGTAAAATGAGGAACAACCTAACCCATTACAGTTATACAAACCCTATATTTACATAATCAAATGTATCTATTGTAACAAGCACAAAGAATTTTCTTTTCAAGACAGATCGAGAATTATATTCCCCCACGAGAATGACCCTCTAGCTTCCTTTGTTATTAAACAAAACCCTACAAATGTGTTATTACTTGATTTATTTAAAACCCTTAAATGTGTGTATTCCTTCTAATTATCGATTTATGAAAACTCATTCTTCATGACTCATGTCTTATGAACGTAGATGATTAAAATGACACTGATTGCTACATTGCTATTAAAACAAATTAAATGTAACACATTGTAACTTGTCTCACATTAAATTAATATTTGAATTTATGTAAATGTTCACAATCATATTGTGAGATACTTCTTTTGAAAGAAAAATACTTCTCTATACATCCATTAATATAAATCAATCTACAGTTTTAATTATTTATCATCTAATATATATATATATATAACTTATATATTAATATATCTATTAAAAACGTCATATTACAATTGTATTAAAGTCATATTGCAATATTTTATATAATAGTTTTATTAAGATAAATTGATAGATAAAATATAATATAAAAAAAAGGATATAATTTTTGTGATTGATATTTATTGGGTGAAAAGTGAAAATATCTTAATAATAAAATATTTTTCGTTTAGTTAATTACACTGACATGGTCGGTCGGTTTGGCAACTAGTAAAAGTCAACGTTGTTTAGAAATAAAAATAAGGGGGGGGGGGGGGTTAGGAAAGACAAAAAATAGGGAGTTTGGTTTTAAACCGATTTTGAATAAAAAGTTTCAATGATTCATGTGACATATGAGGTCATGAATTGGTTCCATTTAAATACAAATTTCATAAATTCTTGGTCGGCTTTATTTTATATTTAATTAATTTGTTTTTTTTATCCACACACAATTCACGTGACCAACATCATTAAAAAAGGTTAAACAAAAAAATAAATAAATAACCAAAATGTCTAGGATCTATCATCTATCCCATTTTAAAAAAATAAAAATAGAAACAAGCCCACCAAAACCCCTAACCAAGGATGGAAGAACACTCCATCGAAAAAAACGAGACAATAACATATTATGGAAAAATATTTCTACCGATGAAAGAGCATTCTCGAGAGAAGAGTCAAATTAAAATTTTATCAGATGTGACAAAATTGAACAACATTAATAGGTTTCCAACAACAAAAAGAATATCCTCGATGAAAATCTCAATTTTCATATGGGATATCAACAAAAACAACATTAACAAGTTTCAACTCAATCACACATATATAAGCTAGCCTTCCAACAACGCTTTTGCTTCCAACAAATTTGCACATCCACAACTTTAGCTAGATGAACTTGCAACATCCCAAGTTATTATCAACTATGATTATCTAACAGTTCGAGTATCGTTGATATAGTTGAGTCTCAATCAAAATATGGTTTTTGGGGGTGGAATTTGTGGCGTCAACCTATTGGGTTTGTTATTTTTCTAATTTCTTCCTTAGCAGAATGCGAGAGATTACCTTTTGATTTACCAGAAGCAGAAGAAGAATTAGTAGCGGGTTATCAAACAGAGTATTCGGGTATAAAATTTGGTTTATTTTATGTTGCTTCCTATCTAAATCCATTAGTTTCTTCGTTATTTGTAACTGTTCTTTACTTGGGTGGTTGGGATATCTCTATTTCATACGTATTAGGTTATGAACTTTTTAAAATAAATAAAGTGTATGAAGTCTTTGGAATGACAATTAGTATCTTTATTCAAGTCAAACTCATATATACTTGCAACCGTGCCAGATCCAGAAATTTAAGTGACGAGGGCTTTAAAGTTTAATAAAAATAATTAAAAAATGCAATTTTACCACTAGGCTACCTTCTGATAGTGATATTTTTTCAAATTTTCACACACACACACACACATATATATATATATATATATACACACACACATACATATAGCATAAAGTTAAGGGGGTTTGAGCTCCCCTTGACCTATACTAAATTTGTCGGTGCTTGTAAGAGTGGTTGAGTGTAGAAGGAGTGCTCTTGAAGGCACGACCCGAACCTTTCATTAAACTGAAATTAAAGCCCAATCTCAAATAAAACTAGATCAGACGCCTTTTCACTAAAGTGAGTTTCATTTCTAAGGTTGATCTACACACCTCAAATAATGATCACCTCCCTGTCCTAACACAATCTCTCGAACATAAGTATTAAAGGCAATCCTAATACTTATGGGGAGACCACCTGCCTCTAAAACAACCAACAAGCCAGCCTAAGAAAGATGGAAATAATTTTTTTTTCTTTGTTATCTTAGATCATGTCTATTTGTTTGCATTATTATAAAGTATCATTTTAAAAAAAATATATAGTTCAAACTATATCTTCCATCAATTTATTCAAACTAATTTATTACTACATGTAATTTTATTAAATTTGGTTAATTATGTTGTTAATTTAATATTATGTATATATATGATATTTAGATTTTACGAAAAATTCGTGAAGTTAATTTGATATATACACAACACTAGCATTAGCATTGGCATTGGCATTATCCACTGTACATCGGGCATGGGTTTTTTGCGACTTGCAAATAATTGAACAAGCTCCTAAGATGTGAGAATTAGGGGGGCAATAATGGGAAACAAAAACCGAAAGTGAATTGGAATAAGAAAAGGTGGGGTTGGAGAGGACCCAGGGAGGGGGGAAGTTGGTAAATGGGCTGTAAGGCCCAATTAACAAAACAAAAATGGGCTTCAGGGGGGCCCAGTAGTGATTGATTTGGTGGAAGGGCAGGAACCTGGGGTTTGCATTGAAAAACGAGAAACGACTGAGCGGGTTGTAGAAGTCGTCATGTCGTAATCATAAATCAAACCGTCAAATCTTTCACTCACCAAAGTTATAATTTTAATTACAACAAAAAGAAAAAAAAAAAAACAAAATTGGACATATTTTTCTTTGTTTCTGAAGTATTCAGGAGCATCATTATGATTTATAAGACAACGGAGAAGACAGAATCCACTCATTATTTTATACGCACGTGAAGCTGAACCACCCCCCCCCCCCCCCATCAAACTACGTTTATTCAAAATAAAATTACTGTTTCTTAAATAACATGTAAATTGTCCTTTTTATCCTTATATTTACAATTTTGTTTAATTTAAATTTTAGTATACAACAACATTTTCATTTTTCGTTTGTAATTTTAAAAACAAGTTTTTTTTTTGTTTAAAAATCTAAAATGTGAGAATTAGTTATCAAATACAATTATTTTTTACAAATTAATTTTTAAAACAAACAACAGAAATTAAATGGGTTATCAAACAAAGCCGTAACAATTTAGTTCCTAACATAAAAAAAATTGTCAATTTTGTCATTTTTTACTATCTTTTGATGTAGGCATCAATTTTTATTATTTTATGGTGTAGGCTACGTATTTTGTAAATGTAATTTGTCTATAATTAGTTTATCAATTATTTTTGCAAAAAACTTATTAAATTTTAACACTGGTTTCTACAATAAAGACTAAATCGTTATAAACTTAAACTATAAGGGCTACATTGTTACATAGTAAAGTTCATGATTAAATTCTTACAAAATTGAAAGTGTACGAACTAAATATGATTTATAACCGTTAACTTATTTATTTTCGATAAATCTTAAATTTAGTCCATCAGAGTCAATTTTCATCCAAATTGGTTGAATAATATTAATAATTTTCATTAAAAAAAAAAAGAAATACTAATAGATAACGATTTTTATATATATCAACAAAAAACTAGTTATATAGATAAATTTAAGATCTATTGAAAATATGAAAAGTAAATTAGACTATTAAAAGTACAAGGGTGAAATTGAACAAATTTTGAGGTACAAAAAACATAAATGGTATTTTAACTTAAAAAATTATAAAGACTAAAACAATATAGTATAAATTACATAGATAAAAAAAATGTATTTTAACCTAACTAAGGATACGTTGGAGGATTAAAGTTGTTGACTCCGCCATTTATTTAGCTAAAAGAGTTATTACAGTCATCGAGGGTTTAGAGCTAGAAAACATCAATTCTATCTTTTGTTAACTCCTTACATTATTGATTACATGACTAAAAAGTACCGTTAAATTCAACAACTTTGCTATAAAAAATGACTTAAACCGCAAGAATGGAAAATAAAACAATGGATCACATGTTTTTTCATATCGTTCAATCAGGTTTCGATTAGAGTTGAAGCAACGACACACTACACATATTAATCTACAGTAGATCCAATCAGTCCAACGCAACCCAATTATACTAGAGTAGTACTTGAATTCATCCAAAGTGAATTGAAAATACATATGGACGATGTAGAAAACACGTGTAAATGTCGATTTTATTATTATTATTTATTTATTTTATGGAAGGACATGAAAATTTAAAACTTATTTTGGACAATTGGGAGTAAATTGTTCCACATGCATTGTCTTGTCTTTTCAAACATTTTTCATCTTTATATTTTTCTATAAATGAGGTGTATGTATGAATAGTGGTGTTTCTACAAATACAAATGCCTCCAATAAATGATTTCTCATTCATTTTCTTATGAACATTTGAATTTAATAAATTTTATGAAATGATTATAAAGTACTAATATGCATACTACAAAATCATTTTATAAACATTAGTAGTACGAAGGTTCAATATGAGAAGATCCGGGACTATCACGTGAGCAATTAAAATAAATTAAGATTGCTGGATTAGATGGACAACTATTCATATAGAAATGGATGATTAACGTTAAGTTCTTGTTTTATAATACAGTTTTTATTTTAAAACTTATGTTTGTTTCTTCCCAATTTTTCTATTTCATTTTTTTATTTTAAGAAAATATTTGAATTTTTAATTAAATTCTAGAGGCGAAAAACAAGTTTTGAAAATTATTTTTTTTAATTCTATTTGGTAAACATTTATTTTTTTATTTATTTAATGAAAATTGTTCCTGTTTTCCTCTAATTTTTTACTTATGGTTTTCAGATTTCTTACGTGCATTTGAATTCTCGTCCAATCTTTAAAAACCAAAATAAGTTTATGAAATCACAATTACATTTTGTAACTATTTGACTTTTGGATTCTTAGTTATTGAAATTAAGTTTATGAGCAATGTTTCTACCTCTAAATTGCTTTCTACGTATTTTGTACTTTTTTTTTTAGTTTTTAGATTATGGCTTTAATATCAAAATCACTTTTAAAAATATAAGCAATAAGACACAGATACCAATCAATAGAAGCAATGTTTATAGGCTTAATTTAAATTTTTAAAAATGGTGACCAAAATAAGATCTTAAATTTTCACAATATAGTAGAAAATGAATAACAAAAACACGTAAACTTATGAGTTGAAGTTGTGTTTAATTCATAATTTTAATTTTTTAAAACAAACTTTAAACCTATCTAATAAGTGTGCTTAATTACATATAGTACAACAATCTCGAAGACGGTAGATCGAACCTTCTATTCTAAAATAAAAAATTATACCAATTATCATTGAACGTTTGACTTAATTACACTTGTATATTATAAGAGGTTTGCAATGTTTTGACCCATTAAAATTTTCTAAAGACCAAGGTCAAGATATTTTTGTTTTTTTTTAATAAATTTATTCTTAAAAAAAAACTAATAAATGAATAATAATAAGAATAATGGGTAATTTATTTATGGAATCTAAGAGCAAAGCATTTGAAAATTCTCTTAGCTTTCCACCACTACAATGAATAAAGCAAAAGCATAATTTGTTTGGCCATCCATCAAAATATTGTATTAAATATAATCTTTGTTAACTAAGCACTAAACACATAATTAAGCCAATGACATTTCATAATCATATTATATTATTCAATAATTAAGGACTATATAATCAACAAAACAAAAAGAAAAAAACCCAACTTTTTCTATATTCTTACAAAGAGATCTAAACCTAACTGGGCAAAATGCATGAATTTCAAAATTAAGTACATTATTCCATTCTATTTTAACTATATACTAAATTTTTAATGTTGTTATACGCATTATGTAAGTAATTGTCGATGACCAAAATCGTTGAAAATTATTATAAATGACAAAACTATTGAAAATATTTACGAAATCTATCGAATTTTCAAATTCTATAGATGCTGATGGAAGATTCTATCGATGTCTGTCAATACACTGATTAGTGATTTTTTATTTGTACGCATTTTATTTGTGATATTGAAATTGAATAATGTAATGGTAGCATTGTGACAATATCTTTGTCCTATTTTATTAATTTGTTTAGACGTAGTTGTGTGTCGTGATATTAAGTTGTTCAATTTGTTGAATTATATATTTATTGTTTGATAACATATATATATATATATATATATATTCAATTTTGTCACATTTTTTAGTAATTTTTTCATCTTACTTGAAAACACATTAGAATTCTGAGTCAGATTAAAAAAAAAAATCTAAGTTGTTAGAAATTATCGTGTGTTTCAATATATATTTCAAAATCATGAAGTAATAACCGTATCAATTTAAAAATCCATAACTTTAGTAAGTGTATCGATTTACATCATCTTCGAAATTTCATTCGATTAATTATTGTATGAAACTTATATATTAAGTTTATTATTTAAACTCCTATTTTTTCATAAGCCAGTTAATTTAGACTCTTCGTTACGACTATGGCCTTTAAAAATCATCCAAGTATTAGTTTTCAAATGTGTGTATAGACTTCTTCAAATATTGGTTTTGTAAAATTGACGTTTAGAGTAAATATGTGAACGATTCTTAGGGAAAAATCTGACTAAAAGCCAAAATTGATATATTTATGAAAAATTTAGAAATTTAATTGATACAATAGTAAATTTCACCCGAGATATTTCCAGACGAAATGTAATTGATAATGTAAATTGATACATTTTAAAAAATGTATGGTTTAAATTGATGCATCACTAAAATTTAGAGATATAAATTGATATTTTTTCTAAGAAAAAAATGAAACTATAAGTTACCGAACAAAAAAAGTTACCGTCGTAGTGTCTATAATCTTAATTTTGAAAGACAAAAAAGAAAAAATATATAGATAGTTATCAACAGGATGTAAATTTTGGCTAATATAAGGTAAGATTGATATTTGGTTAGAAATTATTGTGGCTTTTGAATTGAAATACTTATCTATCTAGAATTCAACATATTACGAGTTTATCCAAATGTCGAATGATTGAACGAGTTATTTCACGAGTCATGTCGAGATGCACGTAATAAGGCGGTACGGACACTCACAAATATAAAAATAATTCCACGAGGTCAAAAAAGGTACTAAAAATTAAAAGTCGTGAAAGAGTAGCATATGCAAACGTTAAACAAACAAGTCTCGATGTGTGGAATGTCAAAGGTTTGGTACAAAGCTTATTTATCATTATTATTTTTTTCTCATTCTTCAAAATACCCAATGACACAAAATTATACCAAAAAGGAATTGTTAGATACAAAAGTGGCAGCATTTGTTCTTCAAATCACACCATTGGATTCCATTTTATTTGATAAAGTAAAGTTTCAATCAATTCTTCACCACTAATGGTGAGAATTGGAATATGTTCTTCCAACTCCTAGTGGATCAAATAAATTAATTAACTAAAATAAAATAAAAACTTCAAATATTTGCTATGGAATTTATGCTATTTCAAATTTATGAGGCTCTCAAATTATACCCACTTAAAAGCCAAATCCACTTTCTTCCTTTCAAAACGTAAACTTGAAGCATGCTCACTCAAAAGTACTCATTTTTACGGAACCAACGATGATTGACGAGTATTCTTTCACTTTTAAAGGTGGAAGTTACACGATTAACTGTTTGTTGTAAAAAAAATAAAAATATTTGTTATTATTAAAAATATGAAAAATAAATGAGATTATATATTTACGTATTTTTCATTTATACGTTATTTATGTTTTTTACCTTGGAGTTTTGAAAGATGTGCGTCTATAAAATCTTTAATCTTAGAGACATTTTTTTTTATATATTTTGAATTATTCACTCTAATAAAAATGTTTATTGTTATTTGTTGATTTCATAACATGTTAACATGAAAAGTTATGATCTAAATTAAAATCATACTCAGATCATAACATTTTTAATTTAATAATTAATTAAAAATTAAACCCTAAGTTTAGGTTCCGTTTGGTCTGTAATTTATTTTTGTTTTATATTTTCACAAAAGAAAAAAAAACAAAGAAAACAATTAAAACGAGTTTAGTATATTTATTTTTAAAAACGATATTTAAAAGCAACTCATTTTAAAATTAAAAAATTATCATTTTTCTTTGTTTATAAATTTTATTTTCGTAAATTATGGGGGAAAAAAATCTTTATTAAAAGAATCTATAGGACTACGTATTTTCCAATGGGTGTGTAGATTTGGAGGGATAGACGATAGTTACTATTGGTTGACTTGAATGAAATAATTTAGGATGTTCTAGAAAGAGGGGAGTAGGGAGAGTTAGGGTGAGAGGGAGAGCAGGGGATAAAATCCAAAGTGGGGGCCACATCAATTGCAAGTATTAGTATTAGTAGAAGATAGAGAGAAATGGGTATAAGAAATAGAAGAGTGGACTTTGCGCTGAAAGACGAAAGTAAGAGTCAGAGATAAAGAGATTTTTAAAAATTCTGTCTGTTTGCAAAAAGACAGAAACAGCCTTTGGTTGGGCCCCGTCCAACAAAACCAACCTCCCATCGCCATCCATCCTTACTCCCTATTCAATCATACCTTCTAAATAAACTCGTCTAAGTTTTCGATCCATAAAAATATTACTAATAATTCTCGTTCCTAAATTTTCATGGATTTGATATCAATACAAAGAGTAAATCAGACATTCTAGTTTATCCACAATTCTTTGTTAAAGATACAAACTCTATCGAATCCGATAGTTTACAAATTCTTTGATAGAGAGAAAAATATGCACACGAAAGCTTCGTTTGTAGTGGGGGATGTGGAAATGTCGATCCACTTTATATCGTCATCAAACTCGTGGAGATTTAGAAATGTGGATTGTAATTTAATATCGTGTCTAGTTGTTTGACAACATTATAGCTAATTGATAAAATGTAATGTAGATGTAAATATATATTTTAAAATAAATAAACAATATTTGGTGCTTTTTAATCGAGTTAAAATGATTATCATTTATATGCTATTTTCATTCGTAATACTTTCTTACTTGTTATTTTATGTTTGATGAATTTTTGTATGAATATAATAAAAAGAGTAACGATCAGATACAACTTAAGTTACAACTAATTCTCTGCTACTTTTCTTTATACCATTTAATATTTTGAAAATTTTATTTAGATTCCAACAAATCTATTTGTTTATATATTTAGCCTTTACTTTTAGTTTATATATTTTTAATTTCCACGTCGGATCAGGAACGACACGATGCACGAGATGACTTACCAGAAATCGTGTGGGCCCCGCTTAATTGTCAGGCGCCAAAATTACACGCCGTCAACCACACGTATCAGATGACTTCCATCAAATTTCAAAATTACTACATTTTAGTTTCTCTATTTAATTATTATTATTATTATTATTGAGTTAGTCGTACCTCTCTATTCTTAACCTTGTTGGACTAGAGAGAAGAAAAAGCATGTGAACCTTCAAATAGTTAATAATGTATTAATAAAAATGGTATTAAAGATTCGTCAAAACGAACCTAAACTAATTTACATGTAAATTAGATGTGTTAGTAATAAAAAAGTCTAGGTTCAAATCTTTCAAGCTTTATTGTATTTGCGAAGTTAAAATCAATATCAATATTATCTTGGTATGTGTCATTTCGACTTTAATTTATGTTGGTTCATATACTTTCATAATATTTGTTTTGGTCATGTAATTTTATCTTTTGTCATTTTAGTTCCTCAAATCTTGACTTAAATTGTAATTTATAAAAATGTAATCAGGCCGAACCTAAAAATTTTGTTGACAAAGTGAGACTTGAATTTGGATCCAGATGGACTGTGATAACACTAAGTCATCTTCAGATATTGATAGTATTTCAATTTTTTGTATATGTATTATATGAAAAGCATTAAATTGATGGAGGGCTCGAATGTCCGTGCACCTATACTAAATTCGTGATCATAATAATAGAATTTTTCAGAATCAAGTAAATTAAAATAACAAATTTTGAAAATACTGAACTAAAATAAACGTTTTAAAAGTTAAAAAACTATTTAAGGAAAATCAAATTATAAAACTTGAAAATTTTAAACGGCGTTAGATTATAACAATGCAGGTGGAAAGACGAATCATCCATCCGTCGGTCGCCGTCTAATCTAATTGCCTCGTACATGATGTAGGGCCCAGATAAGCTGAGGAGATAGGAGTCGCAGAGTCTAGGATAAGACGGCCTCACCTGATCCCTACTATACTCTATCTCACACAGCCTCGCACTCGAATTGGATGTTTCGGATTTGTTTATTCTTCCGTTGTTTCCATCTTTTTACCGCCACCGCCTATGCCTATTAGAGCGCTTCGAATTTTCGCTTGATTTGATGCCATCGCCATTTCTGCAAATTCCATATTCGGAAATCTTCCTCTTCACTCTGTTCCAACGAAGAGGACGAAACGCAGCGCAGGAATGAAGAGAAGATCGATTGATCCTGTTGTTTGCCGTTTATGTTTCTTCTTTATATTCCTTTTCTTTGCTAGTTTTTGCTTTGCAAATCGTGATATGGAAGCGCTGTTGAAGATGAAGAGTTCAATGATCGGACCGGGGAGGTCGGAGCTTGGTGATTGGGAGCCGTCGCCATCGTCGTCTCCGTCTGCTCATTGTGATTTCTCGGGTGTTACTTGCGATGGTGATAATAGAGTTGTTGCACTCAATATCTCGAATCTCCGTTTATTTGGCTCGATTCCGCCGGAGATTGGAATGTTGGAGAAGATTGAGAACTTGACTTTAGTGAGCAACAATCTAACTGGAAAGCTTCCTCTTGAAATGGCGAAACTCACGTCGCTTCAGTTTCTTAACCTATCTAACAATGCATTTCGTGATAATTTAACGGCTGAAATCACGGTAGGAATGACGGAACTGGAGGTTTTTGATATCTACAACAATAACTTCTTCGGTCTGCTTCCGGTGGAATTTGTTAAATTAAAGAAGCTTAAGCATCTTGACCTTGGCGGTTGCTACTTTACTGGTCAGATTCCTGCTCTTTACTCGGAGATGCAGTCATTGGAGTTCTTGAGCGTTCGGGGAAATATGCTTACCGGAAGGATTCCGGAGAGTTTGGGGCGGTTGAAGAATCTTAGGTATCTGTACGCCGGGTATTTTAATCATTACGACGGAGGTATTCCTGTCGAGTTTGGATCGTTGAGTTCCCTGGAACTTATCGATTTAGCTAACTGTAATCTCACCGGTGAAATTCCTCCGAGTTTGGGGAATTTGAAACACTTGCATAGTCTATTTCTACAAGTAAACAATCTTACTGGTCGGATTCCATCTGAACTTTCCGGTCTGATTAGCCTCAAGTCATTGGACCTCTCGCTGAACGAACTCACCGGAGAGATACCGTCGAGTTTCGTTGCGCTGCAGAATCTTACGCTGATCAATTTGTTTAATAACAAACTTCATGGTCCAATTCCTGGTTTCGTCGGTGATTTCCCTCATCTCGAAGTTCTTCAGTTATGGAATAACAACTTCACGCTCGAGCTCCCCGAGAATCTCGGGCGTAACGGTAAGCTGTTTCTGCTCGACGTGGCGACTAATCATCTAACCGGCCTCATTCCTCCGGATTTATGTAACGGTAGGTTAAAGACTTTGATTCTTTTAGATAATTACTTCTTTGGGCCCATCCCTGAGAAATTAGGCCGGTGTGATTCGCTTACGAAAATAAGAATTGCGGGAAATTTCTTCAATGGAACGGTTCCGGCAGGGTTCTTCAACTTTCCGGCTTTGGAGCAACTCGATATCAGTAACAATTACTTCTCCGGCGCTCTTCCGTCGCAAATGTCAGGGGAGTTTCTTGGAAGTCTACTGCTTAGTAACAACCATCTCACCGGGGAAATTCCGGCGGCGATTAAGAATTTAGAGAACTTGCAGGTTGTTTCTCTGGAACATAACCAATTCACCGGGAATTTGCCCGTGGAAATATTTCAATTAAACAAGATGCTGAGGATTAACATCAGTTTTAACAATATTAGCGGCGAAATTCCGCATTCGGTTGTTCAGTGCACTTCGTTAACGTCAGTTGATCTCAGCGAAAATTATCTCGTTGGCGTTATTCCCAGAGGAATTTCGAAGCTGAAAATCTTGAGCGTCCTCAATTTGTCTAGAAATCACTTGACAGGCCAAATTCCGAACGAGATTCGGTCGATGATGAGTCTTACAACTCTGGATTTGTCTTACAACAATTTCTTCGGTAAAATCCCCACCGGCGGTCAGTTTTCTGTATTCAACGTCAGTGCATTCATCGGAAACCCTAATCTCTGCTTCCCCAACCTTGGGCCATGCGCATCTTTACACAAGAATTTCAAATTTGTTAAACTAATCATCCCAATCGTCGCGATATTCATCGTTTTGTTATGCGTGCTCGCTGCACTTTATCTTCGGAAGAGAAAGAAGATTCAGAAATCAAAGGCATGGAAACTCACAGCGTTCCAACGCCTCAACTTCAAAGCAGAGGACGTCCTTGAATGCTTAAAGGATGAAAATATCATCGGCAAGGGCGGAGCCGGAGTAGTCTATCGTGGATCAATGCCAGACGGCTCCGTCGTGGCTATTAAACTGTTATTAGGAAGCGGCCGGAACGACCACGGTTTCTCTGCCGAAATTCAGACTCTAGGGCGAATCAAGCACCGGAATATCGTCAGGCTTTTGGGGTACGTGTCGAACCGAGACACGAATCTGCTGCTGTACGAGTACATGCCTAATGGTAGCTTGGACCAGAGGCTGCATGGAGTGAAGGGCGGGCATTTGCATTGGGACTTGCGGTACAAGATCGCCATGGAAGCCGCTAAGGGACTCTGTTACTTGCACCATGATTGTACGCCGTTGATCATTCACAGAGACGTTAAGTCCAACAATATACTGCTGGACAAGCTGTTTGAGGCACATGTCTCTGACTTTGGGCTCGCCAAGTTTTTGCAAAACGGCGGCGCCTCCGAGTGTATGTCCTCCATTGCCGGCTCCTATGGCTACATCGCTCCAGGTCTGTCCTCTAATCTGCTTCATCGTTTTTAGTAATTCTAATTAACTTAGTTCTTAAAGAAGGATAAGTTATTGATTGGTGATTCCTGCCCGGTTTAATGGTATTAATTTAGGTTGAGTAATGAGATTAACTTGATGAACTTAGTTGGATTTCACTTCTAAATATGGTATGAGCTAATTAGGAGTTCTTGTTATTGTTATTTCTTAAGAAAATATAAGTGAGGATTTTTTTTAAGAAGATAACCCCAACAAGTACATACTTTCATTTGTGTCGCCATCCATGGGCTGACACCCACTGACTTGGGCCTATGAGAGCCCATATATACGGTTTACTACTATTTATGATGCCTTAACCTCCTAATCTAACGACTGGGAATTGTATGCAGCTGTCTTTCATTTATTTAAGTTTCCCTAATAACGAAGGTTTGAGGTGTTTAGTTGTGTACTATAGTCAAAGGAAAGTGGTGATTATGATAGGTTGATTATAATAGTCTTGGTTTGGGATTTAGACTATTTAGCCTCGTAGAAAATAATGAACCCTAAAATTTTAAACACTAATACAGTAGTTAACCGTAAAGAAAGACGAAATGATTGTAATTGGAGCCCATACATCCTACTTATAGTTGGAAACCCAAACACCTCCTTAGAATTTATGATGGTGTAGATTCAATTGACCTAAGAAAAAGTATTTTTTCAAAAAATTAATTTTTATTTAAAGTTTTTGATTGATTGTCAAATACTTTCATTTTTTAAAAAAAAATGACTTCTAAGAATGTATTCCAAACACATGTTTACTTAGTCAAGTCAGGTGGGTTGTTGAGTGTTGGCTGTGGGTGGTTGGTATTCGAAGACAAATATAATAACAAATAAGCGTTTCCTACTTTAGTTCTTTTTTTTTTCAGAAAAACAAAATAGTAAGTGTTTTTTGTGTGGTTTGTAATTTATTTTGTCAATATATTTTTAAAAATTGAGAAACCTAAATTAATAAGTGGTAAAAGTTTGAAAACAAATTTATTTTTGTCTATTATAAAGAAGACAAATGTTTTGAAACATTACACCATATCATAGTTTACAAATCTATGATCCTTTATCTTTAACTCTGGCTAAGATTTGCTTCTTGTTCCTGTCGAGCAATTGAAAAGGAAGTTCCATATGCAATTTGGGATCTGGTTTGTAAATTTTAAATATTAATAAGTAGTTAACAGTAAGGTTATAATTAGTTGGAAACACCGACTAATTATAAATGAAGCCTCATATATGTCACTTAAAGTTGAGAATCCAAACAACTTCTTAATATCCAAATAAAATTTTAAAGAAAAGAACCTGAGCTAAAAACAAATTCATTTTCAATTGGGTATGAATTTTGAATCTTTGTTAATTTTTAGGTTAAGTTGTAAATTTGACTCCTTTAGTTTTGTGCAACTTATAGATTAATTTCTATGATTTATAATGATAATTTAGTCTTTGTGATCTTATATATAGCACTCATAATTAGTTTCTATGGTGGAGATTATTTAAAAATTTTATCCAACCATAATGACTATTTATGAAGTTTTATCAAAACAGACACACCAAGGAGACATTACTATAGTCTTGGATTATTATAGTTGAGTTATAATTTGTATTTAGTGTGTATATTATTTTAGCTTGAGTTATAATAAAATATAGTTAAGGTTGTAAAATATTTAAGTTTTAGATGAAGAATAATAAAAACTGAAACAAAGAATAAAAAAATAATGAATGTGAAATAATAGAAATTGTAGCAAATAAGGGTGTCGAGAGGATTATTATAACCTTAGAATCTTGTTTTGTGACCTCACTTAAATTCTAACGGTTAAAGTCGTGTGAACTCTATTTTTTTCCAAACCTTGAAACCATATTTACAAAACCATGTTGAAGTTAGTGGCAATATCTCCCGGATTAAAAGATGTATGAAATGAAATGATTGATTATATATTTATTAGTAAATACAATGAGAAACTGTTTCATGTGTTTGTGTGCCGTACACAACAGAATACGCCTACACACTGAAAGTGGACGAGAAAAGCGACGTGTACAGTTTCGGTGTAGTACTGCTTGAGCTCATAGCCGGGAGAAAGCCAGTGGGTGATTTTGGAGAAGGCGTAGACATAGTCAGATGGGTCCTCAAAACCACATCAGAACTCTCTCAACCCTCCGATGCAGCCTCAGTATTAGCTGTTGTAGACTCCCGCCTCACCGAATACCCACTCCAAGGCGTAATCCATCTCTTCAAAATAGCCATGATGTGCGTTGAAGAAGACAGCTCTGCAAGGCCAACCATGAGAGAAGTTGTCCACATGCTCTCTAATCCCCCAAGGTCTGCCCCTACTCTAATCAATCTCTAATATTTAATCATAACCCCCCCCCCCCCCCCCACCCCTTTTGTGCTAATAATAATAAAATCAATCTCCTAAACTTTACCTTAGAAAAAAAAATGAAATCAGCTTATACTATATAGTTTTTAAATCTATGTGTAATTAATTAATGCTATGATCAGGTGATTAATGGTGTGCTTTTAAACTGTGTTATCTAGTTTGTGTATTGATGGAGAAATTTGTAATTAATGTTGGCTTTTGATGTTAAATTTAACTTAAGTAAAGGGTGAGATTGGATTCAAAAGTGGGTCAGAAATTGCAGGCTTTTGATAGTTACTAAATAATACTACTGCTATACTACATCATTAATTAGGGTTTTATTTGGTATAATGCCAAAGTTGTTGCTATTGCTTTATAATTTTGACATATCCAATTGTGTGGGGGCAAGCTGAAATGTGGAAGATTTGGGTATTTTCTTTAAGTATTTTCATAATTATTTTTGCAGTTATTTGTGGGAGTCTTATTCAGTTTTGTAATCAATTATGGGCCCCTACTCTCTCAGTCTCTCTACTTATGGGGAAAAATACAAATTTGTTAATTATTTTTGTTTACTTTTTTGTTTCATAATAACACCAAAAATATATGATTAGTTACATTTAATTATGTTGGGGTAACCTATTTCCTGGCTCTCTGTCCCAGTCTTGGTAAAAGTTTAAAGAATAAGATATAATTAATTTCTATAAATGCCTAAAAATTAAAACTAAATTTGGATTTTATTTATTTTGTTGAAACTTAAAGAGTTTTGTCTTTTTGTTTATGATACGTTGGGCTAAAAAAGAAAAATACCAAATTATCCTTAATTTTTTTCAACTAATTCTCTTCTCAATTTTTTTACTTGGTTTTTATTAAAGACAATATGACATAACTATAATGTAAGCAAAGCATAAAGTTTTAAAATTTAGAAAGTTGGTTAAAATCTTATATCAAACCAAAATTTTTGGTTAAATATATAGGTTTTATCCTAATCTTTTGATTTATTTTCTATAGGATTTAAGTCCGTAAGATTATTTATCGTTCTTATCCTAATCTTTTGATTTATGTTGGACCTTGCAATAATGTAAAGATTTAACATAGCTCAACCGATATGAATTTGTATTGTTAACTTTAAAGTTTGATCTTTTATCTCCAATTCTACAACGTAGTAAAAAAATTTAAGATAGTTTATGGAATGATAAGGTTGCATAGGTGAGATATAGCAAATTTAATTATTTATTATGTTATTTAGGGACATGTCACTTTTTGTTTCCTCTATCCCATCTTTTCTAGGCCACGTTGTATGGGCGACCAGAACTTGATTCAATATCTAATGTCATGAGAAGGCTTTTGGAACAGACCAAATCCAAAAGTTTCTGTCACTTGGAAGATGACAAAATAGCTTACAAAAATTAAGTTCATGGTCATTGAAATTAAAAAGTAATAAATGCTCTCATGTAATTCATTGACTTTCGGGGTTTCTATTTTATTACTATTTGAATTGCACTTGGTATCGGTTGTTATATGTTTATTATCCGAGTACAGTATGATGTGTGTGAATTGTTAATGATATTGATTGTTACCATATTGTTGTCTGATTAGTCTCTTATTGCAATTTGATACTAAGGAGTTGTTTGGGGTGTTGATTTGATATAACATGTTTAGACTTCATATGTCTGGAAAATTTACATGTTGGTGAGTTCGTATATGGCATCTGGTACTGTTATTTTTTTTTTAAAAAAAAAAACTTCCTAATCGATTTTTGTTATTACTATTTTTGTTTTTAAATTAGGTTTGAATTATATATGAATTGCAAATTTTTTAAAAGTTTTTCTTTCTTTGAATTTTATGTTTTTAGTAATAACAGAAGCAACAATTAACCAACTATACAGTTAAATAAAATGGAAAACTAATGGAAAATCAAAACTTTTTATTTCAAAGTTTTTCTCTATTTAATTAATGTAATTATACAATGTAAAGATTAAAATTCAAAATCAAGATATAATAACAAAAGTATTGTTTTCAGAGTTTTTCATTGTATTTATCACAAAATTTAAAAGCAATTTTAAAAAATATAATCTAAGTTGCCACTCAAATGCTTATTTTGTGAATTTTAAAACATAAAACATAATTTTGATTCTAATTTAAAAATTGAAAATTGAATTACCATGAGTTCTATTGTTCATATTTGCTATAACAACTCTTACAATCATCAAGATTGTGTTCTAGCTATCTTTTGAAGAGACTAAAAAAACGTATATGTTCAATTAAGAAATTAGAGATTCGAATCTCTCACTCTAAATTGTTGACTCTAAAATAATTAAATTGTAGAAATATACAATTTAATATAAAGTTATAACTAATTAAAGAAAATGTATTGTGATAAATAGTATTTATAATATAAGTCTTTGGTGTGAATGTTTGTTTTTGTTAATAACGACATAACTCAGGTAATTAAAACATGTATCCTTAAGTTAAAGGATAGAATTAGTTTGGAATCATCTACTTTACATAGTAGTTACATTAAATCAAATAAACAACAAGTTAAGCATCCTAAGATTAAGTCTCGAGGCTATAACGGATTGTTCAAGTCTCGAGGCTATAACGGATTGTTCAAGAATTATTTGCGTACAAACTAAATCAGTATCGTATTGATCACTAACACACAGTACATATGTTGATTGAGGTAGCTTCCTTTGACATTAGCCATTTATTATTTTAATTTCTTCATTACTTTCTTTTTCCCTCAAACCACTTAATATTTTTAAATTTTAGCCAAAGTTTGACAAGCAAAGATTTGAAAGCTACTTCAATCATTTAATAATCACAATTATAATTTAGCTATTTTTCACGTTTTGAGATGATTATAAACAAACATTTATCAGCATGTTACCTCAATTAAAAAAAAAAAAAATCAAAGTCAGAAGCTAAAATACATTTTTTTTAAAAAAATATATTAAGTTTAAAATACAAATATTCACTTGAAAAACTAATTAAAATGAGAATTGGTTATATGTACAAGCTTATAATATTAAAGAAACTAATGAAAACCGAGATGTCCAAATTTTCATAGAGAAAAGAGTGTTTATGTTCTAATGATATCATCGTTAAGGGAGAAAATAACATGATTTGCATAATAAGAACATCTATGATACTTGTCGCATAGATTCGATGTTTTAAGTTAGAGGGTTGATAAGTGTTACGAGTTAAGAACTCGTGAGTGAGAACGACCTTAACCTAGAGCAACATATATATATAGGGAGAGAAAGAGAGAGAGAGAGAGGGGATGGCCAAAGTGATCTAGAATAGAATGTTGGATCTAAATCGGGGTAATTCTCCACTTAAATCAGTTGAGGAATGGTTGAGATATATTGGTGGGAAATTTTGGTAGACTTGTCTAAGGCCGAACATGTTAATTTGAATCTCAAAGTTGCCTTTTTTCTAGGCCCATTTTGATTCTATGAAACTTGTTATCTTTGTTTTATTTGGTGTTTATTATGTATTTCCGTTCAAAATCACCCATAATACTTAGATGATTACATTAAAAAAAAAAAAAAGCAACCAAGATTCATACACAAAATACTAATATTTATTTTAAAACAAAAAATATCCTTAAACACAACTCTCTAGCAATTATTCTCTATATCAAGACCAATATTTACCCTCCAAATACAATACAATTAAATTCTTATATCTTGGGTTTAAAAAAACAAATGATTTACACTTTGAAACAAAAAATTAGTTTACTCGATTTTATCATAAAGATAAATAGTTTGTTCATTTTATTACTTTTGATATTTTTTTTACAAAATACACTTGAAAGTATTTAAATAAAGAATGACCCACAACACAAATATCTATATAAACCCAACTAAAAATAACTTAAAATTAATATAACTTATTTTATTAATTAGTCTAAAAAGTCCAATTATAAAATAAGAAAAAAAATAAAACTTTTAGGCAAAATATAACACATTTTTTTAATTAAAAAAAATCAGTAAAAGCTTTAGACAAATTGGTCATTCCTTTACACTGCAATTATTTCCTCCAAAAATATTAATAATTAAAAAGAGCCTACAAAAAGGCATTCCGTATGGCAGAAAGTGACAGTTCTTGACTTTGTTCTGGCCGATCCGACCCATTCCGGTTCATTAAAACTCAACCCAACCTGAACCGAAACTACATGTCGCAAGACTCCGCACGTGTCCCACGTGCCGTCGTCTCATCGCTCCAAAAAAAAAAAAAAAAAGAATCAGCCATTTTCGTTATTTCTCTCTCCCTCTCTCGCTCGATGTGGGGGAAGGTTTCACAGACGACAAAACGAGGGTTTTGTGAAAACGGAAAAGAGAGAAAGAAAGAAAAGCTCAAGTTCTAGAGAGAGAAAATCCTCATTCATCAACCAGAGGAGAGAGAAATTCGGAGGTGGAAGAGAAGTTTTTGGAGCTCATATTCATCTGGAGCTTAAACCTAGGGTTTCGAGTTCTTTTGTTAAGGCAAGAAACTTAATACTGTTGCGTCTTTTGCATTTTTATATTTACTCATTTTTAATTCCTTCTTCATTCTATATTGTAATCGGTATCTACGCATTAATTTACACAATCACCTATTGAAATTTTGCATTTCATTTTCATTCACGCCGGTTCTTAGTTTAAAGCCTGTAAAGCACGGTGACTTCGTTTCATAATTTCTATTTCTTCTTTGTTCTAACCTATCGTCTTGTACTGAGATACGTCCATGGGTAGTTTCTAAATCTCGTTTGGCTTTTTCTGGGAATACGGACGAACTGCTTACTTAACTCTGGTGTTATTTGGAATTATTGTCGTCTTTACCATCTACTTATATTGGTAGCTGGATGATTTTGCAATTTCTGTAACGAAAACTATGATTTAGGGAATAACAATTATCATTTTTCCTTTTTAGTGGGTTTTTTATTAATGGCTTCTGCCCTTGAGTGTAGTGAGGTGCAATGCTTTGAATTTTGTTGGTAATCGATAGTTGGAATCTCCAAAACAGTGGTGGGTTGTTTCCAAATCACGATTTATTGGCACATCCTGTTTAATTTTGCATTTTAGAAAGTTTGACAGGAACGTAGTGCTTGCTCGTTACCGTCCAATTTTTTGGTGAATATGTTGAAAAATCCTACAATAATGAAATGGGTTTTTTAACTGTTACTCCTATAATCTAAATCCATTACCTAATGTGTTTTCTCAATCTACTAGCTAAGTTGCTGGGAGGGGGTTCTCTCTACCCGGCCCTTGGGTTGCACTTGTCTTTTTGAATGAAGTTCTTGATGTCTCTTATTTAAAAAAAGGAAAAGAAGAAGAAGAAGAGTGATTTGGATGAAATACTGTTCTTTTGTTTTAGTTTCTAGGTAAATCTCTCTGGGTCTGCAATCATTAAGAACGTTGCTAATAGTTATTGAAATACTAGACTCAGAAAGTCTTTCTTTTGTTTTACTTGTTGTTTGCTGAATACTTTTGAAGTTTTCACAAGTCAGTGTTGGTGCAAGATCAATTATAGACGCTGTAATGTTTTAACTCTTACAATCGATTTAGATGTTTATTCATTGCTGATTTTTAAATTTTGACTTACTTGTATAGCTATAGGACTGAGGTGCGATTTATTAATTTTTTTTGCTTTATTTTATTTTGATTTCTTAGCTTATTGACTTCGAATACTTTTCTTAGTGTCTGGTGTACTTTATCTCAGGTGTATTGATAACATATTTTAATTTATTGAGCTGGATGCTCGTGTCATTATCAGGGCTTCATTTCAGGCCTTTTATAATTGGGTTGCTGTATTTTTGTTGTGTAGAACAATAGTAGATTTATCCGTTATTCCTGTTTGAACATTCTTATATGTGATGGATGGCCCCTGTAACTGTTTTTTCGTGTGTATAACTGTTTTTTGCTGCTTCTTATACTTGGTGTAAAGTTTGTAACTTTCACCTCATAAATCATTTGATGACCAAAGTGCAATAATCGGTTAAATTTTGCATGCATATTTTCCCTAGTTTTAGGGATCTCTCTTGATTGACACATAGTTTGTCTTTATTTGCAGCGTTGCTTCATAATTTTGACCTGGTGATCTGCTAGATGGATGAAAAGGTGCTCTCATCTCATGCTCTCAAGGATGGTATATGAAGCATGATGACACTTGAAGACTTCTTCACCTTGACTGAAATAAAAAATGGGCTTACGGCCCCATGTAGAGTGGAGGAATTGATCAATGTTATGCAAAAGGAGAAGGATTGTTTTGTGAAGAATGTTAGCGATGCAACTCGGCATTGGGCTGCTGTTGCAGGGGCTATTGCTGCTACAGAGAATAAAGATTGTCTTGATCTTTTTGTCCATTTAGATGGACTTAGCTTCATTCAAAGATGGCTCAAGGACGCTCAAAAGTTTAGTAATGATACAAATGATTGCACCGTGGAAGAGTCTATCATTGTTTTGTTACAAGCACTTAAAAAGTTACATATAACTGCTGAGAAATCTATTTCTTCTGGGATTTTGTTTACTGTTAAGGGTCTTCATGAAAATACTGACCATGGAAAATCTAGGTTCGGGAAAGAATTGAGTGTCCTTCTTGATAGGTGGATGCAGGAGATTAATGATAAAGATTTGCTTCGTGATGCAGAAAACATTGTACATTTTGATGAAGAGAAGTCAAATCTTGTTGGTGGAGCAGGAAGGTCATCTCCTTCAGGTGCATCTGTTTCAAGAGAATTATCCAATGATGGAAGACAAACAGCAGAACCTACTGGGGACAAGATATTATCCTCTGGACCAGATGCTCTTCACCCAGATAAGATCGAGGATTCAAAGGTTCAATCTCCCAGAAACGAGCTCAACTCTCATTCAATTTCTGGAAATTCAGTTGTGAAAGATAGATCTCCAGATTTAACAACGAATTCTGCTGTTATTTTGCCGCCGATTGAGGATGTTTTGAAGAAGGATGAAACATCTCTATGTTCTGTTGGAGGAGGAGCCCCAGTTAGTGTGGCTTGTAGCTTTCCAGCTGCAAGGGAAGGCAGCGATAATGAACAGTTAGCTGGTTTGAAAAAGTTGAATGAGTCACCAGAGCTTGAAAACCAAGTGAATAAGATTGATGGCTCTTCTGGTAGGTCTTGTGTGACAGAGAAATCAGATAACTCTTCACATTCTCCCATGCAGGATCCTGGAACTGTTTTGGAAGGTTTTGATGCTGCAATTGGTGAAGAGTCTGCTCAAGAAGCTCCAGCTCAACAAGATAATGATGGTCTTGACGATGCTGGTGCCTGTCAGCGTACTTCTAGTCTAGATAATGAGAGAGTTTCCACTTTAGAATCAGCAAGTGGGATATCTGATAAAAAGACAAATTATGGTAGCATGCCTGTGTTCAAACCTGCAGGCATAGATGCTGACCGCTATCGAAGTACTCTTCGGGATTTGTCTTTGAATGGGAGTCTAATAGGAAAACTTGAAGAGCGTGGGGCTTCCTTTTCAAGGATGGAAGACTTTGGTGGAATAAAGAGAGACAGACAACGTCGGAGAAAGGAAGATGATGGTGGAATGAGTAATTCAGTTTTTTCCAAACCGAAATTAAATCCCAAAACTTCAAGTATAATTGATAATAGGTCAGACATGGAACTTGATTATGGGATAGTTGATGCTCTGGAGGTTGCTCGGCAAGTTGCTCAAGAAGTAGAAAGAGAAGTGGTGGAATATAGAGAGCCATCCTGCAGCTCTTCTTCTGACAAAGTTTCTGATGGTGGAATCAGGCAGCTGGGTAAACCAGTCACCATGGCTGAAAAACAGGATCTGCCAGCTGATCTACAAGAAAGGGAGGTCCAATCTGCCAAAAGTCACGTTGCTGAATCATATTCTGATGCAGAGACATGCTTAACCCATCCAGATAATTTAGATACCCAACCAGAAAATTTGAATGAAATGGAATCCTCCATGGTCACTGAAGCAGCTCGAGGGGCAGATGCAAGTACAGAGAAAGGATTTTGTGAATTTGATCTAAATGAAGACGTATTTAATGATGATGCAGAGCAGTTAGCAACTCCAGTGTCTATACCTGTATCTGTTATCTCTGTTTCCAGACCAGCTGCTTCTTCTGGGTTGCCTCTAACACCTTTACAGTTTGAAGGGGCGCTTGGATGGAGAGGCTCTGCAGCCACTAGTGCTTTCCGGCCTGCTTCCCCACGTAAAGTTCCTGATAGCGATAGAACTTTTTCTAGTGGGGGAAATTCTGATAGTTCAAAGCAGAGACAAGATTTTCTTGACATTGATTTGAATGTGGCCGAGACTGGAGAAGAAACCAGGAAGCAAAACCTAGGGTCATCTTTCCCACAACCTGGAGAGTTTTTAGTTGAAAGTGGATCAAGAAGATCTGGGGGATTAAAGCTGGATCTTAACTGTGTCGGTGAAGATGTTGATGCTCCAGCATCGGATTTGAGAATGGAGGGACTCTTTAACAACCAGAATAGCTACAGTGCTTCTCCTGCCTGCTCGTCATCATCAATGCAACCTTTGGTAAGGAATATTGATTTGAATGATAGGCCATATGTTCAAGGTGATGCCCCACCAGATCAAGGTCCTGGTAATTATGGTCAAAATGCAAGTGCTTATGGACGGCCGAATTCGGATGCTTCTGTTATATCCATTATGGGTACAAAGGTGGAAGTGAGTAGAAAAGATTTTCCTTTTCATGCTTCATCGTTGCCTAATGGCAGAACTGTTGAGCCCACTGGAATGGGTGCTACTTTGGGAAGGACAGGAGATATACTAGGGATGAGTTCTGCAGTTTCTTACAATCAGACTCCTTTTATTGGTTACAATGGATTGACACCAGGGCCAACCATTTCATTCTCAACCATGTATGAACCTAGTGGTTCAATGCCTTACATGGTTGATTCAAGAGGAGCTGCTGTTATGCCTCAATTCATGGGCCCTATATCAGCTGTTCCACCTTCCTCTTACTCGCATCCGCCATTTATCATGGGCATGGCAGATGCACAGCTAACTCCAAATGGTATTGCTCACTCGCGTCCAAAATTCGATTTGAATTCTGGATTAAGTGATTCTGGGGGTTTAAAGCAGCTTCTATTCCCCGGCCATCTCCGACCTGTGGAAGAGCAGTTGAGACAACCCTCAAGTTCTGGAGTTGGTACAAAAAGGAAAGAACCAGATGGCCCTGACAGTGGGTGGGAAGGTTATTTCCTAAGCTATAAACATCAGCAGCCTCCATGGAAACAGTAATCCTTCCTTTCACAATCACGTTCTCACTTTGCACGTTTAGTTAATCCACAGAAGTAAACTGATGATCACTGCCAGAAACGGATTCATACAAGGAGGCTGAACCCAATAGCCATAGTGGTGGGGGATGGGTTTCATTTATGACTAAATAAAGCTGGGTATATTGTGCTGTTATATGATTCACGAGTTAATTGTTGAGGGAAAATTTAGGGGCATCTTTTTTTTTCCTTTTTTCTTCTTCTTGGGGTTCTCATATATTTTATTTTCTTTTTGTTCTTTTTTTTTCCTTATCTTATGGTGTTTTCATAGAAAGGCCATTGCAAAAAGAAAAAAAAAAAAAAAAAAAAGAAGAAAGGCGGCTTTGGTACATGTGGCTGTGTATTCTATTCCATACATATCACAGAATTTTAGCATTAGGGTCTTTACATTTTAACTAAAAGTGTATGAATGGCATAGAGTTAGCGTTGAGTTAATTCCAAATAGTGCCTATTGCAATTCATCTAAGAATCAACATATTCATATTTTACTTTCACATGCTACTTGAATTCATCCTTTCAATTATTCTTCACATTACTAAGAATATAGATTACATTGACCATCTGTTTCTTCTACTTGTTATTTTCTTAATCTTCAGTATTTCAAGTAGGTTCTATGTCACTCTATTTCAGATGCCAATTTTTAAATGCCTTCCATGCCTCTAGACTCTTTTTCTTGACAATATGTGGAAATGGAGGAGTCAAATCTTAATTTCAAAGTTGATAATACTCGTATATCGATTAATCTTTTTCTTTGTTTTATTAATGTTACCTAAGCAAAAGAGCCATACTTTTTATCTTCTAAATTAGGTTAGGTTTATCATATTTTTATTACTTGCACATAAAGATTTAATGAGGAAAGTGGCCATGATCATTGGCCAAATTGCCTTGCTTGCTTAATGCAATTGCAAGTTGCTTGGGCTGAATACACGTTTCCATTTCCCCCCGTCAAGTTGGCCAATTTACGATCTTTTATATGCGTCTAAAATCCATAGATATATGATATGGACAAGCAAAGATTGATAAAAATCTTACTTTATTTCTATTTGAATTAAGACCTTACTTCTATGTGTGAATATGATTAATTTGATTTTGTTTGGTTTAACAATTTTGTTTGTTTTCAGAAGGAACAAATTAGAGAAGAAACTACCACTTAACCATATAAAAAATTAAAAAAAAGGGTTGAGATTAAAATAATAACAAACACTACCATCCACATCTCATACTTTATACTATATATTATGCAAATCATTAGCTGTGATACGACGATTGAAATCATCAATTTCGTTTTTATGTATTTTTACAGCACTATTAGACTGTGACATTAACATAGTTAAGAACTTTAATCATAAGAAGAATATCTTTAATTTAACAATATCGAATTCTGTCCCCCAATACCAACAAATGAATCCCAATACCATTATTTTGTTTCTTCTTACAACTAATTATAAAGAATAAACGTAACATAATAATAATCCTTTAAAAGAATTCCTATAATATTTTTTTAAAAAATTCCGTCTTCTCTGTCAGCTTTTCGCCTAGAAAGTGGTGGATTGGTTGGCTTCCCCCCTATTAACGTGTGCGGTTCAGCCTTTTCAATCATGACTCACATCCACATCATCTGGGCCCTAATTATGGGCCCGGCCCACCCACTTGGCCCACCATCCATTTTAACCAATCAAAATCAAAGCTATGGGCTCCACCTCCACCTCCACTTCCACGTGTCACCCTACTCCAGGCAAAACTGTGCAGAAAAATTCCTCTTACAACTACAGTCGATCAAAAGAGTTGCCGAATTTGAAGAATTGCGACCGTGGCAACGACTACCCCTAGAATATGGGGGAGCGTGGTTCTGGACGCGCCGCTTAAATCATACTCAGCCCCTTCGTATACCATTGTACTATTGCCGCCGTTGATCGTAGGTGTGTTTGTGTTGTGATTGTCCGTTGATTTCTGACTGCACCAGAAAAAAGAAACAAAAAACATTCAGTTCTACTGACACATAATTAAGTGACAACGTGTCATATTTTCAGTGGACCTTCATGCAGTGTTTTTGACCGTTGCGTAATCATACAAAAGCTAGAAAATCGTGCCGAATTACAACTCCTCGTTTTACGCCATTTAATGCCGTTGAACTTAAAAAAAGAAAAACCACGTGAAAATTCTCTATTCCCTCGAGACGATTAATTAAAACTCAATCGCCGACTTTAACGGTGTCGCCGCCCCACGATCCACCGGGATACATGTCGGCTAAAGAGTCGGTCGATGAAGGATCAAAATTACCAAACTAACCCCTCTAAATTCTACGTGGCATAAACATTAATGCAAGAGATTCCTTATGTTCAACGTTCAGATTTCATGGAATTTGTCAGAGGATGTAATGTACGAAAATACCCTCTATCTTAATGAATGTCAAAGGGGAGAATTATGTAAATTTACCTAGTGTTGGGTGAAGGGCAGAATGTAATAATATAATCAGCGTCGGCACATGTAAACGTGCTTGTTTTGTCATCGTACGCGTAGCTGTAAGCGCGTGGGCACGCGCTCTTGAACACCTGCGAGTACGCGGAAGGTTTACAAGTATCTGGAGTCGCGTACTCGCCACTACAACAATACTGCGGTTGGTTAAATGCTTCACACGCGCTTTTACACGCGACGTTATCACCGCCATCAACGTTCATAACCTTCAGCTCCTGAGGACACGCGTCGTTTAAATCCACAACGCATCCCGTGCTCATGCATTTCTCGCCGGTGCCGCCTTGTGGGACCACCAACATAGGGATATTGTAACCGTCGACCAAACTCACGTCGAAGAAATCAAGGCCGCCGGCGCCGTCAAGAGTGAACTCCGCCAGAGTTGCCGGTGGTTTCGCGCCGTTTCCGATACATTCGACTTTGTCGGAGCCGCAATCTCCGGTGAGACAAGAGAATTTACCGGTGGAGTCTTGTGAACAGTGGGTTCGGCCCCAGAATCGGCCACCCCAAGAGGCGGGAGCGGAGATGGTTTTGGACTCACCGGCGGCGAGGACGAAGCCGGTGGTGGGAAGTGGAGAAACTCCGGCGTTGGAGAGAATTCCGGGCCAAACTGTGTAATCACATTGGTTTACTATGCTGAAAGTGGTGGAGAATACTCCTGTAATTCCATAGTTAGAAAGTAAATTAAGCATACTAAACAGAAAGCATTGATTGATTTAAAAGAAAGTAAAAATGTAATGAAACAGAGATAGAGATTAAATTACCTGAGAGTGAAATTAGGATTGGTAGAAGATATAATAGAAAAGAAATTTGTGTAGCCATTGAATGTTAAGTTGAAGAAGAGAGGAGAAATGGTGGAGGTTTTAAGTTTGTATTGTTGGGGAAGGAAGAAACAGATGGAATTGAAATGAGGTTTGAAATGGAGGGAGGGGTGAAGATGGAGTATTTATAGAAGCAGAGGAAGGACGACGGAGCTTTCTAGCTTCATGCTTAGTGGGCCTGGACCCGGGCCCATCCTGATTTATTTTATTTTATTTTTATGAAAAAGGTTAACCAAATGATTTGTGCCTTTTTAAGAATTTGGAATTATGTTATGAAATTCAATATTGACTAGTGAGTTTGTTTATCTATAAATACTTAGGTTGGGTTATTTTGGTCTTTTACTTATTTATTTTATTACCCTTTGATTTTTTAAAATTATGCTTATTTTCTTAAAATTTTCATTTTGTAGCCCTCAAGTTGACTAAATTTCAAATTTCTTCATTCCTTATTTATATGGATTTAATTTCTACTTTTAAATAAATTTCTCTTTGCATATAGCTAATATTTTACGAAACTATAACATGGCGTTCATTTAATAAATTCATAAAAGTTTGCATGATTTAGCTAACTAATTGGATTAATTAAAAATCAATAAAATTATATTAGAATTATTTTAGTATGATAAGAGGTTCCAAACCATAGACCTCTTGATTGTTATACATATAATATAAGAGTTGAATTACATGTAATTGAGACTATCGTACTCCTTCCTTCCTGCAACTTATTGTCTAATCATATTAGGATATAAGTATTAGAATATTCATCTAAACTAAGTTTCATGTCATTCATATGTATTTAGTTTAACTTTTCAACAACTTAATTTTGAAAATAAGTCATTTTGGAAGAAAAAAAATGGAGCTTAAAATAGTTTTAAAACAGTACTTACAAAGTTTATTTTAAACCGTTTTTATACATTCAAACCTGTCCTAAATTTACTAATAGACTAGAATATAGTTCTAAACAACAAAAACTAGGTTGAAAAATGCACCCAAAAGTAGGGACTACAATTATATATTTAACCTATGGTCTATTCCTCATGCCAAGAAGTCACATAGGAAGTTTGACTGATTAAAGCAGCCCACCACCAAGGGGTCAACACATTCTTAATTCACACTTTAAAACCATTATTTTAAACCCTAATTTCTCTTTCAAATAAAAACAAATAAATAGTCAAACTATTCATGCTGTAAATTCAAAATTCGGGGGCTTTTTCGATTCCTAATATTTTATTATTCTAATTTAAAATCTATTAAACATTGGAACATTATATCATAAAAATTGAGAAAAAAAAAAACTATAAATATATGCTATTTTCATGCAAGCTAACATTATTTAATATTCATTATAAATTAATATTGGAATATTTTATACCTTAGCTTTAATTATAAATTCAAGTCAGGATTTTTTGGACATTTGTAATGAGATTGAAATGTATTGTAATGTAATCTAAAATTCATATTTGAAATAAACGTTTTGAGCTTGAATTGTAATATTAAACTCATTTCGTTTCGATAAATCGATATGTATTCTAAAATAATGTTGATTACTTTTCAGCTCTCTAAACATTTACAATATTTTAACATCCATACGTTCATATGTAAACTTATTGGCAAATAAAAACAAAAAACAAATAGAAATTAGAATAAGATTACCAACACGCAAGGTATGAAGATATTTATAATATGATTGAATAATTGACCAAAATTGAATTAGGTCATAAATTAGATGAAGATATTTTTGTTTCATTTATTCTCCACAAGTTTTGGGTGTGGATTATGGAATGATGTTACAATAATTAGGTCAGACATTAATTTCGGAGTCCATTGCATCAAATTCAGATAACAGCTGCAAATAAATTAATATCTTCAATTTCCAGCAAATATCTTTCGGGAAACTTTTACTATCTCGAGAACACTATATCCAAATTAATTCTAAAAGTTTATCTCAAATTGAGTTCAGCTCAACGATAATCGACCTTTTAAAAGTTGGAAGTGGAAGTTTTGATCTCGATAAATTTGTCTTCAATAATATATTTCTAATTTTAGGTGTCGTTGCCATTTGATTCATAAATTAAAAAATGTTACATATTTAGTTTTTAAAATTTGAGTTGAACTTCAAGTTCAAAATGTTACAATTTTATCTTTGAGATTAGTTTGGTCCCTAAAATTTAAGATTTACAATTTTTAACCTTAATTTTTTTATTACATAGTAAATATTCACTTTCATATTTTATTGTAAATGTCTATTAATTAATTTAAAAAAATTATAATGAATTGAGTTTCATTAGTTTTAATCACTACTAAATTAATTGTAAAAATTCACTACATAATTATTTAAACTATTTAATACATACCAACGTTAAAATTCAAAATAAGTGTTTAGTAAAAAATCAAAGTTAAAACTATAAATCTTAAAACATAGAGATCAATTCAAAATTCAATAATAAAATTATAACATTTTAAAATTCATAAACTAAATTTAGTCAAACTCAAATTTAAAGATTAACTTCTCACTAAAATTTTAAAATCTATAATCAAAATAAAAACTAAATTTAAAACCTAACTGACACATATATAATTTATGTTAATAAACGAGTCAGTTATGCAAACAAGAGCTTAACTTAACTTTAACTTAATTGGTTAAGTTAAAGTCGAGGTCTATAACACTGACTGCAACTTGTGTGCTGAATTGGATAAGAAAAGCGTTCGATTAGGACGAAATTTTGGCGCCTATGGTATTTTATTATTAGCCCAAAATGCAAAATTCTTTACCAAAAGTTAGTTTAATTGACATCTTTTTCTTTCCTTTTTTAAATAATACTGTTGTTCTTTGCAACTTTTTTTTAGCATTTATCTCATGAGTAAATTAAAAAATAAAATAAAATAAATTTAAATACTATTTTGATTGTTAAAAAAAAAAGTGATTTTATAACTTATCCAAATTAATAAAAACGACTTGCCAACAAAGTAATAAAGGGCACCCAAAAGACAACTTTACCCATGCAGGGAAAAGTAACACATAGTCAGAACGCCGCAGCAGCCTTCTTTGCTAAAATAAATAAATAAAAGCTAATTTGCAATTTTTAATTTTATAATTAGAATTTAGTCTACGTAGTTTTATAAACCGATTCAAAATAGTTTTAACAGTTAAGACTTTTTATCAAACTATAAAAACTAAAGTTAACTGCTAAGTTTTTTTTATTTATTTATTTAAAAAAATAACTCTTTTAGTACGGATGGAAGATGGGAGGATTTGAACTCGGGACTTCTTGTCCTTAGATGTATATAGATACTAATTGAGCTAAACTCTTCTGGAAATTTGCTACAGTTTTTACTATTTTATATTCTATAATTTCTTCAAACTAAAATATTGTACACCTTTTAAACACATGCTATTATAATCCAAACTAAAATAGTTTATACCCCAAACACAAACTTTTTATCCTAATTATAATAATCTAGGACTACAATAATTCACTTCTTATCCCAAACGCCTCCAAAATATTCATCTCCTAATTTAAATATTTTTTCTACCGACATCGATATTTTCGTAACACGTCGATATTTTCGTTATCATCAACATTTTAAACATGGACCAAGTAGGTTTGATTGGGTCACGTTTATATTGCTATTTAACTGGTCAAACTTAAGTAGAAAAGGATAGAACATATATAAAATTAAAGAAATGAAATTTAATTGGCGGCTTCATTGAGTATGGTTCCACGTAGGCTGCCAACTGTGTGCTTAGTCAACAAATTGCAAATTTTGTTCTTCAGTTTGTTTACCAAAGTTGACAAATTAAATAATATTGAGGTTGGATACAACTTCCCATTCTCAATATCAAATTAGATTAATATATTAATCAAATTAATTAATGTATAGTCTAAACCTACAACAACTAACCAAGAACATTCCAATTTTCAACCCTCTCTCTAAATGTTCAAACCAAACATCAACCTTAACATTTGTTCTAAACAATGTTGTTGCTTTACCTTTTTTTCATGGTAGAAATTTTATTGCAAATTTAAGTTAATTATTTCACCAAGCAATCACAAAGGATAAGTACACAAAGCTCTAATAGCATGAATTAAATCTATGGAATATGTTTTCGAGTGTTTTAATTTAAAAAACAAGTTATTTTAGAAAAAACTTGAAATGTTTAGCAATCACTCAAAATAACATTGAAGTGTATTTTAAACATTTTTCTAATCAAATGTGTTTAGATAAAAATGAGTTTTTTTTAAAAACATTTTTTCTCGAGTAAATCTAAATGAACCCTAATGTTGAAAACTTTAAATTTGAATTTAAATTTAACATACAGTAGGATTTTCGCAAAAAACATTGCGTGATTGATTATCTCACATTGAAAATGTTAAAGAAAATGACGTGATGTAAATACTATAAAAGAAGCTTATAACTTTGATTCCAAATCATCCAAAATTAAAACACCTTAAACTTAATATACTAGTTAACTATAGTTGTGTGAGTGTTCTAATGCTTTTAGACAGTGTTTGTAATTACGATGAATGAGAGAATTTTGTGTGATTGTAATAATTTTTCACGTGAAGTTTCTTTAGGTACGTGGTTGTTCCATGTCATACACGCATGAACTCCAACCACAACCAACACAAAAGGATCTACGACGGCCTCAGCTAGGTTTTCAACGCACGTTCTCAGTTATTTCCTCTCACTCACAATTGGCAATAAAAGGAGACTTTTTAGTTAAGAGAGCGACAGATCATAATCGGAATAGCGGAGTTAAAAGCTATAAGTAAACAGGAATTGGGTACCATTAGGGGAAGGCTAATATTAAGTCATACATCCATAATCAACTTTTGCCTTTGAGGGGGGGGGGGGGGGGTATAGTGTGTGTGTGTGTGTGTTGTAAATGCAGAGCCAAGTAGATGTAACGTAGAAGCTGAATCAGTGGCGGCAAAAGGGAAAGTTAAAGGAAATAGAGAGAGATTAATAATATAATGAAAGATATGGATGGAAGTTAGAATTTTTGACCTTATCCTTATACTTTTTCAATGTCCCCCCACTAACTCCCTTTTCGTTTTCCAACAACCCTCCATTTTTCCCTATACAAAAAAACGCCGCACCCATTCATCATATACTGCATGAAAATATACGGCTTTTGTTGGTCACGATTTAACTTGATTTTTTCGATAATTTAGGTTCCATTTAGTAACCGTTTCATTTGGATTGTTTCCCTCTCAACTTTGAATCTTAGCTTAGGGTCAAAAAGTGGTTCTTTTAATCAATGTTCTTCAATTATAAAGTTAGAGTATCGTTCAACTGTTATAACAAAAACAATCAACAAACAAAGAATCATACAAGAAATTGATGTATATATATATATAAAATCAAATTTTGATTTGATGAACGAATAAAAAGTAAAATTTTGAATTGGAATAATGTTGAGAAACATATAGTAACGATTCATCTTCTGAATCGAATATTAATCTTTAGGAGTTTGTTTATGGCACGAAACTTAAAAAAAAAAAGTGTTTAAATATCTTTTTGACTGCGATAAAACTTACTATTCTCTTATGTTTATTATTATTATTATTATTTTCATAAAGTAATGTTTTTGACATATTCCATTAGAAACAGAGAAAATTCGTGGAAGAAAAATTTGAACATTATCTCTTGAAAAGAAAGGTGATGACCAAATTCAGAAGGCCCTTTAATTTTCAATACCAAGGACCACTAAAATAATCAACTAAAATATATAATTGTCAAAGCACCTATAATAATATCATTATCATAATATGGCATTAAACAGCTGGACATATTCAATTAAAAGGGAAAGAGACATAATTTGAATACACTTATTGATATTTTTATATAAAAATCCTTAAATGTCATTGACAACATTTTTTTCTCATTTGTAAATTTGTTTCAACTTGCAAATAAAATGGCCGTATTTTGCAACTAAATACACTTGCCTTGCCCACCCTTTCACATTGATGAAATGGCTTCCAACAAAATTTTAATAGTCTAATTGTTGATGGAAGATGTTAGAACTCAAAACAAAGATAAGGTATTCCTTTGATTCAAGAATAGTTTTGAAACGTTTATGAATGGTCTTAGGGACAATATGACAACTTTTGTGAAAACTTTGATATTTTTTAAATAAATGACAAAATCCAAGGATATTCTTTTTAACCAAAGTGAGTCGGAGTTTCAATCTTCCACCCCACAATTATTGTACTAAAAAAAGGTATTTCTCTTTTATAATTTAACATTATGTTCATTCAATAAATCATGTAATAATAAATTAATATCACAAAAACGAACAAATTAACTTACAGGACAACCCAAGCAAAAATTCCTCGTTATCAGGAAGTTGTCTTCTTCGGTGGACTGGACCATCATTTTGGTGGGTTTTATTTTCTTCCCACAATTCACACGATGTCCAAGAGTAATTCTATTCAAATTTCGCATACCCTTTTGTCCAGTTCGAGTTTAACAGCATGTATGGCCATTGCCCTGTCAATGTCAAGGGGTTAAATTTCAGAAAATATAGTTAAGAATTGGCCGAAAATATTGAAGTTAATGACATGAAAATTTCAAAAAGAGGTCTTGACGCTTGGTTTTAAGGGGTTGATGTGGGTGCCTGCGTCACCTCCAATCATTGTTCGATCAGCGTGTAAATACCACTAAAAGAAATGGCGTCATTTGATACTAATATTCCATCATGGAGAAGAAATTGCAATTTTAAAGCAAAAAGTTTTGTTGGTTTATGCAACCTTCAACTGCGGATAAGTTGATGCAGAAAAGGCCAAGACCAGAATTTTAAACAATATCGTGACTATCCCTAAATGTAAGCTAGCTTTTGTTGGCTTCCTAACAGTTTCTTTCAATTATGCACCCAGTTGCATCATCAATAGGCCAAAACTCTTTCCCAGTGTCCATCTTTTCAACCTCTCTCTTTCAGATCTCGGGTCTAATAAATTCCCCACTATTAAAAGGCATTCCTAGAATAGAAGCAAGAAAGACCTTGAAAAGCATATTACAACTAGAAACTGATAAACAATCTCTATGACCCTGGTTAGCACCTCAACTAGTTGGTCAAGCAAACTTAAAAGAAGGTGTGAAAAACAAGGAAAAGTAGGTGTTGAAAGTGAGAACAAACAGTCTGCTAAGTTGTAAAAAACAAGTAAGTGCTTATAGGAGAAATCAATATAGTGCACATATAAATTCGTACTAGAGTTCATCGGAGGGCAACTGTTTTGCCATTCTACAAAGGAAACGAGCAAGAGGCTTTCTGGCGTTTGTTATTGCCGTATTGACTTCATCCCCATTCTCTTCAATTGCTTCCTTACGTTCTTCAATCATATGTACTTTCCGAACAAGTCTCCGCAGCTCCTATTGATGATTGTCATTAAGTCAGAATTGCATGGGAATAGAACGCTAAACTAGCTAGTAAAAGCTTTAGAGACGTAATCATTCGTAAAATCCTTATCCTATTTTTTGTTGGCTGGTTGATAGTAGACAAAGCAAGCCTAATTAGAACATTTTCAGCTAGAAGCCTAGAGAGGCGCCCTTAACAATCTTAAATAACTTTTTGATTCCTCTTCTATGTTTTTTTTTTAAAACATGATCTTTTTTTTTGGCAATCACTTGGCATCAATTTTCGTCATAGTTACATAGCTATAGCTTATCTACACTAGCCCAATGGAATTATCCTTTCGACACTTTCCTAGGATAGTTAGTTGAAAGGGGGTTTCAACTTTCACCTTTATTTGTCTTTTCATCCCATGAATGGAATGTTTCTTACAAAAAAAATATTAAGAATTTAAGTGGCATGAACGAATGAGTTAACAACTTCTTAAAGAGGCAGGACGGTGATATAAGAAAAATGGGTAAGGGTAGCACACCAATGCAATGAAAAAACCTTGATGCAGCAAGTGAAGTACCTGTCGGTCAAACTCAACAGTTTGTAGCGAATAAATTTCCTTTGTAATGATATTGTCCTTACTGATTAACCCGTCAAGCCATCTAGTAGCAATGTCCACATGCGGGCCCTAGTTAACATAGGGAGCAAAAAGAAATACAAAATGAATTTTTAAAACTAAAATGAACAACACGGTAAAAAATGACATTTATGAACCCAATCAATATATCAATCAAACTTAAATTAAAAAAGCAACAATTGTTATACTCGCTGGCCCTCGCTGTAATTGAAGTTTTTCATTTTATTTGTTCCACGCTGTAGTATAATTTTCACTATTGGTCAGCAAGCCAAATACAAATGTTCTGATAAACCCAATTTGTCTATTATACCGAATACGGAGGCGTAAACCCATATCATAAAATACCTCTTCTTCCTCCTCCTCCTCATATACAGATTTTGAAACTTCATCATCTACTGAAGCACACAATCTCTGTAGTATCTTATGGTCACCGGCTTTTGTGGCCTGTATTAAAATGTCCATTAATTCAGTGTCAGGTTGAGCATCCCTCAGCAGTTTTCCTATACAAATTAAAACCACTTATCAGAGCCACACAATACAAGTGTTTTGAAAAACAAAGTTCCACTTCCATAGCAAAACAGATGATTTTTTAGTTGGATCAATTACGACCAAGGTTATGTGTAAATCGCTTCAGGAATTAGAACACTCACACAATCAGAAACCTAAGGAGTAATCTGAAACCGGAGAAAATTCAATGGTAAGCTCAGTTCAAATTGTTGCATTTTGGCGTTTTGCCTAGTTCATCTGTGATTAGCCAATAAAAGATCATCTGCTTAAGAGGCCTTTACAATGGCAAATCGTATTATCACTCTTTCATTAAGTGAGCTTAATAAAGTAATCAACTAGATTGAGCCAATAGATATCTAGAATTAGTATCATCAACTCGTTAAGCAGTCACCGAAATGCAGTTTAGTTGGGATATCTGGCAACCTAGAAACAAAGCCGATCACAATACTCTAACTAGTTATGACCAATTCAAGGTCCAGACCATTTAAGCCATTCTATTCACTGTTTGACAGATTGAAATGTTCCATTTTAGATTTATAAAGAGTATTTTCAGATCTTGTGCTCACAAATGTTCAAGGACCAAAAAGACAGCAAATTTCCATATTTTTTAATCGATTGATCTTGATAAAGCATCACGTCGAGGTTCTTCAGATTTCATTTTCGTATAATTAAATATCAAATTTCACAACAGAATGAAATATCAAATATCAGCTTACCAATGTAATTGAACTGCCTTCGCTTTCCTTCTCTTACATCATTCCCAAGCCTCTGCGGCAAAAAATCGAACACCTTAGCTACATAAACAATTCACGCATTGCGAAATTACAAAAGGATACGAAAAACCAGAAAATTAAATCACGAGTAAGGAGCACCTTCACAAGCATTATTGCGTCGAAGACATCTTTCTCGAGGGACGTCACACTATCACCCCAAACAAGTAACAGAAATATCACGTTAGTTCTGGAAACTCAAACTACATAAACATTTCCCGAAGAGTATCAGTGATAAACATTATAAAAGAATTAGGCATCGTCGGATAATGTTGTGAGAAGATATAAGATACCTAAGGATGCGTTTAATTTGAGGAGTGGAGAAGGTCGCGAGATCCATGCCCCATTGGAAGGCTCGTCGAGCTTCCCGTTTAAGCTGGTTGCGGCTCTTTCTAACATCCGAATCATCATCAGTAACGCTCTCATCTTCTTGGGATTTGGCCAGTGCTGGAGCTTTGGGTAATCTGAGTCGTTTTGATTCATATTGGAATTCGCGGCGAGCAGAATGAACGGTAGCTAAAGATAGTCGACGAGAGTATAATCTTTTGGCCACCGAAGGCGGAGATGAGAAGAGAAAAGGATGTACGGCGCAACCGCAACAATGTTTCTGCAGCATCGGCGGCCATTGCCGGAGAGCTCGAACCATATGACTCATGGTTGATGTCCATCAGTTCACGGCGGAGTACCGGCACCATAAATTGATGAAGTCAGGTTCGGCCCAGATTCATCGGCTCGGCCCATCAAAATGCAATTACCAGGTTTGTTTTTGTTTTTAGATTTTCTAAGTTGTAATGTATGTATTGAGAGATGATCTAAATGAAACAAAATATTCACAGTAAAATATTAAAGTAGAATGATGATAGATCAATACTGATTGTGAGTCTAAATTTATGTTAGTTTATGATATTTTGCTATATTTATAAATATGTTTAGAAATTTTGTTATTTAAAATAAGTTTTTTTTTTATTATTTTCGGATTATAGTATAATCTTCTTCTAGTACACTTCAAGATCGACTTTTAGATGGTGCGACACCAGGACTTCTCAATTAGTCACCAAACTTAATATTACTTTTATAAATTTTTTAAATAGCATTTTTATGATTTTTATTGTATCAACATTTTAAATTTAAAACTCAAATTTATATTAAACGAAGATCAAGTAAAAGTAAAATATGTATTATAAATTATATATTACAAAATAATAGTTATACAATTTTTTAAACTCTATTCGTACATAAATTAATAATAGTTATTGTCGATTAATATTTAGTGTGTACTGAGAACTAGTTTTACAATTTATAAATATGTTATAGAATACATTTTGAACAACGGTTTAAATTATAATTATTTTTATCATTAACTCTCTTATTTTCAAAATATTGTTTTATATTCATTTTCAAGCAGTTGATAAGTTGTCTGGCAAACTAAAATATTTTGATACTATATGTTTGTGTCGATCACACACTGAAACTATCGAGGTAAAGCACGATTAATGCCCTATACGCTCACTTCTCACTCTTCACCCTCACTAAGCTCGATTCTCACTCTTGTTGAATTGACACTTACACTTGCTTCTACTCTCCTCTCTTTATTTGTCATAATTCTCACTATGATATATCAAATATGAATAAATATGTAATGTTTCATTATTTTTTAATCTTTTAAGTCTTCTCGTAACTGAACGAGAAATGAGAACAAGTAATGAGAGTGAAAGCAAGAACACGTGTCGAATAATAAAAAACAGTGATGAGAATCAAGTATCAACGATCCCATGTGGTTCTGTTGCAATAGATTCATAATGTGATGCATGCAAATAAAAGACCAACAAACTTATTTTCTAACAAGCGGATATTTTTCCGTAGGGATCTTAGAAAAAGAGTTGTACGAAATTGTGGGTTTTCACCTTCTTTCTAGTTCGACGTTAATATTATTTTTTTGTTTTTTTAATATAGCTAAATTACATATATATTTTACATTCAATATCATTTTTTATTAATATTATAGTTGTTAACTTTTATACATCTTGATAAAGTGAGATTAATTCAACGATTATTTACACACAACAACTACAGAGACGAGAGAACCAACCTTTCATCTATAAAAGAAAATGTTGTATTAAGAAAGAAAGAAGAACAGTTCCTAGACATTTGATATTATAGAAATTCACTATACAGTTTTCGTAGTTCATTCATTATAAAAATCAATAATTATACTGAAAAAAAAAAGTCAATATGAGCCAAACAAATTGCACCTTTTTTAATAAAGAATTTGCATTATGTTTTTATTTTATTTAATATTAGTGTGCTTTCGGATTTTATTTATATTTCCATGAGAGGGGAAAAAAAGGTTGAAAACTATTATAAGATACTCCACATATTTGTTGAAGATGGAATTGAATAAGTCAAACATAACCAACGTATTTAAGGTGGAATTGTGTTCACATATGTCCCCCTTTTATTTTTTTATTTGAGAATAACATATATTGCTACTATTTAATATAATTTTTTGTTGAAATCTTATAACCATAGCATAGCTAAACTAAACTAGAGTTAATTGTATTGTATATTTTTATGGGTGAATTTTAGTTTACTTAAAGAAACTCATGGGAGAGCCTAAGCGAGTCTAAAGAAAGATTGGTGGATCTATGAGGTGAACTCAAGAAGAGTTCATATAGAAGACTAGGAGAGGAGCTCAAGAGTCTATGAGAGAGCTTAAAAGCATTCATGGAGGAGAGCTTAGGTAGCTAAATGAGGCATATGAGGTAAGGCTCAAGAGTAGCGAAGTGGAGGTTATGAGGCAGGTTAAAATTAGCTCAAATGAGCATAGGTGAGAGTTCAAGAGGAGTGCCTATGAGAGAGAGCTTAATGAGCTCAATGGGACCCATGAGGTAAGCTCATGAAGCGCTTAGAAGAGAGCTACAGCGTATCCATGGAAGAGAGCTTAAACAACTCAATGGGACCCACAATATAGACTAAAAAAGAAGATCAAAACAACATAGGAGATAGCTCAAGAGGAGCACCTATGGAGGAAAGCTTAAAGAGCTCAGTGGACTCATGAGGTAAATTCAGAAGAAGTAAGCTCATAGAAGCCTAAGAGAGGAGAGGAGCTCATGAGCTTAGGAGAGACATAGGAGAAAACTTAAAAGCACCTATGGGGGAGAACATACACAGCTCTATAGGACCCAAGAGGTAGACTCAAGAGGAGCGTAAGAGAGAGATTAAGAACATCCATGGGGAAGCTTAGGCAACTCAATGTGACCCATGAGGTAGGCTCAATGAGAGTTTAAAGAAGCCTAGAAGAGAACTGAAGTGAGCACCCATGAGGAGAGCTTAAAGGGCTCAGTGGGACCCATGAGGTAAGCTCAAAAGGAGTATGCTCATAGGAGCCTAGGAGAGAGCTCAAGAGAAGCTCAACAATGGTTGGAAGAGCGCTTAAGAGAAGCTCAAAAGAGCATAGAAGAAAGTCTTTTAAGAGGAGCCATAGGAGGATGACCCACATAGAAGAGCCTAGCCTCCTAAAAGAAGCTTGTGAGAAGAAGATGATCCACAGGGGAGAGTACCCTTAGGTCAATGCCAAAGAGAGCTTAAAGGACCCACCGAGGAAAACCTCTGAGTGATTAGATGTGAAGCCGTTTAGATTCTGAACGAACGAGTATCATTAAGGGAGCGTTGAAAGCATTCATGGGTCTGTCATAATGATAATATAATTGTCCATAGACTATCAACTCAATGTTTTTAGAAATTTACGTGGGGCAATTATGAGCTCATGCGTTAGTTACAAATCACTATACTATATAAACGACCAAAGTCATTGGTAGAAGGTATGCCTAAATATGCCTAAATACCCTACTATTTTCTCTATTGTCTAGCTACTCAAAAACATAAAAATGACTTGAGCGTTAGATTGTGTGTGACTTGTCATAAAAGAAAGATTCACCCTTCCTTTTATTGATTGTGAAAGAAAGATTCAAGAAGCCCATGAACTATAAATTAAAATAATATTTCATTTAACGGGTATCTAAAATGCGAATTTCCGAAATAAACTTCCATCAAAACGAAATATGACAACTAGTTTTGGGGTGGGTAAATCTCCCGCCAAAAAAAGCTGGGGTTTTTGGTAATTTGGAACTTTGAAGACAATTAATAAAACAGCGATGATTGATGGCATACAGTTTTTCACAACCGCTAAACGACGCTTCTAATTCCTGGTTAATTTACTCTGCTCTCTCATTGTTTCGGTAGAATTGTTGTTTCAGTTAAACTTCACGGTGGTTCTTCTGAACGATCGCCGGCGAAAAACTTAATAGCTCCGTTGTTCAGCTGCCACAGCCATGTCCTCCGTCACTGTACCTCCTCTCAATTACCTGCTCAACCACTTTTCCCTCCCCGTTAAAGTAAAATTTCGAATTCTTCTCTTCCTATAAAATTTAGAGATAACAAAGTTAATGAAGATTTCTAGGTTTTCTAAAATTTTCACAATCGCTAAACGACGCTTCCAATTCCTAATTAATTTTTTAATTGTTAGAAAAAACTTTCCAATTCTATCGCAGGAATTAGCAGAAAAATACATGAAAATTTATTTTATTACATTAATTCTGATGCTGAAAGCGATTGTTATTAATTAAGAAATGATTGCAAGTCTTCGGTTTGATTATTTCTCTGAGAACGGCAGCCGGCAGCTAATTCTTCCACTATTCAGCGGCCGGCCGTCAGTCATTTTCTATCTCTCTGCGTGCAAGAATACCTTGCCGATTGATTCTCACGACAATGAAGTTGCTTCGATGAAGAAAAGTCCTGGATTAACTTCGATTTCGATCGGTAGGTCACTTCACTCTGAAACTGAACTTTGTTCATGCTTTCGCTCTACGTGTAACTGTTTGCAGATATAGTTCTGTCATTGTTTTAATCGAACCATGTCCCATCCGTCGTAGTCACTCTCCCCCCTCTCTCTCTCTCGCTGTAGTTTGGTCAGTGATTCTTACGACAGAATGAAGTTGATTAGCTGAAGAAAAGTCCAGGATCAACTTCTATTGGAAGTCTGTTCATTGCTTCTTATGCATAATTGTTTCTGACATTAATTTTCGTTGATATTTTCACTCGGTGTGATCTTTAGCAGTTATCCATCTGTTCTATCATTGTTTTAGTAGAATCGTGTCCTTATAATCCATTATAGACTATGTTGATTGTTTCGTGACATGATTTTGATCGGTTGATTTTATTGTTGGTATATGAAGAAATGTCAGTGAAATTGATGTGTTCGTATTATCACTCTGTTTAACCTTTAGCAACTTATATTGGATCTCGTTTGGTTTGTGAAAACATGAACGCATGAACAATTTTAGTTTATCCATTTTCTTCTCCTTCCAGATAGTTTTGCAGCAACCGAAGAAAAAGCTATTAGAAGCAATGATTTTACGTCTTAGGTTATAACACAAGTGAAGAGAGAAGTGGAGAGGAGAACTGTGCCGAAGGATGGCTGGTGAATATAGGTTCTCAATGGACCAAAAGGACATCGTGAGGATATTGGTGGCCACCATTGATGATTTCATCCGAGGTCGTTTGATCAATAAAGAGCAGAGGAACCTTCACAAAGAGCAGTGTGCTGAGAGATTGGCTGCTGAAGGTGGAAGTGATGACAAAGATACAGAGGTTAGGTACTCGGATCAAGCAGTGCTGGCTAATTTGGATTGGGGTATTGAAGCCCTTGAGGAGGCTTTTAACACATCCAATATGGAGACTAAGCTTGCACGACTTGACCATGCAGAGAAGATGCTTCAAGTATGTGCCTTGTTGAACTCTAATGAGAAAACTGCTGGAGTTCCCAATTTCTACCTTGCTGCTTGGGCTCACCTAAATCTTTCATATCTCTGGAAATTGCGAGGAAATGTTCACAACTCAGTCCTCCATATTCTTGAGATGTTTATTGTGGATCCTTTCTTTTCACGCAATGATTTTGCTCCTGAACTCTGGAAAGAACTCTTTCTTCCGCACATGAGCTCAATTGTTGGGTGGTATTCAGAGGAGAGGCATAGACTTGTGATCGAAGTGATTCCTGACTCTTCCGATTTATCCTTCACAGCTGATTTAGATCAATTCTTCAATGAATCTTTGATATTTTCGCTGAGGCCTGATCAAGCGGAGAAATTACAGAAGTTGGAGCAGCTTTATGGAGCATCTTTGGATGAGAATACGAGACTCTTTGCTAAATACTTCAAAGATTGTCTGAATTCTGATTCAAGCTCCGCCAAGAAGGTTGCCCCAATGTTGCCAATCGCGGAGCCACCTATGACTCCTCTTCATGAAGTGAGCCGCTCAATTCCCGATTACATAAAATTTGGACCTATTTTACCCAAGAGTGCTGGGTTTTCATCCTTCAAACCAAAATATACAGATAGTACGACAGAAGCTAGTAGGTAAGATTCCAAAATTCTGAGGATGGCTCCTCTAAAAATGAAAATGTAAACTAGTTATTGTTGTCCTAAAATTTTCAAACGAGCAAGTACTGGAATTACTTCCAATTTGTTAGTTGTTACTTCCCTTTCTCTAAGCAAATATTTGGTTTCCAAACAGGCCAAAGGGGACTTCCAGTCCAGCCAACAACACAGAGAAATTTGCAGGGTGGTATTCTCAGGTTTGTCTTGAGTTCAAATTTCATATCTCGTCATTTCAATTGCTAGAAAGGTCTACATATATACGCCAGAAGAAACTCTGCTGGTTTGAGTTGTAATTCAGTAATCATATAAGCTCTGTTTTGATTTATCTTTCTAGAGTGATTTGCTAGAGGAGAATGAGGATGATTCTGATCAGGAACCTTACGATTCTTACGATCTCAGCGATACCGCGACTTATAAATTACAATCGCCGAGTAGCACAAGGACGTCGGAGGATGAGCAAATAGGACTTAAAGGGGAGGTGTTGAAAATGGGGAGTCGAAAACAATCTCCCACCATTTTTTCTCCAATAGCATCTCCTTCAGTCCCTTCACCAAAAGTTCCATCTCCAACAGTTAATGAGAAGAAAAGTGAATCGTGTACATTGCGACTGTTATCTAGTCGTGGTGAACAACGTGTTGCTAACTCTGCCCTTGGATCACCAGCTACAAGAAGTGATTACAGCTTTAGTTCGGTAGAGTCTGATGGTGAAGTAAGTGTTTGTCTCTTGCTAATCTTGCTTTCTTAACCCTTCTTTTCGATGTATTTCTGTTTTATGTTCCATTTTTCTTCCTTTGCACAACTGCACTAGGAAAAACGTCTTTTAATTGCGACTGCTCTTTAATTTTTTACTTGAAGAAAGATGGCCACAGAAGAATATATAAGCCGATGAACAATACAACCTATGACAACGTGAGTAGCCAAGACTTCGAGAATTGGTAATTACAATATTTCAGTTCCACTAACATGAGCTGTTGTTTTCATACAAGATAAGTATCTTGAAACTTCTTAAATTTCTAACAGTTCAATAGATAAACTTGAGGAGGAAAGTAGAAGCCGCTCGTCTGAGAATGTGACACATATAGTACGACCCCCTAAAGATTTCGTATGCCCCATAACAGGTCAGATTTTCAGTGATCCAGTTACTCTTGAAACTGGGCAGACTTATGAAAGAAAAGCGATTCAGGAATGGTTGAAAAGAGGAAATACAACTTGCCCCATTACGCGGCAGCCATTGTCTTCAACTGTAATGCCTAAAACGAATTATGTCTTAAAAAGACTGATAACGTCTTGGCAGGAACAGCATCCTGATCTTGCTCAGGATTATTCGTGGACTGGTACATCGGTATGTACTGTCGGTTCTACCTTCAAAAAGAAGAGCTCTCTGGCAACTACTCCTTGCCAACCATTTCACGGTCCTCTTAACAGGACGTACGAGTCACTTAATCAAAAGGGCAAAAGATTAATGCAAGAAGCAGTGTCTTTATCGCCCACCAGTGTAATATCTCAAGCCACAGTCGAGAAAATCATTAACAGTTTAAAACCTTTTGTTTCTTGTCTTTGTAATTTCGAGAACTTGAAACAATGTGAGACTGCTGTGCTCACTATAGCAGGGTTCTGGAAGGACTCAAAAGGTGATCTAGCAGTCCATTCCTACTTATCCGAATTGGCTGTTGTGAACGGCTTTATGGAAATACTGTTAAATTCCCGGGAAAGAGAAGTCCTCAGAACCTCGATTTACGTTCTTTCTGAGCTTATTTGTGCAGATGGAAGCGTTGGAGAGTCCCTTAGTAGTCTAGATTCAGATTTTGATTGCCTAGCTTCTTTGCTGACGAGTGGGTTGTCAGAGGCTTCTGTTCTTATGTGCCTGCTAAGGCCCACATTTACTCAGTTGTCAGCTCATGACCTTATACCTTCCCTAGCCCAGCTGCTCCAGAAGAAAAATGAAGATTTCGATGATCTGCCATTTGTAATAGAGCCAAAAGATGCTGCTATCGCAATGCTTGAACAGATTTTGATAGGAGGGGATGAAAATAGCCAATCCCGGAATGTTGAGAGTCTTATCTCTGCTGAAGGATTCCCTGCATTAATCAAGTTTTTGGATGGGGCAGAAGTGAGAAGGCCAATACTTTCTATGCTTTTATGTTGTATGCGAGTCGACAAAGGTTGCAAGGACTCGATTGTAGAGAAGATTGAGCTTGCTCCGGTTCTTGAGTTACTTCATGCTGGAAATGAGGACGACAGAGGCCTTTGTGTGGCTTTTCTGTCAGAGCTGGTTCAAATGGACAGGTATAATAATACTAATTCGCTTGAAAACAAAGTTTTCTCTTGTTGTGCAATCAGTTTTAAAAATTACTTCTCTTGTTAAGTTCCCTGTATGGTGGACTTATTTCATAAACGAATAATAGAAAATGAAGCTTTTATTATTCATAATCATAACAGTGTGGGTAAAGGTTTCTGCCTTCAACTACTGAAAATCAACTGATCTTGAAATTGCTTTTCATTTTTTCTAAAAGAAAAATAGTTTTCTCCTGAATGTATGGTTTGGGTCAAAATTAAACTTTTGTTGTACGAGTAATGTCGGTCACCACAAGCTACATTTCAACCAATTTTCTTAAATTAATATAGCAACAAAGCATTATCAACTCCCGAAACTGATTAGAAATTACTGGTATGGCCTGTACGGAATGTGACATGTTACACATTCCTATGTTTATTTAATTCTGCATCTGGTTAATTCTGCATCATAACTCAAGTTAAATTCCTTGTCATTGTTGAGAAATTACAGAAGGACACAATGCAATCAAATTTTGCAGACAATTAAAGATGGAGGAGCATTCAGTACGATGCATACACTTCTTACACATCTTCAAAAGGCTACAATTGAGCAACAACCCAGCATTGCTTCCCTTCTTCTCCAGCTGGATCTCCTGGTTAGACTAGACCCCATAATAGCTTGCATGTGAAAATCGTTCTCCTTATGGAAACTAATAGACAATTCTGCTTCGTGTTAGGTTGAACCACGAAAAATGAGCATTTACCGAGAAGAAGCTATAGATGCACTGTTTGAAGCTTTTCGTAGAAAGGACAACTATAACGTTCAAACTGCAGCTGTAGATGCTTTGTTATATCTATCTGGGCGATTGACTTCCTCAGGAAAGTGCTATGCAAAATCGTGGTTGCTCAAACTTGCAGGATTTGATCAGCCTTACAATGCTTTGATGAAGGACGAGGGACTGAGGAAGCCTGACAGCGAATTATCAGAGAGAGAGGTTTGCATTTATAAGAATTTAATTTCCGTGGAACTTTTTTCATTGTACATCCTTTCGTTTCTAAATCTAGATATATGCTACAGGAGGAAGAGAAGGCAATCAGTGTATGGGAAAAAAGGGTAGCACTTGTTCTTTGTAACCATGAAAAGGGGTACATTTTTAAAGTTATGAAAGAATGTCTGAAGAGTAAATCCTTAGAGATGGCAAAGTCCTGTCTTGTCATCGTTTCCTGGCTGTGCCACATGGTTTCGATGCTCCCAGATACTGGGATACGAGAGACTGCTCGCAGGTTCTTGCTTGATGAACTTGTAAACGTTCTACAATCTTCTAATAGCCAGGAGGATAAGATTTTGGCATGTCTTGCTTTAAAAACTTTCATTAGCGATCCAGGTGAGATTTGTTTGCAATGCTGACAGTATGTATATTTTATTGAAATCGAACTAACTTGGTTACCAATTATGAAGCTGCACTTGAGGAACTAGGGCTTTATGCAAGATCCGTCAACAAAACGTTGAGAAAGCTCAGGGGAAGCTCATCGGTGGTCAATGATATAATGAAAGCCTTGATGAACTTGCCATCTGTTGATACAGTAAGTCGGGTTGTGGGAAATGGTTCTATTCTAAGTTCATACAAAAAGCGGATTAATGATTTTACTTCTGATCTTCTATCTTCTGTCCATTAGACAGGTCTCTGGAGTTACACTGAAGTTGGTGCAATAGATTCGAGCTCAAATGGAGAGGTTTTGTCCCTGCTTCATTTGGAAGGGCGGGTTTTAAGTAGTCACTCGGATGGAACCATCAAGGTATAAATCTAAACAAATAGATCGAATCTTGGTCTCAGTTACGATCAGATGTAAAATCACTATGTTCTCTTACGACCGACACTTGATATCCTGCTTTTAGGTTTGGGATGCCGGAAATAAAGTATTAAGGTTGATCCAAGAAGCTCGCAAGCACTCAAAAGCGGTAACGTGCCTTTGTGTTTCCACTTCGTGCGACAAAGTATACAGCGGTTCCTTAGACAAAACAATTCGGGTAAATTTCAAAATCATGTTATGCGAGTTTTCTTTAAAAGAGAAACTGTGTACTGGTTTCTTCGAACAATAGTGATCAGATCAATTATAAGCATTCAAAAGCACAAGATTCAATCTGATCATGAATCTGGTTCTACTGCATTTTTATTCTCCAAGAGGATGTTAGCAAATTGGCCTTATTTTTCTCACTACATCTAAAAGCAAATCTTATTCTGATCAAACTTCCACCATTAATTCGCTGAAACCACCACTTTTACAGGTATGGAGCATCAAATCTGAAGAAATACAGTGCACTCAAGTCCACGAAGTGAAGGAGCCAGTCTATGACTTGAAAGTCAATGCCAAACTCGCATTCTTTGTTTCTCAAGGAACTGGAGTTAAGGTAACCATGGTTTAAAGTACAAGATTTGAAAAACCAATATCCACAAATCAATACTCTTGCTTATGTATGTGTTGGATTGGATATCACAGGTGTTCAACTTCAATGGGGTTCCCAAGCATATAAATTTCAACAAATACGTAAAGTGCCTGGCACTATCAGAAGATAAACTCTATTGCGGTTGCTCTGGTGACAGCATAATGGTACGCCCAAATCTTGGTTATCGTCTTTTTCTATATTATTACAAGTAATGAATGATTTTAGTATTAGTACAAGTAATGACTTTAGTGAAATATCTTATATGCACCCAAATGTTGAGTATAAAATTATAAATGGCAGGAGGTGGATTTGACCAAGAATACCACAAGCACATTCTACGCCGGTGTAAGAAAATTGCTTTGGAAACAAAACATCTACTCCTTACATCTCCACGGTGACCTCCTGTTTGCTGCCGGTTCAGCAGTGGATGGAACAGCAGGAAAGGTACACCTAATTAACCAAATAATTGTATCAAATAGACTTGCGATGATAATCATTCAGTGAAGTAACTTGTTTCCTTCATGTTTATTTTCATTATGAAAGACGTTTTCGCTGGCAAACAAGACAACAGTGGGAACCTTTTCAACGGGAGCTGACATCCATCACATGGCCACAAGCACCGATTTCTTGTTTACAGCATCCAGATTGGGGATGTTAATAGAGATTTGGTCAAAAGAATCAAACACAAAAATTGGTTCATTTAAATTAGGTAGCACTGGTAGTGGTAGCCACACAAAGATTACTTCCCTAACTACAGACGATGGAGGATTGCTACTCGTTGGTACTTCCGATGGAAAGATACAGGTTTCTTATAAACTTACTATCACTAGTTTTTCCTCTCACGAGGTAATTTTGTTAACATAGCTGATCGAAATCTTATTCTACTACTTTTTTTATTGAATTCAGGTTTGGGCTCTAGAATGACCACGTGGAAAAAATTCATCCCGTTCTTCATCACTTCTAATACGGCTACAATTGTATCTCAATTGGTGCATTGAAATTGTATGGTGATTTGTATATTTCATTTGAGTTAATAAATAAAATACTAAAATCTCATTAATAAAGATACTGCTGGTCTTCGAAATTTAATTAAAGACTTAAAAACCGCCCTTTGACAATATTCGATCTCTTTTAAAAGTTTTTTTTTAATTTTTGTGTAAAAAGGTGTTAAAACAACACACCTACTTAATACATTCAATCCTCTCTTATCATTCAATATCAAAGAAAATCTACTCATATTGATTTTCAAACTTGGTGCATAAAACGACTAAGAATTAAAAAAATCAAAGGTTTATTTAAGAATTAAACCAAATAAATTATTCATCCAGCATGTTTAATGACCATAAACTAACAATCGACACTCAGAATCGAAAGGACTATATAATTCATGTATTTCAAATTCACTGATTCTTTAATCTCCTGGCAATACGAGTGTCTCCTCATGGTGCCATCGAAAGATCAATCTAGATAACCATAAGGAAAACCAAAAATCTGAAAGATGAAAGGAGGACACGTAAGAGAAAAAGGTTAATGATAGAAAGCAAGCATTCAGTATGAGTAGGAGGTTGTTGTTCCAGTCATTGAATTGATCGGACATGTTTAAATCATCATCACTATGCTTGCAACAATCAAAAACCGTAAGAAAATCGAAATCAAAATTCGTTTAAAATAGGTGAAAAAAAAACATAACGAAAATTCCAAAAATGAGAAGTCGAAGTAGACCATCAGAAAAAATGGATCATTGCATCAGTTGTGACACGTAATGCGTCTCAGACGACCGTCGTGAGAATTTGAATCCAGGTTCATCATATGGTTCATAGGCAAGAACTAACTAAAACAAAAGAAACACGGTAGATGAAGAAGATGAAGAAGAAGCCATGAGAAAGAGACACGAACACCAAGCTTTCGCAGTGGAAGAAGGCAACTTTGTGCCCTGAGGAACGAAAACGATGAATAAAATGATTTAACGATTCAATATGCTGTGTACTATTTAAAGGAGATTCGGCACGTCATTTTAGGGTTTCATTCTCCGGTAGCCATTGACGATTTTACCCTTGCTTGTTGGGCCATAATTTCTTTCTAGGCCCATTTACATGTTGCGATTGTACAAGGCCCAAACTTAAATGAAGCCCATTTGGCGGTTGGACTATGCCGAAGTCGCAGTTTAGAATTGCGGGGCGGGAATAGAGGCAGCGTTTTCCAGCTTGTCGAGCTGGTCTCTGATCGAAAATCGAGGTCTCTTTGCAGCAAGAAGGTAGTGGTGTGAATTTCTTGAGACGAATCAGGACTTCATTGTTATTTCAGTTGTACTTGAAGGTGGTTCTCCAGATCGATCGCCGGCGATTAACCTAGTAGCTCCGTTGTTCAGCTGCAACGGCCATGTCCTCCGACACTATTCCTCCTCTCATTGCCGCTCATATTAATTACCTGCTCAACCACTTCCCCCTCCCCGTTAAGGTAACATTTCGAATTCCTATCTCTTCCTCGAGAATTTAGCGATATCAAAGTTCATTACGATTTCTAGATTTTCTAGCTTTTGAAATTGATGGTAACTGTTTGTAGTGATTTGAAATTAGATCAGTTCACTGAATTGATCGGAAATGGATGGTATTGGAAGTTCTTTCTTTCTTTTCTCTACTTTTCCACACGAGGATAGTATTTAATGACATTTTCATATGGCAATGGAAAGCGAACGGATTATTGTGTTGAACGGATCACTTATCCCTACTGTTTCGGTATTCAGATTGAGCACATGTGGTCTGGCAGTAGACACTACCCTGGAATTATGGATAGGTTCACCTTAGTCATGCCTTACTGCCTTGAATTCGTCAAATGTAAGACCTGTTTTCCATTGCTGTTATCATGATATGCTTTCAATTATTTGTCCTTTCCCTGTACTGAATGGTTGATAGATTTACCATAGCTAGCTGTTTGATTGCTGCTACATGTTGTAGGGGACATCATGTACAATGCTGAATCACCGTTTTCTGCTCCTGATATTATGTTTGGACCAGAAGATGAAAATTTCCATCCATTCAGTAGCAAGGTTGATGAAGGAGAAGGAGATCATAATTCATTACAAAACAGTCTACGTGACTGGAACAGTAAAGATCCATCTCGGCTCACTAGCCTCCTTCAAGAACTGAGGTTTTTCAGGGCTTTCCTTTGATAATGCTTTCTTTTCTAATGCCTTTAGTATAACTCAACTTGAATTTAAGGGCAAATTTACTTTCTTCAAGGGATCGATATGTTTCATACCAAAGGAAACGTGTTGAAGGTGTTGATGATGAAAGATTGAAGTTTGAACTTTGTACTATGTTATCAAGGGAGGTATTGTTCTTCATTATAACATTTGATAGACTGCAACTATGTATTGGTGATCTATCACATGAGTTTATGAATTTGAGGGGCGAGATTTTGGGCTCAGTTTCTTCATAATATGTTCTTGCTGGTAGTTGATTGAGATGTGTAAAACTATATATTTTCATCCTTGGATATTAGAACTTGAATGAGACAATTGTTGCTGGATATTTCACACATGAAAAATAGTAGTAAAGAAGGTTAATCATCTTCAGTATTTTTTTTTTTCGTGTTTAACTATGTATACGTGCAGTTAGCCAAGTGCCCTTTATACAGTTATCTGTCGTTGTACCTTAAGAATTCTTTGATTTTCAATGGTTAACTAAAACCAAAAGTAATTCATTATACCTTTCTGCAGGGAATTGAAATGCATTTGAGTTCAGGTGTTGAGAAGGTAATAGTTTAAAGTATATGGTTATACTTTCCTTGAATATTAGTAAATGGTTGAATACTAAGGACTCTATTCTCTCTCTCTCTTTATTCTCGTGCATGTGGCTTCTATGCCTTTGAACTTTAGCATAGCCAGAGGAGGTCAAATTTGCAGTGCCGCTGGTAGACATTAATATTAATAAGATGATACCTGGATGCCCGTGGAGGCATCCACAGAAGATATTCTTGCAGGTTGCCTTTTACTTTTCTGTCTTCGAACTTCTCGTCTTCCCTTTCCTTTAATTTTCCCAAACTCACATCATGTTTTCATAGGTTTTATATCCTGTGGTGAGAAAATATGCAACTACTCCTTCTGCACCGCGGCTGAAGTTGGTTTCTACCTCTGAGCTGAAGGCTCTGTTATCCATCGAGGACATCAAACTTCCTTCCTGGATAGATGGAATGTATTATACTCTCTCTCTCTCTCTCTCTCTTATATGTCCTTTCTATTTCTGTGGCTGTCAGTATTGGATGCTAAAAGTGATTTCATTTTTTTTAACTGCCTTCAAGGTGCATGGCTGAATATCTTCCCCATCTAGAAGAGAGTCTTGAGAAACAGGTTGGTTACATTTTTTTTTGTCCGATGGCTATTTTGGGTTGATTAAATATGATTTTAATTTTGGAAGTTGCCTAAAGTAGAACATTTGTACTTCTATCATTCTGATGAAGGTTCTGGAGGCTGTTTCATTGATTGATGTTAGGAGAGGCTTTATAGAGGCATTGGACTCTTTCTTTGGAAGGCCTTTAGAAGCTGACCCGGTAGGATTCTTACAAATTTTTGTCCATCTTATTGTTACTTTCAAAGTCGTTACTTAACTCTTAGCTTAAGTGTGAATGGATGGGGAGAGGGGTTGTCAGATCTTACTAATTGCATGAATTTCTTTGTTTTTTAGGTGTTTTGTCGAACAGCTACAGTTATCACTGCATCCGGGGTGTTCACATTCCTGGTATTAAGTGACCTTCTCCATTCTTAATATGGCATCCCATCACTATCACAAATCATGTTATATGGAGTTTTTCCAACTATTTACGATGAAAAAGAATATTATTCACGTAACGATTGGTTAATTCTGGTGAGTCTTTTGATAGGTTTCTTTTAACTCAACCAGATGTAATAATATTAACTTTGAGATGTCCACCTTGTATCTGGTACAATTTCCAGATCCATTGATGGCAAAGATAGCCCTCAGGCCTCGATTTTTCCTTTTTTTATAGAGATTTCATCACTGAAATCGTGTCTTATCCAAAAATAAAAGGAAAAAAAGAAAAGAGATTTCTGAAACAAAATATCCCTCAACAACAAAAACAATACAGTGGTTTAGAGTTTATAGAGCATCCAAAGAGAGGCATTGAAGAGAGCAACACTCACTCTAAACTTCCTCTCGAGACCTTTCTACATTCTTGAAGGTTCAATTGTTCGCTATTTCTCTCTAATCTGATAATCCCATTAATAACGAAGAACACTGCCTGCAGTCTGCTAGAGAAGCTTTCAAGCTCTGACATATCCCAACATCCTGTACTTGAGTTATTCGCTAATCACTGAGACTTCTCCCTAAATCTTCCCCACAAAGTGGCATCACCATGAATCATTATTTAATTCTTCCAATGCCCTTCTGTGTAAGATACACTACCTAGACCCCGAACCATAATTGATCCTCAGACAAGTTCATGACGTCAAATTTGATTATGTTGACTGAAGACGCAGATTTTTTTTATTTTTGAGATGAAGAAATGGGTTCTCTCGTTGAATTGGATGATAGCCAAGACATTTTACAACTATTTACCCTTTCAAATGGTTCTCTATTCTGTCAAGTTTCTTCGTGACATTTTCATGACATGATTTCACCCAAATATTTCCTTTGTTATCAAATGCACAATAATTTACACGTATGCTGGATGCAAATCTCTTGTTGGTGAATGATTTATCACACGCGCACACATGCACAAAGCATTCTCAATCAGTGGTAAATGCCATTTGTTCTGTAAAAATCCTTTAGGTTTTAACTTTGACAAAGATAGTGTCTCCGGTAAGATAGGGGAAGAAATGTTGTTCTTGTTCTTTGATCAACATGGTTGAATGTGGACCCAGTAGCAACGTGGCACAAAGAAACTATAGCAATTATCACCAATTTCTATTAAATCTTTTGCAGCTTTTTAAACAATGTGTATATGCAAGGGTTTCTTTTCTGCATTTTCCTTCCCTTATGTTTGTAGGAATTTCTTGTTAATGTTAGGTCCACATTCACATTTCAACCCAATTTCCAAAGAAACAACCTTCTCTGGTGGTGCAAAGTTCTCAGGTAATGTAATTTTTCCTTGAATCTTGAAAACTCTTGTATATATCGGCTTTGGTTTGTAGTTAGATATGATTAAACCCATAAACATGCTTGTACGTTTTTCTCTCCTTTGGTCGTCCAAACTCCACTTCATAGTTTTGGCGGAATTCACAGACTTCATTCTCATTTACATTTTTCTCAAACACTCTGTACATTATGATTGATGATCATAAATATTCTATTTTACAAGGAATCGTTAGTAAATTAAATTTTATAAGGTTGCGTCTCGAGATGATCCAATGACATGGTAGGTGCTGCAATATGTGTAACTCTAGTTTCCAAGGATTTTTCTGTTTATTCTGAATACGAATGGCATTGTTGTTGAGATTGTCTCTTATTTATTAATATTTGATGGGCCAACTTGTTTATTTTAAATATCCATTCTTTCTACATTGTTTAGCATTTCAACTCCCAAGGTGCACCCATCAAGTCGCAGCTTATTTCCGACTATCCTTGGAGTCCTAGATGGGAGCCATTGCAAATGGCTGAGCGGATTTTGTAAGTCATCTCTCTCTCTCTCTCTCTCTCTCTCTCTCTCTCTCTCTCTCTCTCTCTCTCTCTCGTTTTTTTCCTTTGCATATACATTCACTAATCAATCACGGATTCAATTCAACATTAACAGCGAGTTTCTTGCTGATTATGCATTGAGTTTCAAGAGGTACTGCAATGAGGCTCAACTTCAATGATGTGCTATGAAAACTCTGGTCAACGTGAGTCACATTCCCACCATATGTCAGTACAGTTTATGTACAGTAGTTGTTAGAGTAGAGTAGTAGTGTACCTAAATTTTGGTTTTTAGATTGATTTTGCCATCCCCTTGGGGGTTTGGCTGCCTAGAGCTTCCTCGGTAAGGATTGAAGAACTGATTTGAGTTTTCGATTTTAAGGGTTGATGTATTTGTTATAGGATTCGAATCCAGAAACATTGGACGATCCTCAACGGAGCTGGGTATTGATCTTCTTGAAAGACTATGATTTGGCATTTTGTTTTGTAATATTTTATAGAGCCCAGTAACAAACTATCAAAATAACCTCCCCAATTCATTGCTTGTTGTTTGAGGTCCGACCTTACAACATTTGGATGTCACAAGAAAACTCTATGAAAAATTAGTTTTCACTTGGATGTCAAGAAAACTCATGAAATATTAATTCCTAGTGGTTAGTTAGTTCTTGTGATTTCTACCACTAATCCATGATGGTCGATATCAAGCGCGATCAACTTGACAACCCTTAATACTTATACATCAATTAAACCCAAAAAGATTACACCAATTTGTAATATACAAATTGACATAATGGAGTTTTTACCCAAAGAAGTTTCCAATCACCTCAAAGAAGTTCCTAGATCCATCCTAACATGTGCTTTGCTCGACAATCACCTTTTCTTTTTAAAAATCTTATTCCATCATTTCTCTTTCTCACCTTTTTACCTTGTTATTATTCCACTTTTTAACATTAAAATATAAATTAATGAATATTATATAAATTATCGTATGCTCGTAGTGTAGGCCTCTGTATTGTACTCATTTATTTCTTTGTACCGTTTTTAATACTATCTTCTACTTGACATTAAACTAAAATAGTGATCTCGTACAATAATAGCAAAACCTTGATATTTCATCTTCTAAAATATGATATTTTATTATAATAATTCACTATTATTACTGTGAAAGAGGGTAAATTTCTAGGAACATTTTCTATTCCATACCCATTAATAATTGTTAACCTTTTGATACATTCAGATTCAAAACTATACTCCAGCCTCTTGAGTCCCGCCTCTTTCTTTCTCACAATTGTATTTACTAATATATTTAGAATTTATACATTATTATGTTTCAAATTTTAAAAAATATTTAATAACTATAATCACATTATATGGATTTTGAATATATATTTGGTATTATAAATATTGTTATTGCTTGATCTAAACAGATATGGATTTCGGAGGTGTAACAGCCCAATTATCAATCAGATTTTGTAAAGTAACTTTGAGTGATTAAAAATATTCTTCCGAGTAATTATAGAATCAATTTAAACAATTTTAAAATCACCCCAATACATCACTATTTGTGGCAGATCAATTGCTTACTTTCAACGGCAACGATCGACCCCTGCTTTACACAACGGTATCGCTTATTACCATCTTTCTAAAATTTCCCTCGATACGATCCGTGCATAGCAAAAGGCCAATACAAATTCATGAAATTAATTGTTTTTTAATAGGAAAACAGATTTCCGCAATTATGATCTCCGTGGAAATGATGAGCAGTCGAGCGTAAAAACAATTTCGCATGGAAAAAAAAGACATGCAGAGTACAATCAAAGATCGCGATTCATAAAAACTATGATTACAAAAAATAGAAAGAAGAAGGTATTGAATCAATGATCAGAGAACTTAGAAAAAGATTGAAAAGGGGGCAAAAGCTTTTGAACATCAGAGTCATGGAAGTATGAGAATGAGCATTGCTTGCAGATTTAAAACAAAAATGAATTAATCGCAAGCTTCTCTTCATATTTGCAGAATCATCATCTGTTCGCCGCATTTTTGCCCACTTGCAATTTTATAATAATAACACAAAAAACACAAAGAAGAAAATGGAGGAATTACCTGATCCAAGTGTCTATTGAGAACCCGTAAACTCATATATAGGAGTGAAAAGAAGGTTCTAGGTTTTCATTTTCGGAGGCATGGATCGGCCCAATGAAAGCCCAAGCCCAACCCAAAAGTCTTGAACTAAGATTTTGTTTGCCAGTTATAGATCGACGGTCGAGATTTACTTGGTTGTTACTTTCCCCCAACTATTGTTCAATTACAACAATATCCCCGAGGAAAGAATCCAACCTTTTTTCTTTTGCATGGGTAAAATGGGAACCTGGCTCTCATACCACCTTTTGGTGTGAACGACCTTCCAAATATCTTCTTGAAGAAATGATATTGTCTATTTGGACATACATCCTCTACCTACTGAGTGAATCTAATACTCATTACTTCTCGAGACATTGATCAACTCAGAGTACAATTCACTCATTCCTCTGTCCTTCTCTTCTTTTTGCCCTTTTAATAGTGATTAATCCTAATCTAATCTGGATATCGAGATTTTAATTTTACGGATATATAGATCCAAAATTGATAATAACAGATTTTTCTAAAAGTTATATAATTTATTTAGATTAATAATTACTCCAAAACTAAGTTATGATTATAGTTAGAAGTATTTCTATTCATATTAGACTAAATAGATGACATGTTGTCTTTTACGACTATTTATATAAGATGTTGGATATATCTATGAATATATAATATTGACATTAAACCCTTGAATTTACGAACATATCAATATATCCATTAGATATTTCAATCCTTGATCCAAAGCAATTTTGTTTCCTTTTCCAGTTCAGCAAGTTTTGATTCCCAGTTTATTTCAGCATTGAATGTATAATAAGAATCTTCTATTTTTAATTGCTCCACCAGAAAGTGAGATTTAGAATCAGGCACAAGAACTGTAAATAGTGATGAATATATATATACACATTGTGGGATAAAAATGACCAAATGAGTGTCAATATCATTAAAAAGTTGATGCAATGTTTTTGGAACAACTAATCAGAAATTAAAAATAAGCTTCTGAATAGAAGGGATTGTCCATTTACACGTGAATTAGGCTGCTCTTGGCTTCTTTTTTATGCTTTGACTGATAAAAAAGTCATCGTCTGATTCATCTTCAGAACTGTCATCTTTGGGCTTGCGCTTCTTCAACAGCTTTGTAACGACTTTGGAGTCCACTTTTGTCGTTTTATTTGACGAGAGTGGAGAAGATTGGACAGTTTTCTTGACAATGGCGGTCTTCGTCACGCTCTTTACAGCACTCACAGTCTTCAATGGGGAGCTCAGTTTTTGTAATGGTGCCTTCTTCTGCTTCTTTTCAAAAACTTTCTTTGCTTCTTCTTTGGATAACAAACCAGACTCCATCATCCTGCAAACACATCCATCCACATAAAACCACAGTGATAAGCACTGATGACCAACAAACTGAATCCCATTCCGTTATCATTTTGTTTGAAGAAGAAAATCAGATTCAATATGATCAGACACCGCAAAGTATTTGTTTAGACTTTAGTGTACTTTTCACCTTAGGATTGACAGTATCTGCAGAACATTATGTAGAGGGATTCTGGGACTCACTAAAGATGTAACAGATGAGATAGTGAGTTAGGAGTAATTTCCCCTTTTTAGTTCTTAGTTCATGCAGAGTACCAAACGAAAACTCCCTAGGAGGAAGATAGAGTGAACTGCTTATTATGTTGTGTCGAGCTGAGGCCACCATTGGCGACTACAGAAAACTTAAAGATATAACTCTTAGTTTCAGTTAACAAATGTGTACATTTCAGGATCTTCATCCATTCTTCCTTTTTATCTATATAATTAAAATTTAAAGCTATAAGATAAAAACAACATTTCACACCTAAAACAGAAGTTCATGGGATAAAAAACACAATGTGTTGTGTGCAACTCCCCATGTTTGATATATGAGATGGTTATGTACAGATAATATAGATCATCCAAATTTGTCACTAGTTTCTTGTTGATAAATACAATGTTCATTAAATCAATGTCTACTTTGCAGTATACAGAATGCTATAAATTTTATGTTGAGTAACAGAAACCATCCGACCATCCAAATCAATATGAGTTGCTCCAATGTAACTAGATACTAGGTATGAAGTAACATGAAGACAACTAATTATGCATCTTACATGCTATAGCCTTCGAATTAGTTCCATTCATGAAAACTTGGAAACAGATACATGGCGGGATAAACTCTATTGGCAAGTAAGAAACTGAACCAGTAAAAATAGTCTACTAGAGTGTTCTTAGAAACCTTAGCCCACGAACAAACATCTTGGTTCCTATAACGCAATAAGCAATCGATAATTTCAAACAAAACAAAACATCTTCAAGGAATCAAAACTACTCTTGCCAGCTTACTAATGCTAATCCAACACAATCACATAGTTGATTATATCATAGAAAAAACAATTAGAGGCAAATTTCTTACCAAAACTGTGCCATTTCACTGTGGGGAAGTTGTTTGTGGAGCGATTCATAGAAAATCCTCAGCGGGTCTCTCTGAATGACCAAGAGCACATGAAGAACATCAGCTAAAAATTTCTCACACAGAAAATTGATGCCACCAAAACTTGAATGGAGCATGAACATTGTATAATACCTCTTCTGGAGGATCTCGCTTCTGACCAGGCAAATCATATACCTTCTTTTGCTTTCTCTCTTTTTTCAGGCTCCCCAACTCCTCCTTGGAGCTCTTGCTCTTCTCCTCCTCCTTCACTTTCTTCTTCTTCTTCAGTTCCTGTCTCCCCAGCCCATTCAAAACGCAAACATGTTAGTAACCTTCAATGTACATAAAAAGGAAAATATAACATCATGAAGCCAAAATTCTGCGCTAGAAACTTTGAAAAAAAAATGGGGGGGGTTTTAACAATTGTTCAAATTCCACATGCTAGAGATACACATTGCTTAAAATCTCCAGAACCATACTAATAAAGACCCCAATTATTGTCTTCTACATCAATATCTCTACTTACAGACACTCACTAATCCAAACAGTAACAGAAACAAAATGAGAAAAAAAAATAGAGAGATGTATGAACCATATCACGTTTGGCAGCAGAGCTCTTTTTGGCAGGCTTTTCGTCAAAATCATCATCATCAGAGTTGAAACGCTCTTCTTTCTTAACCTTGGAGCCCTTCGAAACAGACCCAGAATCTATTTTGGGAGATTTTCCCAACCCATCAACTCCCTGAAGTTCTTCCTTCTTCGGCTTTGAGAGAAGTTTAGAAGCCACATTTAAGAGTTTCTTCCTCTTTTCTTGTAAAAGGGCACCGAGGCTCATTCCGTCATCCGAATCGTCTAGCTCCGGTTTGGCTTTCTTCAGCGGCTTTTGATCTTGAGAAGACATTCTAGGAACAGAGACAAAATCAAAGGGTTCGTGGTGAAGTGTTGTGGAGTTGGGACTTGGAAAGAACAATGGGAATTAGGAAGGAAAGGAAAGAATTGCGATTTGAAAAAAATTGGGATGAAAATAAGAAACCCGCCAGAGACTTTGGTTTTTTGGGGAATTAGTGCCCTACTACCCTACACCTACTACTACAATGCTTGTTTTAGCCAATTATAATTTAATTTTCTAACTTTAATTTTAAATTTAGTCCCAAATTTATTGTTTTTACTTTTTAATTTGAATTTGGGATTTCACACAAGGTTATGATAATGTATGTTTTCAACATAAACTATCGTGAATTTATATTTTGTTTCATCGAAGAGATCTCACGTTACTGGAGATCAATACTTTGTTTTATATACTCATGACCACTTTCTTTTCCAACTAATTAAGAGTTTTGTTTGGATCTCTGAACACTCTAATTTCACTTGAGCACATGGAGTAGGATTGTAGGAGCAAGCATCTAGAAAACCACATATCTTTAGTTTCTCCAGCTTCATTAGATGGTTATTATGTGTGGAGAAAGACGAAGAAGAAGAAACATGCATGATTTGTTGGGATTTTGGAAATTTCACATAAATATGACGTAAGTGGAAGATAATCAGGTTAAAAGAGTTAATGTCTTCAAAATTTACGTCGAATTTCATTTAGACCTTTCATTTCAGACTATTTGTACAAATTGTAAAATGGTGAGTTAACTAGATAAATAACTAAATTTAAACCTAAATTTTGAAAAATAGACAACCAATGAACCAACCAAAATTTTATATATATATATATATATATATATATATATATATATAATACCCTTAAAAATAGCTTTCAAACTCCCACGCTATCAAAAGGCAACACATAAAATTTCTCTTGATCAAAACTCAAACTTCCCCCTTTTTTTTTTCTCTCTCGCAATTTTGAAGAACAAATCAAGAATTGAAAACATATTTTCTACTATCTTCAATCACTATTTCAAAGTCTTCACTCCATTGTCAAAATGTGAAGCTTCTCCACCAAAAACTCTGTTTCATGTATTACTTAACTTGCATGTTTGTCTTTTCACATATCCTGTTTCGATTCATAAGGTAGAGATTTTACGGCCAAGAATATTACAAAGGAACAAGAAAACTATCTTCGATAGAAAAGAGATAAAAAGATAAGCAGATTTTAAAGATTTATGGTGTGTTTGGAATATATTCTCAAATGTTTAATTTAAAAAATAATCCATTTTATAAAAAATTAGGATGTTTGACGAGCATTACAAAAAGCATGAAGTTGAATATGAGTTAGAATTTTAAATAATTTAATACTTGTATTTTTTCAGATTTTTATGTATATATTATATAGAGAACATAAGGTTGAGGGAAGCTTGAGCCTCCACTGGACATATATTAAATCCGTCAATGTTATTAGCAATGTGATTTATTTTTGTAGATCTTGATAATTGAATCTAAATTTTACTATGTTTACAAATTTTTTTAAAATATGATTATATATTTACTACCAACCATATCTTTAATCTAAAAAGAAAGAACAATATCTTTCTATCATGATAGAGAAAAATAGAAACAAAGATCTTTAAGTCCATTGCATGGCCTCCATGTGTCCATTCCTGAATGCAAAACAACAAACCAAAAACAGAACTAAACAGCCGCATTCTCATATTTATCCATTCCTGTCTGAAACAGATTGAGATCAAATCTTCCAAGAACATCCCTGTGCTTAGAGGAAGGTCGGTTGGGAGTTTACTTATAAAAAAACCCAAGTCTCCCTCTCCAATATTTCACCATTTGCGTATCAGATTCTGTGTCTATTTTGCAGCTTGTTACACCAAAACGTAAAAGAAAAGCTTCTAACCTGAAAAGACCATGAGTTGGGTGGTGGAGGAAAGAGGTCCCGAGTGGAAGTATGGATGGACTGAGAGAAAAATGGCTTCCATGTCTCTCCCGCCTATGCCACTGCTCGCATTCCTCGGCGTCGTCGTCCTTTTGCTTTCTTTGCAGTCTCAGCAGATGGTGTTGGACTTCAAGCTATTACTTTTAGCTTTGCCATTTTTGATGATCTTTGTTGCAAATTCTGTAGCTGTGTCTGGTACAGTTGGTTCTGCTGCCATGAGACCTAAGAGTAGGTCGGCTCAGGAGGCCGAGAGGACCTCACCTTGGGGCGCAGCGGTTTTACTGTTTCTGCTGCTGATATTGCTGTGGAACCGTCCTTACTTTAGGTCCAAGTGGTCACCTCCGTCGTAACTGTCCAACACCGATGTGAAACCTACCTTGATGCAGAACAAATAGTATATAGGAAAAATACTTCGAAAAGATTCGCAAGTATGATGTAAAATGTAGTTGCCGTTTTTGGTTAGATATAAGAAGTTTTGCGGACGTTGTCTACTCTATAGAGACTGACGACATATTATCAATATGCCCACAATACTACAATTCTATGAAAAGTTCAGACATTCTGATTGATAATTTAGATAAGTTACATTGGATAAATAATGAATAATTTATTATACATTGGATAAATAATGACTTGACACAACTATTTTCATTTTTCAGCAACAGCAATAATACATTACTATTGATTACACACAGCTATAAGTAAACAAAATATAATAAAAAAACCAATGGTAATTGATAATTTGATATCATACACACACTAGCAAATCTACAAATTGATTTCGTTCTTCAGTTTAGGGACCTTGAAACTAGAGGTAAACAACCTTGGAGTCCTTGGATCTGCAATATCATCAGCGCCTCTCTTCTTTTGGTTTCCCTATCCACAGTGAAAAGTTGGATATGAGTTGGAATCTTATATAAACTACCAGTACCAGCTCAAATTGACAATTACCCACGGTATCCAACTTTCCATATGAACACACAAAGTGGGCCACAAAAAGTAAATAATTTACATATTATCATATTCTACTTACCGAATGAGAAGGTTGTGCAGAAGATGTATCTTTGTTGACAATGACATTACTTCGGCTTTTCGAGCCATTTTTGCCTCCCAAACCAGATGACCTAGTTCCTGCCTTGCATGGTTTCAGCACAGGTGTGGCAGTTGCATTCACAGACTTCCTTTGCACTTCTAAGTCGTGTGAGAGTCTGGAAATTTCGTCTTTTAATTTACATGAGTCAGTTTCCATCTTCCCGACTTGGTTTCGTAACGTTGCAATTACATCATCCTTCTCATTGTTTGAGCTTTGTAGTTGTTCCAATGTGGCTAGAAGTTCCTCTACCTTTAGATGTGCACGTTCAAGCTCTGACTGCTTGTTCTTCAATTTACTAGAGTAATCGGCTTCTATAACATTATACTGATTCCATACAAATTTCTTCTCGGTCACCAGCGCAGACACCTCCAAACTCTTTTCTGAGGCGAGTTTTTCATACTCACACCTCAACCTCCTTACTTCACTTTCCAATGCCTCAGAACGTCTCACTTCGTCTGTATTTCCAAATGTGGGCAGAACGCCTTTTCTTCCACCATTTGCCTCAGCTGGTTCTGATGCACTTCTTAAAGATGATTCCTGCAACCAGAGACGGAAGATTAGAACTTGTCCCGCTACTCTTACCCGGAATTATAAAGAATCCCACGAACCATACTTGTAGATTGGAGTTCTTATGAGAGATGAAATCGTCAAAGAAAGATTTGAAATCTTCTAACTCAGCTTCTGAATGTTCTGCATTAGGAAAACGCAAGCCAGTATAATATTGTCAGATCTGAGAATCCCAACATTGCCAAAGGTATGAACGTTCGTATAATTCTTCCTATTGAAATAACACAAATTACAGTACAGCAAATACAAAAAAGAGTTCATCAAGTTATTTTGAATCATATTCCAATTAGAGTTTTTTTTTTTTTTTTTCATGGAAGTTGCATCATGAAGATCAACCTCATTCCACACTCAATCGCCAAATCATTCTCACACTGACTTTGTTGCTAATGTATATACAAGCGTCCTTGAGCTTACTTCTTAGTGTCGCGTTTTGATTAACATTCCTCAAAATTTGACTAAAATACCAAGGGAAGTGAGATTGCGCCTATGAAGCATCATGCATTTCCTCCTTCTAATGCTTTGACAATTCATAACTTCAAAAGATTAAGAGGGGAAAATAAACAAAAACCTATTTTCAATCGGCAGATATAGAGCTCCGTCTGCTTCATTCCAGTGAGCAGATCTGATTTCGAGGCTTGAAGTGAGCGTTCCATATCTTGCAATAACAACTCATCCCTCATCTACACAAGAAGCAATATCCAAAAATTCATCAGAAACCCTAATTTCAGAGGAAAGATGGAAGTTCCAATTCCATAATTAGACGAAGAATTAAACAAAATTGAAGAGATATAAAAAGGTACCTGAGAGATATGGTCCTCGTAAAGACGAATATCAGCGACCCATCGTTCGTGCTGCATTTTAACGCGGTCTTCGAGAAGTTTTCGCTCAGTGACGAGTGTTTCGAGCTGATTTTGTTGCGTCCGTAGCATTTGTGTGAGACCATTGAAGATTTTGCCCCAATTTCGCCGTTCAATCGAAGCTTGAGATCTACCGGTTTTTCCCATTTACGATCCACAGAACAGGAAACAAGAGAACAAGAGACAGTGTTCGACGGTGAATAAAGTGACCGTTGAATGAACAGGAGAAATTGCTTTCTCACGGGCACGATTTGCAACGGTCGATTTTTAGCCCTATCGTTGAAGAATGTTCGAAATTGCCATTTGATATAATTTTTGGGCCTTTTGATGGTTAAATTTAAATATATATTTTTTTTTGGCTGAATAAATGGCTAAATTAATAGATTCTTGAAAAAAATGTTATTTTGTTTTCTTTGAGTTTGTTGGATTTTGAGTGTTTTCCCTAAAAAAAATGAGTTGTGGTTCATATTTTCTAATTAAAATGTAGATAATAAAACGTAACAATGGTCAGACATAAAGTAATGTTTATAAGCTTAATTTTTAAAAATTATAAACTAAATAGTTATCGGTTTGAAAATTTCTTCTTAATTTGATCGTTTTATAATATTTTACGTATTAAAGATTGATCTTTTATTTTATTTTTTAATTGATGTGATATAGATATATTGATTTTGTACTTTTTAAGTGATTAATGGGCAAAATTATATTCATCGAGACCCAAGCCCAAAAGAGATCGAGTGTTGCTTAAAGGTCCACATTTCTTAAAAGAAAAAGTCAAAACTCCTCCTATTTTTGACTTGAGCGGTTGAACTTGTGGAGTTTCATTGAAGGGAAAATTATTTGGTCCGACTTGTAAATGGCACTCTGCATCCTCAAGGGTCACATCTCGTGGCGAATTCATGAGTTTAGGTAAGAGGTCATAACTTCATATAAATAAAATTTTAGATGCATCGATATAACATTGAAATCATGTAATATTGTCAAATCCAGCAATAATAACTTACATATGGATAATTGCACATCTAGAATTTTATGTTGTACATCTTTATATAAGGTTAAAATATTTGTCCATTAATGTTTTAATTTATGTCATATATAGTTCTTGAAGATCTAAAAAATGTATGATAGATCACAGCATCTCGATTGTGTGTCTAATACATAGTAACAAATATTTTTTCTAAAAAAATAATATAACTATTGACTACAAAATTAAAAATTTAAGGTTCAAGTTTTTATTTTATTTTATTTTATTTTAAAAACAATCTTTTGTCTTTACATGGTTAATTTTTAATTAATTTTCATATTCTATAAAATTTTTAGATGCTAAATTAAACGCTTATGTGTCTATTAGACATTTTAAATAGATTTATTAAAGTTAAAATTGAAAGTTTAGGTATTTATTAGTCATAATATTAAAGCCTAAGAATTAAATTGTACTAACTTGAATGTCACTAGTTTTATATATATTCGTATATAAACATGAAAAGAAAATATAAAAATATAATTTAGTTTTTCTAACCATGTTTAATTCAAATGTTAAGAAACAAAAAATGGTAAATAAAACAGAAATTGCTAATGGTTTTTTCTTCTTTTAAATTTTTGTCAAGGTGACCACTAAGAAAATTTAAGTTAAAGATTTTTTAAAAAAGAAACCTAAATTTCATTTTTATTTATTATCCTATATTCTTTTTAGAATTGGACTTTAAAATAAATTCAATTTAAAAAAGGTAAAAAAAAAAAAATGAACTCACTACCTAATACTTTAACAATGTTCCCCTAGTGCTACACTACTCTTATGATCGATTTTAGTGAGTACATTGATTTTTAATCTTTATATTTTCAAAAAGTACTTGAATTTTAAATTAAAAGTGCAAAAACGATAAGTCGAAGAGGGCACGTGCTCCCTAGCCCCTACGTGGATTCGTCAGTGGTCATACTTGTGTGAGTAGTGCATGTTAGGTTAAGTAATGCATTTGAACCAAAGGAGTAGGCTAGAAGAGCGCTCAAGGCTCGTGTGCTAGTTTCTGTGCCAACAATTAATATTAAACACTTAAGATTTAAGAATTTTGTTTTTATAGTTTTTCAATTATCCGTTTTGCCCACCTTCACATCCACATAAATTGAGCCTTCTAGTACTCGCCATTTTACATTGATGACTACAAAGCAACATCAGTTTCTTCCTCATTTCTCATGCTTCTTCCTTTTTTTTTCTTCCTTGAATCCTCTATCTAGCTGGGCAACAAAACAGTTATTTAGGTCTTCCAATTTTTGAAATATAATCTCCGTTGGTGATTGAATCTCGCATGTCTTTTTTGAGTTTGACCTCTAATTCGCTTCTCTTGGTCCATTCTCGGCTTTTGAGATGAATTGTGTAAGAGATTCTTGCACTAGTGTAGTATCGAGTCTACCACGCTCTGATGATTATGTTAGTTCAGTTTGAAACACGAGAAGTAAAGTTAAACATCTCCTTCAAAGATTGCTTATTCTTCAAGTTATCAAAACATGTCTATTTATAATGCATTTCCTCTGACAATCGCTTATGTTAAGTGTAACTTTGGCGATGTCAGAGTTGTTTTCAACGGTCGTCGCTCGAGGCCGTCGCGTGTCAAATGGGGCACAACTCGATTATTTCTCAATTGACATATATTTACCGGCTCAACTAGTCAACTTAGACTCCGACCTTTACGCCTCCTCCTAGTTTCCTTTAGGCTCGTGGATTTTAAACTTTACCTTGGAGAACTCATATTTATTGTAAAACACATTTTTACAATTTGTATAGGAAAAAATTGATATTGACTATTTTTTTAAAAAACAAAATAGGATAAACTAATTTTAAGAAATTACAAGTACACAAACTAAATTTAGATACTTAAAAAACACATAATATAAACTAAAAAGTAGAGAAATTAAAATTAAATTTGAATAGAAAAAAAAAACACCAAAACTAGTAACCTAACTTAATAAAGGGGCAAGCACAACTAAATCCCGCTCACCAACATTACACGTGTCACAATAAATGAATGGGAGGATTTACCATCGGATCCTGACGGGGCATGAAAATGGATCCGACCCATGGGTCCGGATCTATAACATTCCTTCACAAAACGCAAAAAAATCCATCAAACCCACAGCCGTAGAAACCGAACCATTCTCACCCGACTCTTCTTCTTCCCTCTTCTGGCCGAGACAGAGAGAGTTCCAAGCCCGTAATGAAGGCAACCAAGAGGCCAATTCAGGCCGTAGCCACATGGGTTCGCCGTCAACCCCCCAAGATCAAGGCCTTTCTGGCCGTCGTCTCTGGAATGGCTGCTCTTGTTTTCTTGCGCTTTGTTGTTCATGACCACGACAATCTTTTCGTCGCTGCCGAGGCTGTTCACGCCATCGGAATCTCCGTCCTCATTTACAAACTTATGAAAGAGAGGACTTGCGCAGGTCTGGCCGTGGCCCCTTGTAATTTTCTATTATAATTTTTTATTTAATCATTTTTGTTTGACTCTTTTGTTCATCGTGTTCAAATGCGGAATTCGTTTTAGGGTTTTAATTTGTTGTTGTTTTCTGTAGTATTATGCAATCTCCATCGTTGTTTTGTTGTTTGTCTGATTATAGAAATATTATTTTATTCATTAACAATTTGTCTTTCTTTCTCATTGAATCTGCAAATTGTGTGCGGTCTTTTGAGAGTCAATTGTGAAATAGGATTTTAGATTTTTTTTTTTTTTAATTTTTGTTTCCTCTGCATAATAAGCAATTTTTGTTCTGATTTTTTGTTTTGGTGGATCTTGCCGTGTTTGTGATTGATTTTGTTTGTAATGATTCTTGTCGTACTCATCTTTGGTTGCAGGACTTTCACTAAAATCTCAGGAACTAACGGCAATTTTTCTAGCTGTTAGACTCTATTGTAGTTTTGTTATGGAATATGATATACATACACTACTGGATACAGCAACTTTGGTAACGACTCTTTGGGTTATTTATATGATTCGGTTTAAGCTTAGATCCAGTTACATGGAAGACAAAGATAATTTCCCCATTTACTATGTGGTAAGTTCACTGCAAACATTTCTTAGTTTTAATTCTTCAACCAGTTGTTCTGCATTTTTTAAACACAAACTCAAAAATATGGGATTTGCTTTATGGGAGTCGTGTTCAAAAGAACCTACGGTTGGATTGATATTGATCTTCTGCTTAATATTGTTTGACCATTTTTGAAAGTGGATGATGTGGGAGATCTGTTTTGCTATTGAGTAGCCAAATAATAATGACATTTGATAACCTTGCTGATTGTTTGGGTTTTTTTAAAGGTAAACCTGATACTCTGTTGTTCTACAACTGAACAATTGGATGATCAACTTAAAGCTGAACCACAAGGTCCTAAAAAAACATTATACCGCTTACTTTGATTTTATTGCAATGTGAAATACATTGGCTGCGATTCGAGTAGGAAGTTGGCTTTTTTTATGAATGTTCATTGTCACATCTATTCTCAACCAAAAAAAGGAAAAAGAAAGTTACATTGTTTTCATTTTGACCTTTTACTGCAATGGTGAATAGATCATAATCAAGGCCACTTCAGAGTCAAGTTAGAAGCCTATTATTTCACTTGAACAAGAGTAGGCTCTATCTAAATTAGCCGAGCTAAGAGTAGATTCCTTTTGGCTGAGTCAACAATTCAATGTTTATTTGCTTCCATTATTCAGATTTTGTGCTAGCAGATTGGAGCTGGAAGTGGGACTGTTATGTTCAATCTGGTTTTTAAATTACATAGCCAAATGTTTGGATATTTGGTTAGGTACCATTACTTTCTCATTCTGCCATTGATTCAAAATCATTATTTGATAAATGTATCTCAACCATGACACTACATAAAGTGATTAGAACTGCATTGTAATGTTAGTATAAGTCATCAATCTGTTATCTCTTTGAAGCATATATTGTAGAATAAATTAAAATGTATATTTTAAAATCCCGGTGAACATGACAAATATGATGATTTGGTAAAACTTTGAGATATGAAGTTTGGTTTCTGAAGTTGCTGTTTTGTGATTTTTTTTTTCCTTTCTTATTTCTTGATTTAGGCGATACCCTGTGCTCTGCTATCTTTTGTGATCCATCCAACAACTGTGCATAACATAATTAATAGAATAGCATGGGCATTTTGTGTTTATCTTGAAGCTGTTTCAGTACTACCTCAGCTGCGTGTCATGCAAAATACAAAGGTATGGGAAATGTTTCCTGTGTTTCACCAAATATAAAGATTATAGACTGGATTTTGCAGGTTGCCTTGCTCTAGTAATATTGGCATCTTTGGTATTTCAAGTTTATTCTGTTGTTTGCCTCCCTAATACTTTTCAAAAGCTTTCGGTAACTTGTTTTTCCTGTTTATTTTCTCTCCTAGATCGTTGAACCGTTTACCGCACATTATGTGTTTGCCTTAGGAGTTGCAAGGTTCTTGAGTTGTGCACATTGGGTCCTACAGGTAAGTTAATAAAACTCTGGGACTCATATTCTACTTTGATTCGTATATACATTTTACTTCAATACCTTACACTCTTATGTTTCCTTAATTACTACAGGTCTTGGATACTCGTGGACGTTTGTTAACAGCATTGGGTTATGGATTATGGCCATCCATGGTTCTCCTATCAGAGATCGTTCAGACTTTCATTCTCGCTGATTTCTGTTATTATTATGTCAAGAGGTGGGTAATATAGATTGACATTGAAATCTTAATATTGTCTATTCAACTCCTGGATGAGCTTAACATAACACACCATTTTGGTTGCAGTCTCGTTGGTGGACAACTCGTTCTACGCCTTCCCTCCGGAGTGGTGTAACTTCAACAAAACGGCATATGCCACACGGCAGGAAATGAGAGAGACCATCTTGCTCATCTTAGGCTCTAATTGGGAAGGTAGGATATGGGTCTCAGTTGTTGGACTAGTGCTTATACATGATGAAATGTGAAGGATGCATATGGTCTGTAGCAGTTTTTTGTTTCTTTTTATAACATGGTCTTACTTATTTACGCTAGATTTCCACCATCATCTTCTCTCCAAAAGGTCTGATTTTAAGATGGAAAATAATATGTATCACGGGGTTTTGTTACTTCCTGTTGAAGATGAAACCATAGTTAAGCCTAACCTGCAGTGCATATGGCCTGTCTTGTCTATTTCTGCATTTAAGAAGCTGTAGTGGAAATATTTATATCCGATGAACGAATCTTTCTCTAGGTATCATACCCCAATTCTAATGTCTTTCCCAAGTTTTTATTGTTATTAATAAAAACATTTCATTTTGATATTGGAATAGATAAAGCTGAAGAGAGTAAAAGAACACAATAGACAATCAAATCCATAAAACTATTAAAGGAGGAGAAGAAAGAGTCTTCCAAAAGATGCCAATTAAAGCCTGCCTTTTATCCATTCTTCTTCATATTTCCTTTGTTATCGAAATTAACTAGCTCATAGCTGTGACCAATTCAGGCTTGTATATAAACTAGACGCTTCTCGTTTGGTCTCGGCTGGTGAAAAATTGTCACATGTTTAAATTTTGAACCTTAAAGATTGAATTAAAGCGAAATTCAACTCTCAAGAGTAAAATTATATAACACCATGAAACATAGACTAAATTGAAATTAAATTCGTGATGAAATAGAAGTTAAAGAGTCAAAACTTTAGAAATTAAAGAATTTGAATTACGGTGTATGATTTCTAAAGGAATAATAACTTAAAAGTAATTATGTTTTCTCAACATTATTCACAATTTTGATTGTTGCAATTAAATCTGAAAAAAAGTTAAATTAGTCGATAAAAACTCGAAGAAACAACCACTCCTCTATTTTTTATTCTTTTTAATCTTCCCTACCTTTACAAGTTCACATTAAAGGATCCAAACTTTACTAAAAATAAGAAAGAAAAATTGAAATTATCTATATATATTTATATATAAATAACATAACATTATCCTAGCGAAGGCGGCTAGTCATAATTGATTGAGTTGGCATCATATATAGATTATGAATACACTTTAATCAATCTTAGTTTAAACACATTTGCTTTTCAACAAACCTAAGTGTACAGCTGTACACCAATTTTTCTTTGCTTTCTACTTAATTTCCGGCTCAACTAAAGTTCTTTTGCATTTATTAATTATTAATATCATCGTTTACGATCTATTTTAATCTCTAAACTTTATATCTTGTTTTATTTTTGTATAAGACTTTTAAAAATATCTGTTTTAATTCTTTTACTTAAAAAAAGAGCATATTTTGGTCATGTTGTTATGATTTTGTTAACTATTTAATGGAATGATTAGGTGTATGTGAATGACTAATCATTGTTAAAATTCTAGGATTTTAATTTTGAATTAGAGGCCAATTGTTAAATAGATGTTTTATCGAAGAACTCAAATAGATACTTTGTCTTCAAGATTTTGATTGTCACCATTTTGACACATTGACATTCTTGTTCACTTTCTCAACTCATGTTAGATGCAATTTCATTTAGATACAAATTTTTTAGTGCCTCAAGTTTGAAATATTTTGTGATTCATTGATGTGTTTTTTTCTCTTCCTTTTTTTTTTGAGGGGTGATTCATTGTGGAAATATTTATTTGCAATTTTCAAGTTTATTTTATTTTTTTAGTTTATTTTACCTTATTAGGGATGTTAACACCAATATGTTAGTTTTATTTTATTTATTTATTTTATTCTAAACGTTCTTATGATTTGTTTCAAGATTTCAATTTAGAAAAAAAGTAGTAAAGGGTGGGGGAGCCGAGGAGGGATTGTAAAAGATTTTAGTATGAGAGAAAAAAGAACAAAAATAGTTTAGGGTTTATTTGAAAAATGTGTTGATTATATTTTTGTGTTGACATAAAAGATTTAAGAAATACATTAATAAGATTTCTTGGTTATTTGTCAAATTCAAGTAATATGATAAATTTAGAGTTTAATCATCAAAATCTAAAAGTTACATCATCGTTCCATTAAAAGTTAACAGAATTCTAACGACAAAAACCAAAAAGAGTTTTTATTTAAGTTCGAAAACTAAAACAAACACTTTTAAAAATTTAGGGACCAAAGTAAAAACGAATACAAAGTTTATGGACCAAAATAGGATTTAAACCTATAATTAATATCATAATTTTTCTTCCCTCTATATTAGTAACTCTCCTTGTCTTTAATACTTCTCTCCTTCTGGATATAACTTTTCATGCAATTTTGTCCAATAACTTACTACTTTAGCCCCATGAAAGTGATTGGTACCCTTTTAATTTTGTGTCTTATTAAAAATAAATAAATGAATTTATTAGACATAAAATTAAATTATAGGTCTAATTATCTCTAAATTTTCACTTTTATATTCAATTTTTTATTGAATTTTTAAAATTATCAAATAGGTTCAAAAGTTATAACACACAAACTTGAGATTTTAAAAATGGCTTACCAAACGTAAAGATTCGAGTACTTTATAGTTCCAAAAGTAAAAAGTTTGTGAATTAAAGGTATGGTCGAGAACGATTCTTAAATTTTTAAAATCACTTTTGTCATTTCTAAAAAAAAAATTATTATAAATGTTTGTTATATTTGAAAATAACCATCTTTTTTAAATTATGCTTTTAATTATTCAAATTAATTTTGATAATATGAAAATTTTAATTTAAAAGCGTAACATTAAACATCGAAAAAATTTACTCTCAAATATGTACTAAGTCATACTATATTGTTCGAGTCAACTTAATTCATCAACATTTTTTTAATACAAAAGACGTGGATATGTAGAACGAGTTTTCAGCTTTAAAATAAAACCTCGTATCAGTTATTGCTGAACTAAATTTATCGACAGATAGTTAAATACTTCTATTCCTTAGTTATGCAGTAACAAAAATTTGGTACTTGAATGAAATTAATTAGACTATTAAACAGCATCTTGAAAAGATGTCTCAAAATTATAGGCTATTATCCCAAGTGGAAATCTATGAATGTATAGACCCCACATTGCAATTAATTAAAAGAAAGAGACGAAAAGGAACTGACTCAATTATTTTAATTTATTTATGTTTTCCCCCACCAAAAAATGGATTATTCCCTTCCGCCACGAAAATTTTCAAAAATTAAATAAATAATCCCTACTTTGTCACTCACCTAACACCCCCCTCCCCCTTTATTTTTACTATAAATATCAACATTTCGTTTCTCATTTACATTCATTTTCTAAATCTTTCTCTCTTCATCTTAATACCATGGCAATTCCTAAATCTCTAATCATCGCTTGTCTTCTCGTGTCGTCTTTTCTCGCTTTTTGTTTTGTTGAAGCTCATGAAATGGTAAATTTTAATATTATTTTCAATTAAACATGTTTTTAATCCTTCAAAATTTTTCTCATATTCGATTTGGGTCTCAGGTCGATGGTGTTGCAGCTAGTTCCGTTAATATTGGTAAATTAATGTTATTTGAAATTATTTATTTATTTTAAGTATTTTGATATATACAAAGACTGAAATTTGTGAAAATCATATATATATATATATATGTATATATTTGTTAGATTGTGGAGGAGCTTGTGCATCGAGGTGCAGATTATCATCAAGGCCGAACTTGTGCAAGAGGGCATGTGGCACGTGCTGTGCACGTTGCAGCTGCGTGCCGCCGGGGACTTACGGAAACTATGAGGCCTGCCCTTGCTACGCAAAACTCACCACTCACGGCGGCCGGCGAAAGTGTCCTTAAATTATTTCGTTGTTCAAAAAGATACTGTGAAGAAAAGTCCGTCATAATTTCCCCATGCAAAAGTCTCTGTTCTGTTTCTGTTTCTGTTCTGTTCATTGTCATCTTCAAGCTTTCTCAAGCTTTGATTAATAAATAAAGTTTTCAAAGAGTGTTTAATTTAAAGAATTAATCTAAAATAATATTTCTATATAGGAGAAAAATCAGATTTTTTTCTTTTTCTTTTTTGTTTGTATTTCCCTATTATATGAATTATATTCTTGTACGTTATAAGTGTTTTTTTTTTTTAAATAATTGATCAAAACCTTATTGAAACGCCTATCTTAAATTTGGTATCAGTTTTCATAATTGCACCTTCATTCTCTCTAATTAAAGTTAGATCCATCATTTCTCGATTTGACATCATTATTCTTTACGTTTTCAAACGAGAGATTATTTGAAGAGCGAGTTATAGTATGATTAGTAGGTCTACCTCAATATCCCACGAGTAACTAATAACCGTATTGACTATTGATTAAGGTCATGCATTTACTAATCTGTAATTAAAATTATTGAGTTCACTTTATTCACGTATTAATCACAATGATTTTCAGTAGGATGGAGAATTAGATTTTTTTCAATGATATTTGTCAATGTAATAATAATAATAAAAAAAAGGTACTGGTGTTGTTTACTTAGAATACCATTTTATATATTTCTATCTAATTAAAAAATGGTAATTAATATGTTATATTTAAATACTCTTTTATGTACTTAATCAATCACTCAAAATTTTAAAAATTGCATAGTTTTAGAAAATAAAAGACAGTAATTTAAATTTCAATTTAGAAAAACAATAAATTTTTAAAAGAAGAAAAACACATAATCTTCAAATAAAAAATTAAAAATACAAGTAGTTTCAACCAAAATCTACAATAATGGGCAGATGCTTGATATAGGATCATTTATTTAAATATTATAGTTTGGTAAACTTATTAGTGATTTAGGATAGTTTTCAAACTATTTAGAGATTTGTGGTTGTTTTGGGTGGGGAGAGAAGGACCCTCGTCCATAAGAGAGAGAAAGAGAATAGAGAAAGAGATGAGAAAAAGGGCGAGGGTTCAACCGTCGCCCTTAGAAAAGATAAATTAATAATAAAAAAAAAGAAAGAAAGAGGGCGAGGGTCTCGCCCTTAGGAAAGATAAAATAATAATAATAAAAAAAAGAAAGAGACCCTCGCCCTTAGGAAAGATAAAATAATAATAATAATAAAAAAAGAGGGCGATAGTTGCCAATTTTAGTTAAACTTTGTTAATTTTTTAGTTAGTTTTAAATTTTAGTTTATTTTAAATTTTAAATTTCAGTTATTTTTAAATTTTATATATTTTTAAATTTTAGTTAATTTTAAGATTAGAGATTTTTTATGTATTTTTAAATTAATTTTAGGATTTGAGTTTGATTTCTAGATTTATGTTAATTTAGAATTACAAATGAATTTGTAAAATGTTTAGGTATTTTATGATTATGGTAATTTTAGGATTATAGATTTTTTTCTTTTTGTTTATGTGTTTTTAAATTTTTAAAATCGGTCATTCGATTGGATCAATCATCAAAACCATTTTTTTTTAAAAAAAAAATACGTGAGTGAATATATTTTTAAAATTAATAGTAAAAATGTCATTGATAACAATTTTTTTTGAATGAACGATAATAAAACTAGCATTCAGTACTAAATTTAAAATTTGTTAAAATTTATTAGATAATTGAAGATCTATTTGTACTTCGAACAAACTTGGTTATAAATAGTAATTGCTTTAATACATATCCAACAACAATTAAAGGGTTTAGGAAGATACACGCCTAAACAAAATCATATGCCTAACCAAGCTAATATCATTTGTTAGAGTATTGATTGTTGGTTTAACTTAGAATCCGAAAAAAAGATCTTAAATTTGAAACTTTTCGATTAATTGATGTTTTAATAACAATCATACGATTGTGAAGATATAGAAGGTCGACTAGTTTCAATAATCTATATTTTGAAACCGACGTGACAAAATGAAAGAAGAATAAAATTAGAGAAGAAAAGTAAGTTCACTTTTGTGATTTATATATAATTCAAATGAATACGAATTGATTTGACATGTTAAGTGGTGGAGATGAATTGTGATTGGGAAAGACAATTTGGAAGGGACCAAACACGTAATCTTGATACAATCAACGGTAACTTTTGTGCAAAAGGAAAGCAACAAATTGAATATATATACACAAAATTAAAAGGATAGAAAAGTTGATTATGAGAGATTGTATAGTGCTTGTCAAACATCTTTCAATAATCCAACAGTACAGAAAGTTCTAAACAACTGATTGACAACTTTATTTGCTAAAAAGAGGGGCACAAATAATTCATTTGAAACCGCGTGGTCTATGGCCAAAATCACTTGTAATACAGTGCCTAACTTCAATGAATGTATAAATGGTTCGGCAACATGTCACTACCATTTGAAAATACGAGTTTGTGACGTTATAATTTTTTTCTTACAACTCACATCAATGGTTAATGATAAACTTACTTGTGTAAGAAGTTCTGCCCATCGGTGGAAATACGTTGAGTTTATGGTATTAAGTTTTTATCGACATGTTTTGACATTTTCTTTGGTATTTGACATTAATATAAAAGATGAATCGACATTTTCATTATATTCTAAATAAATCCATATATACGAAAAAACAATCAAATGTCACTAATGTGTGTGTATATGTATGTATAATCTTTTCTCCAGAATTAGCCATCAAAAGAGATATTTCATCGATATTTTCTTTCAACATCGACATTTTAAATCTTAGTGGAGCCTAAAATCGGGTTTACAAGACTTATGTTTGATAAGCTTGTATTTGTTGCGTTTCTTGAGCCTATTGCTATTTTTATCTTTGTAAGGTCTCACAAACTCAACACCTTTTTTCTGCTGACTCTCTAGACGAGCTCAAGTTCTTATTGAATCTCTTTCATCATCTCTTCTGCTCATTAAGATAAACTCTTGATTTCTCATTGAGCCTCTTAAACTCATCATCTCTTCTGCTCTTAAAACAGGCTCATGTACTCAATTCAAGACTCTTGAATTTACCATTTCTTGACTTCAAAGATTGAACTTGAGTAACCTTGACCCTTTCATATGCCACAATCTTTTAACCCACAAAACTGTTTTCCAGAACATGATGATCAACGATGCAATGCAATCAAAGCAATTTCCATACCAATTATACACAAGACCCTACCTACCACATACCACATAACCAACCATGTAACATTCTAGATTCCCATCTCAACCTGAGGGATTTACCTAACTTCTTCCATTTCTTCTCACTGTATCCCCTTTTGAAAATTCACCCCCTATAAACAGACACCTCTTGTATTACAAACACCATCCAGAATTCTCATGGCAGCAACTAAAGATCTTGTATTTGTTCTGCTTCTCATTGCTTTTGCTATGCTGCTCCTTATGGAATCAGACCAAATGGTAATCCTTCTTCCATTTGTTTTCTGTTCAGTTTAGATACTTTCAACTAAGGCTTTACCATCTACACGGTATGGTCTTTCAGGTTATCACAACTCAGGTGGATAACCCTCTTCCTCAAGAGATAGGTAATGATGAGATTTGAGCACCTGCACTCACATTGTTATGGTTAATGTTTTTTTTGCTTCGTGACCAAAATATGTGCCTCTTGCAGATTGCGGGGAAGCTTGTGATGCGAGGTGCCGATTATCGTCGAGGCAGAAGATCTGTAAGAGGGCATGTGGAACCTGTTGCGTTCGCTGTCAATGCGTTCCACCAGGCACTTCAGGCAACTATGATGTTTGTCCCTGCTACGCTAATATGACCACACATGGTGGCAGGCACAAGTGTCCCTAGACATTCTTGTTGATTCTATGATGATGATGTTCGATTTCAGATCACAGATATCCAAAATAAAGACGTTATAATCAAGATGGTCTTTTTTTCTGAATGTAATGAATAATGAGACAACAACTTTGATTCTAGAAGTATATCAACAAGAATGAATTCTGTAGATTTCACTATTTATAGACGGTTGATGTTCTGAAATGTTCAAAAACTATGCAAGAGAGATGCAGGGACCTCAAATTTTGTTCAACTTTTCTTTGTTCTATTTGTCACAACAAGATCACACGGACAAATATACTGTGGGGGAAACAAAGTAAACTCAAATCATTAACACAATAAATTCGGCCACGAAAAATAAATTGCAGTCTTAGCTCACTAACGTGTACTATCTTCACTCCAGCTTTTCCAGTTCCCCCATTCTTTCAATTATTGCCTGAGAATTTTTTGAAGATGGAAAGAAAAAAAAAATCATTTAAACGTGAGATTGAATATTACCATTTTAGGCCAAATAAAGGCCATATAAATAAACTCTCATAATATGGCTGCCTGGCCATGCATGGCCAACATCTACAATTCAATGACTATGCAAGATTGTGTTGACAGGTAGTTGGACAGTCAGGTAAAGAGAAAATCACAAATACTAAGAATAAACAGGCAATATTTTACCTTTTTGCTTGTTTCTTGGAGTTCTCCGGCAAGAATAAATTCATCAAGTATCAGATAGACCTTCATCAGATTCAGAAACAAAATGTGGATCAGTATGGTAGCAGATTCAACACAACAATTACCACATTAACAAATCTCAAACAATGAATCTTTAAATTTACAACTTTCAACTAGAAGAGAAATAGAAATAGAAATGCAAGTATGGACATCAAGTTAAGGAAACGAGAAAAGATGCAAGGATTTTTTTTGCCATTGTTGGACATAAGAAACTGAATAGAGTAAAGATGGAACATTTGTTCAAAAAGAATTTGAATTGGAGCCTTGGTATTGACTGATTGAGAGCACACATAGAATGCTGTGAATGCACTGGGTAGCTAATTACTTAAGAAATAGAATAGATAAACAAACAGTTAGGGATAACAACCCTCTCAATATCTCCACAATTGTATGATATTCTTCACTTTGGGCATAGACCTTCATAACTTTGTTTTTGGTTTCACCCCAAAAAGCCTCATTCCGATGGCGATAGTTGCTTATATACCCATGACCATACCCTTTATCTAACCAATGTGGGACTTTAGCAGCATTCCTAACAATCCTCCACTTGAACAAAGGACCACCAAGTCTCCCCTCAAATAGTCATTCATCCATCTAACTCTTATCTAGGCTACCTTCTCTTCATTAAAGCACACCACTTATCTGATAGAATTCAACCACATGTCACGCCGTGACTACTTCTACGGCTCAACTACATCTTTGTTTAGCACTTCAAATTTTTATTAACATGGCTATGTCAAGAGCTTATACCACTTGTTAGCGCCAACGAGCCCTCCAAATATTTCCACAATTGTATGATGTTGTCTATTTTGAGCATAAACCCCCATCACCTTGCCTTTGGTTTCACTCCAAAAAGTCTCATGTGAATGGAGATAGTTGCCTCACCCATATACTCATGATCATCCCATTATCTAACCAATGTGGGACTTTGGTCGCATTCCCAACACAAACCTCATATGGCTTAATACAAGAAGTGAAAGGAGAGTTACAAGACCAGTATATCAAAACAGAAATAGAGAACCTTCATTGGTATGCAATAGAATGGAAAACAAAAATGAAAAACAAAGAAAATGAAGATCAACAAACCTTGTGAAAATTAAAAACCAAATCGAGCTCACACACATTGCTGAAGAAATGATCCAGAATCTCCACAAACAAATGAATACACTCGAGGTAGGCCAACTCGTTGTCTGTTATGTCCACACAAAGGGAGAAAAATAATCCCGCATATCTTCTATAGATGACCTTGTGTGTTCGGAACTGCGAACAGCAGTTAAGATTGCAATAAGCTAGAGCTTACATAAAAACCAGACGAACGCAACGTGCAACATAAACAAATGCTAGGATTCATGCGCAAAAGGGAAACTAAAAAACTGTCAGCTGAAACAAAGCAAATCCCAACAAAGAACAGTGAAGAATGAACTCTCCATCAGAACACAAGTTTAGTTACAAGAAATCCAACATAAACCAGAAATGATAGCCATTTCCTTAGTTAGTAATCATCACGCTTTATTAGAAGATACAAGTATCATAACATAAACATACAGAAGCATAACAAAAAAGTTCTCACCTCGACGAAATTTGTGAACTTGGGATCTCTATTAACCACCAATCGATGAACCTGGAATTCAATCAAAAGAGAAGACCTAGAACTTAGGCTGGAAAGAGAAAATTGGAATCAGAGAATTAAGAAAGGAAATTCAGAAGGGAGTTAGAAATACCTCGTACTCGACCTTGTGCTTCTCGGATTCCTCAAGAGGAACATAATACTTAGCGAGACGGGTTTTACCCTGCCTGTTCTGCAAAAGTATGAACCGGATCTGCAAAAATAAAACGTTAAATGTCAAAACCCTTACAATATGAGACTACGGGGAAGATCGTCAAAAATGAGAAAGTCTACTGACCATTTTTGAAAATGAGGAAGGAAGATCGATGAAAGCAGCTCTGCTTGATGATCGGAAGCCGAATTCGGAGCTCAAAGTCGCCGGCGAATTGGTGTTTTGAAAGTTCAATACCACTGGCTTGCAGCTTCAAAATTTCTCCCCCTTCGGCTCGGTCGGTGAGAGGATCAAAGCCAAAATAGTCTTTTTTCTTCTTTTAGACCAAATTTACATTTTCTCGAGGAACATTTCCACATTTCTCTTTTCATGAAATGGAAATAAATTAAAGGAAGATAGAGTTTATTATATTTATAATTTTTTAAAATATTATTATACCTTAAAATTGTTATTTATTATAATTAACTTAAAAAAACTTCATGTAAATATATTATAAATAATTATTTTAGTTTTTTTTTTATTTTTCATAAATAGCATATTTTTGGTTAATTTTAGTTTTATCTTGTGCATCTTTGACAAAATTTAAAACAAAATTTAAACTTATTTTAATAACACATTAGGTTGGGATGGACTATTATTCTCATGTAATATTCCCCATATTGATAAAAATAATACCTTTATTGATACAAATCTTGTAGAGTGGACAAAACTCACTTTATACACTGAAGCAGTAAGACTTTCCTGCTATATACTATCTCAAAATTACAAACACCATATCAACTTTGAGTTTAAAACTTGATTATACATAATTACCCTAATATAAAATCAAACCAAAAAGGAAACAATAATAAGGACAAATTAGAAGGAACAATTCTTAGGGACAAAACCATGGGTTTTCCCCTCAAGAAATCATGTTCTATAAATAGAGTTTGAAGCAGCCAAAAGAGCAGCCCCAATGCCAGACCCATCTTTGGTATGTTCAATGGCCACATTTTTAGCCAACTCTGTCCCCAGAAGTTCTGTTACCCCTTCTTTAAGGTACTTTCTGTACTGTGGATAATTCTCATACAATCCTCCATCCATGGCCACAACTCTCCTCTTTCCAGCCTTTACATCTTCAAAATCTTCTATCTTCTTCAGGATTCCTACAATTCCTGCCCCTGCTAATCTCCCCCCTCGCTTTGCAATCGTGTCGCATACCTCTACGGCGATTTTTCTTGCACTTAAATCCGACTCGACCTGGTTTCATTCCTCCAATCAGATTTGGAAAACTGAATAATATCTGGTTATTAGCTGTTATGTTCTTTCTAGACTTTGGCGAATTATGTGATCTTTAATTTCAAAACTGTTCGACAGAAGATTTGATATGGAATGTTTAAAAACTGTTTACCCCAAACACATTGTACAAGATTGATCCGACGGCTTGAAGGTCGTTAGAGACATCTTGCTGCATAGCACATAGATCTGGTGTGCTGCATTACATTACAAGGGAAGAATTGTTCAGTTCTTAAATACACATTGAGCATGTGTTAAAATGATTCCATCATGAGGACATATGAATGAAGTATCAGTTGCAAATGATACCTGAGGATGAATTGCCTCGACAGCTTTTCGGGAATGGATTTGCCAAAAAGAGGGGAGAATTCAGCCATTGCTAAAAGCACTCTGCGAGCGATTTCACCAAGGTACATTCCAGCTATTGTCTTCTCAAAGATCTGCCACCAGTGAAATACATGTATATATTGCATTTACATTAGTCCCAAAATTACAATATCATATGGATAACATGCATCGTATCGAACATTATTACACTACGATTCACCTGCTCCCCTGGATTGATACTGGCAGCATCCATCTCCCTATCAAAAACAGTAAGAGGAAGACCATTTGAATATGCTCCCCACTCTGTGTTAATAATCTGAAATGAGTTTTCGTCAATAAAAGAACGACATTACATTGTGGCCGATGAAATAATTTACTGAACTAGAGGAATAGGTCTTGTAGGTGTTGGTACATACTGTTTTCCCTGAAGAAGATCCCTGGCCTTGCAGCTTAGGAATAGCATCCTTTCGTTCTATATAGCAGGCATTGGTTCCTGTACCTAAAATAACAGCAGCCACGACATCATCGTCGTAATATCTTGCTCCAGCCAAGGTTCCAACCGTATCATTAACCTGTTTTCATTTATTAACAATCGACAATGCATCAAAGCAGAAAACATTTTCCAAGGCTGGTTATAGGTGCAATAACATACAAGGGCTGAAACGCGCATGTCTAGTCCTCGCCTTTCCATGGCTTCATTTAGACAAGCAACAACATCTTTCCCAGCCTGATATTAGTTTGAAACAATCAGTGGCAAGCTAAATTCCTTCCATTTTGACATTTCTCAAGTGAAAATATGGTGAAAAAGATACCACTCCAGAAACAGCAAAACCTTTAGTCCACTTGATTAATATGCCAGAAGCAATGGAAGTTTGTTTCACAGGGAATGAGAATGTGAATCCAATCTCTCTCTTTCTTCCAGGAGAAAGGTGGAATCTGTCACCTTCACTCTCTACAAATTTTTCCAGACCAGAAGCAATGAAATCAAAGAGCTCCTTCAGAACAACAAGGAAGTTCATATTAACAGATGATGCTAAGGGTATTAATAAGTTACTAAATCCAGTTTCACATGATATTCTCTCCGATCCAAATTAATATTGATTGAGTTCTTTAAGCTTACGAGTAACCAGTAACCTATCTACTTAAAGTTTTTTGATCCAGTGGTAGCTTAAATTGAACATGATCTCGGAGTTAAAGATCGTATTCGACCTCTCATAATATCAATTTTCTCTCTCATCAGCATTGACAGTCTCTTTTTGAGTCTTATGCTAATTTTCAAGTTCACGAGTGACCTTAACTTAAGTGTTTTAAATTCCATATTAGCTAAACATATTATATTGTAAGATTTTGATAGAGAGTAATTGAAGAAGTAATGAACCTGAGATGTGGCAAACATTAAGTGTTGAGGGATTGAAACTTGTTCAAATTCAGTAGCAATAACACGTTCTTCTTTGCCACCCAATTGAACTCTAAGCACTCGAAAATTAGTGCCACCAAGATCCAATGCATAAAACAATCCTTTCTCATTCCTTTTTCACAAACCCATCAACAATCAATTTAAAACGACGCAGTTTTAAGCCAAAAGTTTAAAACTTGAAACTTACCCACTAGGGAGAGTGTCGACATAGCTAAGAATCATCTTCAGATCACTGCCGCCGTCGATGGCAAGCCCAGCTCTCATATCATTGGCCATTGCATCCGCCACGTGGTTCAATACCGGCAAGGGGGTGTCGCAATCCTTCTGAAACTTAGTCAAAATTGGGGAAACAGAGACAGCTTTGGATGGGACGGTCATGGTGAAGCGAGGGCGGGAGATCCACGTGGGAGATCTTAGTGGAGGGAAAGATCCAGCAGCGGCGACCGACATTGTAAGAAGCGGTGGAAACAGAGAGAGGAAAAGGAAAGAGATGATACAGTTGCAACAACCAAGCAAGAGGGAAGGAGGTGTTTTGAGGTGGGGTAGTTGAAATAGTTAAATTTAATGAAAAAGATAAAAACTTTGATTAAAGATCCTAATTTGTGAACAAGGGTTTGATGATCAAATCTAGATATTTGGACAGATGGAGAGAAATGAAAAGTGGGGGCGGAGAAGACGAAGTGGAGTGGAGTTTTCAGCATATTTGGTTTGGTTGGTTAATTGGAATTCAGCATATTTTGTTTATATCTTCTTCTTCTTCTTCAGGTGCTTTTTGATCCACTTTGTCTCTTTTACAACACAAAACATCTCGCCATTGGCTTAAATCTTTGTTGCAATTCCAAAGTTTCAGGGTATCTTTGGTCCAAAATATGTTTAGAGACTTAAATCTAGGCCCCACACACAGAGCTATCATAATCAATAGGTTGATGTAATAGAGTTGAATCAGTGTTTGTGTACACAAAAATTGAAGATTTTAAAATCTTTCTAAAAGCGTATATATCCTAATGCTAAGTTAACTCTAATATCTTTATACATTTCTATGAACAAGAATCCTTGATTTATTGTTAAGTCTGGTGTGCTTACATATAGGAATTGATTATTAGCTCTACTTCTTGTTTAACTTAAAGTAGTTCATAAGTCTCACCACTAGAAAACATCAATTTTATGATTTACTAATTCTTTATATTTTGGATTTCTCAATAAAATAATTAAGATTTAATAGTTGTCCGTTCTAAATAACTTCACCGTTTGCGCTTGATATCTTTGGATTAGGGATTGGAAGTTGGGATTTCTTACAACATACTTCAATTAGTGGTTATGAATATACTCTCAAAATCTTAATTTAAGAAACCAACCTTCATTTGAGAGTATCTTTTGTAATTAATTTTTTTTTTTTTTTTTGCTATTACCTCAATTACAATAACATTGAAATCATAACATTCTTGAGATATTATTTAAAGTGGTTGTTGGTACAATATGATTCGAATACCAATTTCATTATATATCCAACATAAGCTAGCTAGCATAGATTGACATTACAGTGAGAAGAAAATTCTTAGAGCAACATGATGGGTACATGTTAACGTTTGAAGCACATCGTTTCATTCTCGAAATATAATACTCAATATGCACAAACCCAACAAAAGGTCTAGTTTTTAACTCATAATTTTCCTATGGTTATTGTTGTTGTACATAGAGTCTTCAAACCATAATAGAAGAATTTTAAATCTCTAATAAAATTACTTAAAATCTCTAATCGTTGTTTTATTCACGCTTGATTAGAATACATATGCCTCCTCTCTTTTTACCTACATGTAACATAATTTTATTGGACAATTGTTTGAATGGCGTAGCACCCAAGATTTTCCCCTCAAATTATATTATAAAACTTAATTAAATAATCAAGTTTTGATTACTGTACTTGGGAAAAAAATAATGATTTTGGAAAAGATGAAGAATTTGGTACCCACCACCTTATAAATGGGCTGTGACAACCTTTATTTCCCAAACCCACTCAGTACAAGTATTAAAATAATGTAAGAGACCTAATTAGAGTTATAATAGAAGTATTAGTAGAGCATTAGTATGATTATTAGAAGAGACATATCAGTAATTAGACGATAAGTTGGTTTAGGGTTTTAGTTACAAATAGAAGGAATGGGTTAAGAGGAGGGGGGTGGAGAATTTTGTGCTATTTCCTTAGTTGGAAATTTGGAAGAGTCTAATTCTTTTGAAGAACTAGTGATTACTTTGTTAATTGTTCTGATAATATTATAACATATTTTCAATAACATTTCCGTATAATTCTATCTTTTAGTATTCTTTGTGTTCTTGAGTATTTCTTTGTTGAGTGGTATTCTAACGAATAACTACACATGATTTTACAAATTACAAAATGGTTCATTAATTAGAAAACAAAAAACAACGTGCTTGTTGACACATGGTAAGCAACAAGAACACCTAAAGCATTGAGGCTGCCAAATAATCATGGTTAGTAGATGACTTTAACAAGTATCGTTTAATTTTAACAAGATTGAAGAGTCCTCTAGTCATTGATGAATTTTATTTATAGAGTTATCATAGGTCAACAAAGGCTTGACGATGACCCTTGAGCTTAATTAATTGGAATTTGGGCTTTGATAACCTCTAGGCCCAACTAGCCTATTTTTTCGATTCATTGAACTTGAAAACAAATACCATGACCCAATGGATCAAACTAGTTTATTCAATCAAACAATCATATATAACATTATCACGACCAATTAATTCTTGTCTTCAATCTTAGCGTGAGACACATGCCATAACATAGACATATATACAACATAGGTCTTACTGAATGTACTATTGTGTGAGATCATTTATAGAGTTTTAATAGGCAACTGTGTGAGTTCATCATTTGAAAAGCAAAACATAATCTTGACTTTTGGTGATTCTTGCTATGAAAGTTTCAACTTGGAGAAGTATTAATATGTAATAGAAGCATCTCAAGGGAAAGTTGATTCATAATGGATTCTCAACCTTAGGAGGACCCTAAGGATTCATTCATAGAGATGCAACCCTTGGAATTAAGGGGACTCTAGCTAAGTTCTTTTGAGAAGAAGTCGTGCATCTAGGGGAGCCAAGATGTTATACAAGTTGGGCTCTACCTGTATCACTATATTCTTCATTACAAGTACACGTCGTAAACACTAGACTTTATATATATATATCAGTAAACTATCTTAACAAATGATTTGAAAAGAAAGAATTAAAAAGAATTATAAAAGAGAAGAAAGGAGGAGAGATGAGTATAGAAAGAGGAATAATAGATTAGAAGCTTAATAAGTGTGCTAAGTATATGTTTGATTAAAGTAAGTAGACAGTATATGTTTAAGTAAGTGAAAAAGAGGGAAGAAAATAGACCCAAAACCACAGACTTGAATGACAAGCATAAACTTCAACTGTCACTCTCTTTTTCTGTCTAAAAAAACTAACAGAATTCCATTAACTTGGAAGCCAAGAAACGAAGCTATGCTGCTTTCATATTGCCTCTAATATATTAACATTCGTCTTGCTTTCTCTCTGTTTGAACGTTAGTTGGTGCTTTGTTTTTGTTACAAATCTGTAGATCAGAAACCCAAGCAAAGTAAGTTTTTTTTTTTAAAAAAAAAAAAAAATTTGGTGGGATTTTTGTTGTTTGTTCCAATTTATAAAGATGGAAAATGGAAGTGTGAGATTTAAAAGAGCAGAGATTGATACAAGAAAGCCATTTCGTTCAGTAAAAGAAGCAGTTACGTTGTTCGGTGACAAAGTCCTGGCCGGAGAACTTTATAGCAACAGAATTAAACAGGTCTTCTTCTTCTTCTTCTTCTTCTTCTTCTCCTTCTTTTAATTCTTTACATCCCTCTCTTTATTTCTTTATTTTTTTCTTTTACTGTTCAAACTTACTTAAAGAATATAGAAATTTGTTCGATGAGTTAATATTTAAGACAAATATCAATTTATATTATCAAATCGACGCTAAAAAATCATCTTCTAATTCTTTCTAAATAAGTAGATACAAATTGGTGACTTCAAATTCAATGGAGAACTATAATAATCTATCTGATCCTTACATTTTTCTCTCTATTTTACATTAAAATATTAAAGAAATTATTTTATATGTCAAAATTGAAAAAATATATGTGTAAAAAATAGGAAATATACATTACTAGTTTTATAATAAAATTTGAATGAAGATTTAAATTGATAGTATTATTATTTTGAAGTTTTGATAGACAGAACCCAAAATTTATTACTGAGAACAAAATATGCATTTGGTGTGTATACTCTGAGCAAAAACTTTAATTTGGAATCTAATTGTCTTCTTTGCTTTGATTTGAAGTAAGATATCCTATCCGAATCATCAAATTAAATATGTACAATATACACGTGTCATATTGTTATATATATATATATATATATAAATCACTGGAAAAATGTCAAATTATTATACTAGCTAGTCTTAGGTTGTTTCAACTTAATCCTTTATAATTTTTACTTTTACAATAAAACCCAAAGTAGGATAATTATTTTAAATGATAGCATTATTAAAATTATTTATAAATATAGTAAATTGTTATCGTGTAGATAGTAATAGACGATTTAAATGCTGCTTTAGTCTTTATACTCTAGACTTTGGTTCATTTTAGTCTTTGCACTTTTAAAATGCTCATTTTGATCTCTATACTTTTACTTTTGGTTCATTTTAGTCTATGTACTTTCAAAATAGTCAATTTTTTGATTTTGTATTTTTCAGTTTTGGTTTTTTCTTTTTTCTTGAACTTTCAAAAAGTTCAATTCTGATCCCGTGAAATTGAAAATGAATAGACCAAAATGGTTACTTTTTGAAAGTTAATGAACATTTTAAAAGTATATTGACTAAAATGAACGTTACCTCTCTTTCTCCTCATTTTCTGATATAAAACATTAGTACGAAGTATACAATTTTGAAAGCTTAGAAATATAGTTTTTCAAGAGTCAAAATAGATAATATTTAACAAATTAGCAAAATCAATTAAAAGAAAATAGTTATGGTGTGGTCTCAAGTCAAGATCTAAAGAATAGAAGTTAGTAAAATTTCATATTCCCCACCATTAAATTCTCTTTACTATTTATTATTTATTTTTAATGAAAAAGACTTAAAAGTAAATATGAAATGAATTCTATTTTTTTAGTTGAAAAAGAAGATTCGAATCTCTAACCTTTTGGCTGAACGAAAATAAATTTGTGTTAATAGAATTAAAATGAACCGTGTTAAATGATAATATAAAATAACAATTATTGATGATATAAAGGTCGGGTTTTGAAATAGATGCATGGGAGAGATGAGGAGAATAAAGAGAGAAATGGGGAAAGGCAATTGAAGCTAGGAAATGTTGCAGCTGAATTAGAAGAAACAAAGAAAAGCCTTTCAAAAGCCAAAGAAGAAAGCATGGTAATGGCTCATTGTCTTTCATCTCTTCAAGAAGAGCTTGAAAAAACCAAAAAAGAGCTTCAACTCTTAAAGGAAAGAGAATTATCTTCTTTGTTATTAGACCATCAATCCGAAGATGTTAAACTTCTTGTAGATCACCCAGATTCTATGGAATTCCAAAAGAAACGTTATGTCACTTTTGCAAACCCTCCTGTCGCCGTCGCTCATCTCACCGTTCCACCTCCCGCCGCTGTCGAGAAGTTGGACAGGCTCTCCTCTCTTAGGAGAGAGAAGAATAAGATCAAGAAGACATTAATCCCTCTCATTTCCAGCATGTTTCCCAAGAAAAAAGGAAATTAGAGACACGCACACTAGCTTTTTTTTTTTTAAGAAAATAAGAATTCAGACTGTTTGACGGGGCGAATGAATTATGAGATTGGTCATGTAATAATAAATTCCATGCATATATATAAACTTCTTTTTTTCATTCAAAAAATGTATGATATTGAGATTTGAGAGAACGAATACCAAAAAGCATCAAAGAAGAATAAAAGAACACACAAATGGCAATACAACACGCTTAGAATTCGTTCTGAGTCCACGAATAAAAAGGGTAGAGCTAAATTAATACAAGAATAAACGACGCATAGAAATCAAAGGACAAACCAAATTTTCTCGATTGATCGAGATAACAAACTTTTCTTCATGTTTCTACCATGGTTTGATATATTGTCCACTCAATGCGGAACAACATTTTAACTTGTCGGTGTATTCTCAATATATATCATACCAAAGTAGTGATTGGTTTTTGATCTTCAAAAACCCCATCTTGCGACGACTTGTTGAAAAACTCAATACAATCAGCAATGGCCTCGTCGTAGTGCGAATGAGAAGAGTAATAAGAGCTGCACGACGTTTTTGGTGGATCAAACGATTTGTCGTAGCTTGTTCTTCGTCTTGACGAAGACGACGACACTCGAGATGGGATAGAAAAGACGAAGCGTACGAGCATCTTACGGATTCGTTGAAAGAGCTTCATGGAAGAGAAGTTGAGAGAGTTAGAAGAAGAAGAAGAAGAAACAGCAGTGATAAGGAGTGCACTAGTTTTAGGCCTTTGCATATTTGTGTAAAACTTCTTTTGGGGAAATGGGAATGGCTATAATGTGTATGGTTTTTTGTGATTTATATATATAGGAATTTGTAATTTATGTGTGTGGTTTTTTCTATGTGCCAAGATTTGAAGAGCATATTAAAAGATGGTGCCCAACTCTCCATGTGCTCAAATCATTTCCCTTTAAAAACAAATTCATGTAGCCCCAATGAAAACGAGTATTAAAGGAGATTTTTTTTTTTTAATTTTTATTTTCCATCATTAATTATGGTATTTGAGAATGTAGAATAAGTTTTCATTTGGGTTTGATTCAATGAAGAATTCCAACTCACGCAAACAAACAAAATTGTATAATAATAATAATAATAATAATAATAATAATAAAGTCTATGTTCTCTTCTTATGCTTCCAAATCTATACTAACTTATACCCCGAAATGTATAACTTACAATAATATGATCAAACTCTCCTCTTGACTTCTTGTATGTGTTTTGTAATGGCATGAATATCTAATATACTTTATATTATTTAATATCTTCTTTACTTGTTATTGATGGAAATTTTCGTCGTATCATCGACGCAAAGTTTGTATTTTAGCTATGTCATGCTTGTCACAAATATTTTGATTCCTTCAAATTAGTTTTTAGCTCAAGGGTCAAGACAAACTTGTAGAAAATAAGATAAACTTAAATTATCGTGCTCTATATATAGCCAACTTACTTCTTTTCTCTTTTATATATAGAGCGTGATTTAATCCTCTTCTATAAAATTTTGATCTAAGACTTGTGTTGAAAACTAAATTACGTATTATGTATGTTGCAAACATCACATGGTGTGTGAATTTGATTTTTGTTAGTGATCTCTTTCCAAAATAAACAAATTTACCATCGATGGCATATTAATAGATGATGGTGAATTTTCTTGGCTAGATTTTGTTGTCAACATTTATTGTTGATGGTGAAAAAGTAAATATTTATTTGGTTAAGAATGGAGACCACGAGACTATAATTATATTTAACCTAGTTGGAGACAGATCCATCGAGCATCAAGCCATAAGTTTATTTAGTTAAGTATGGAGATTGACCCATAGGGTACACCATTGAGTCGTGAATTTATTTGGCTAAGTATAAAGACCGATCTATAGGGTCGATCATAAAGCATAATGTCTTAGTATGAAGGTCAAACCATTGGGATGACCATAGAGCTTAAGGAAACTAATTACAAGAAAATAGAGATTATGTCTAAGTGTTGTACTTTTGTATATGCTTGGACCACTAAATCGGACAATTCACAAAAATTAATAGAGATTTGTTTATTATTTGAGAAGTTAATTAGCTAATAACCATCACAAAATATGTTTCTATATAATTGAGAGCGTATGTGACATTTGAGGGACGCTAAAAACACATCTAAACTCTCTACCCTCCAACTCTCTAAACTTTGTGGGTAAAGCATTTGTTCAAATTTCTCTTGAAAATTATAAATTCACCCATTAATACCGAATTTCGATATCAGCACTTATATATCATGATTCTTCTTCTAATCTGGTAAATATATATATATATATATATAAGATTAATGTTGGCATGTTGGACTAAAACTTATAATAACGAAATATTCCCCAAAGGTTTTAATTAGCAAAAGATGCTAAGAATGATGAGGTTGTGGCCCGTTTGTTGATAAAAACAAGTATTAGAAAGGCCAGCTTTAGCTTTAGGGTGCAATGCTTTGATGTTCAAAACCTTTTGTGGACCCCCAAATGATATTATCATTTTAATTAAAAATAGATTAGAAATTTAGGTCATATTTACTAGAAATGAATCACTGATAATTTAAAAAGTGAATTCCATGTGATTACGTTTGGTGTTGTTTACCTATGTTCTGCTTCCATACTGACACATGAAATCCACGTTCGAATCTGTAAACAAAAGTCACAATCCAATTGACGAGCAGAGGGTAATCAATCTGATTGCGTCCAAAAATCATGTCTTGCCGTTATTGTTTAGGTTTGGGTTATGGTTACAGTTACAGAGAAAAAACTTTATTTTGATACAATTACCGTTACAATTATGATTTGGATCGTTAAACACAGTTTAAATATATTTACGATTGATCTATCAATAAAATTTTCATTACGAATTGATAAGCAATGTGTTTGGTTAATATAAAATTAGTGATGTGAAGGTAATTAATTAGTAAATGGGTGATGATGAGAGAAGGGGTAACGGTCAAAGTGGTCCAATGGACTGAAATGCCCTATAATTGAGGCTGATTTTAAACCAATAATTGTGTACTAAAATACCCCTTTTCGTAAAATGACAAATTATAAAGATTGGGATATTTATTTTATTAATTAAGGAAGGGACTTGATACAATCATTTCTGTTAAACGCTATAATTATGTCTTGTACTTTGTTTCTTATTTTTAAATATTTCCATAATAATGACATCACAACTTCACTCTAATTTTTATTTATTTATTTTATTTTTTAATCTCATCTGTTGCTGAAATCCGTAACAGATTAGAAGATATATTAAAGAATTTATTACAAAATTAACTTAATAGATATTCTATTTATTGTTTTTTTAAAATATTATATGTATTATATTAATAGTGTAGCATTTCAATTTTGTGTACATTCTTAATAAAATATGTGTTAGCAAGCTCATTGCACATCAACAAAGTTAGAAATTATCTTCTTTAAAAAAAAAAGAAATGATTTCCTTTTTCAAAATTATTGAAAATTAAAATAATATATAAATAAGTGCTTTTTAAATATAGAAAAATTGATCAAACTACTTACAAGTTATAGCAAAAATAAAAAAATCCATTTTTTATAATCCAAATAGACAGTGATCCAACAGTAATAAAAAGCACCTATTTTGTATATTATTTTAATTTTCAATAATTTTGAAAAAAGAAATCATTTCTTTAAAAAAATGATGTTGATAGAGGTTTATCGGTGTCTATTAGTGATAAAAACTTATAGAAGTTTATCATTGATAAAGACTGATAAAATTCTATTAGTGTCTATCAATAATAGAAATCTATCACTAATGTATCATTGATAGTTTCAGTGATAGAAACTTTTAGAAATCTATCATCAATAGTATCATTGTTAGAAACTAATACATATCTATTATTGATAGATATTGATATAAAATTTTCAATTTTTTTCTATTTCTATAAATAGTTTAACATTTTTCTATATATGAAAAAATCTCATATAAATATCTATATCGATGAATTAAAACAATAAAAAAAATAGTTATATATGTATACATCGAGTACGTATGAAAAATGTTACAAGGATTGAACATGGAGAAATGGACAAATGTTTGTGTAACTTTCAAGTTAGAATTTAAGTTTAAAAACGAAACATATCAATGAATCATCTTCTTGTTCATTGTTCATTGTAACATGGCCTTTTAACTTCTCGACAAGGATCCAAAATTTATTAGAGATGAATTTCTCGATACATTAGACCAGACCACTCTCTACAAAAACTTGTATTGTTTGAACTTATCTACTTAAAGAACAACATCGTCTTCGATTCGTCTTAAAAAACAACATCAATATAGTTATTTCACATTGTTAATAGAGAAAAGATTAAAATAGATTTGGTTTAGAGTTAAAACATTAGCATAATTAGTACAATATATAATTTGTCATGTGACAATATGTTTTTTTTAATTTAGTTAGGATATGTCCCCATGGACTGGCAAAGCCCAAACCCACATGTATAGTGAAAGATTTTGGATATTCACAACACAAATTTTAACCCTATGTTACTCTAATTTTAAAAGTTAAAACATTGCAAAATATAAATAAAAGCATTTTTTAAAAAATTAATTAAAAATAAAAACTCTAAAAATAAGATTGTTGGAAATTAAGAATGACTGTATTTGATTGTGCATAAAAATATCATATGAATTTTATGAAAATAAATTATATTTATAAAGGTAAGTGTTGACGACTCCATAAGTTTCTATAGATTAATAGATAAAAGTAAATTCAATTCAAGTTTTGGAAAAAAATAGTTATTTAATAATTAAGTAATAATATTAATTGAATTATTAAGTACAATTGATTGTAAAATGAGTAATTTATGATCAAAATTGATTGATTAATGAACACTTATAAAGAATAAAATCAAATTTACCTTCCAGTAATTAATTTTAAACGGTTGATTGTAAGTTAATTTATTATTTTTAAGTCAATATTCCAAAATAATTTTCAATAATATAATATAATTTTTATTCATTGAATAAAACCTACAAGTACAAGAAACAAGAAAATAAAATAAAAATATTTATATTATATAAAAAAACATAATATGTGAATAAAACATAATTTTATTTTTTAAAAACATTTTTCGCTGCAATGTATAATTTCAACATAAATTTCTAAGGGATGAAATTTGAATAGGGAATAGAATATTTTCTTTATTTATTTTAAATAGTAAATATTTAATATAATTTTACAAAATCAACAAAGAATTAGTAGATAGTGACGTATAATTTTTCTTGTAGGTTAATTTACAACGTATATAAGAAGCGACCAAAATGACCATATATATAACTTGCATAAATTTTGTATCATCTGTCTTAAAGGCCAAAGAGACCGTTGGCCAGTAACCAATCAAGGAGGATCCAAAATTTATTGGGGATGCATTCATCGATGAATTAGACAACAACACTCTCTACAAAAACTTGTATTGTTTGAACTTACTGTTCAAAAGAACAACATCGTCAAATGTCAATCTAATTACAGAAATGATCCCTCCAATAAAAACAAGATTCATCTTCGATCTAGACAAACAAACCACATCATCGAATTTTGAGATTGTTAAATGTGATAAAACTAAATCAATCGTGGCATTGTTATAGACAGAACATCTACCAAAAGCAAATACACCCATGTTTCATAATCCAACCACGGACATCTACAAATAACACATCCATCAAAGAAAATTGTAATTAAATAACATTGAATACACCACCCCATTGACGTCCTAGTCGGGAAACAACAGATGTGACACAGAATTAAATAATAGTTAATAGAGGATACTTGTCTTGGAAGCATTGGCTTCAAAACACAGTACTGGCTACTGAGTCAATTAATAACCATTTGTTGATCAATTCCTTATTGTCCCACCATATGTTTGGAACAAATTTCAGTAATTACATATTTGATTGATTTTACTCTTTTCTCCTAAAATTTTGTTTATTATTACTCATCTTAGGTACTGGAAAAGTTGGTTTAATCAGGGGGTAAGGGTCACCGATTGGGGATGGGAAGAGTCCCCCCAACCCGATCCCGTCCCGTTTAGATTTTTAATATATTTCTTAAATATATATATTATATATATATATATATATATATATATATATATTCGCATTTTATTTTTGTTTTTAATTTTGTAATCATTTTCAGTTTTAAAATTTGTAGTTTTTTTTTAAAAATTTTATACTTACTATGATGTATAAAATTTAATAGTGCTTTTATAATTTTCTATCTTCTAATTTTCTCTAATAGAAAATAATATTATTACTCAAAAGTGGCATGGTCCGACTATGAAACAATCCCTCTTAGCACCTTCAATCAACCAACTAGGGTAAGATCCAAACCAAAATCGAGAAAAACACCAGGTTTTGGCCTTTTCAGCAATACAAATTATTAACTTGTTATCTTCTAATTTTTTTAAGTATCTTATTAAATTTGTTCTTAATAAAAAAAGTTGTTGTGAGATTGATATGGATAAGTATTTTTTTAAAATAATTTTTTTATTCAACTGGTGTTTTCCAACCTTTCGGGGAAAGGTCCCCGCAGGGGCTCGATCCTCTAACGGGAAATTCCCATCCCCATCCTCAACTTTAATTTTTTGGGGTAGAGACGTGGTCGAGGATTTATTCTCTCGTGGGGAGGGGATGGGAATGTCCCGTCTACCCCTTCAATTCTTATTTTAAACCCTCGTTACCAAAACGATATGTTTAAAACGTTTTTTTTTCTATTCCATTAACATAAGATGTCTTTAAAAGTTCTTCCACTTTTGTCATGTGATAAATAAAGAGACTGGATGAAGATAGGTACAATCAAGACTACACATAATCAATGTTATACATACATAAAGGCATGCAACGTAGCATGGCATCGTAGCTTTTAAATTGTGGTTGTGGTAGAAGTATAAATTTTTTTCCACACGTGTGTGCCGCTGTTTGTTTGGGTAGCTTCGATTGTTCGAGAACAAGAACTAATTTTTATTACCTTTCCGTTTAAAATTTTACAATTTTATTAAAATATTTCAACTTTTTTAAATAAATATATATTCATAATTTTTTTTATCTGATTTAATTGGTGACAGCCAATTTTTTTCTCCTTCTTCATCTTCTTCATATACAAAAAGTTAGGATCTAAAAAATATACAACGTAACATTTTATAGCTTTTGGTTCTTCTTTCATATCTACACTGTTTTGAGCTAATATTTTGTTTCTGTTCTATTCCATCCTTTGACTAGTGCACAACTAAGATTAGACATTGTGTAAACCTAGAGCAACCGACAATCACGTTTTAGCAATGTGGTTACACCTTTTTTGGCTTTCAAAGAATGATTCTTTCACGGCACAACAAAGATCTACATTTGATCTATCACATAGTTCTAAAAAATATAATTTAGCTCATTTTATTGACGTTTTATCTTGTTAAAGTGATTTTGGTTCAGTAGTATTTGCATGACATCCGTTCTAAAGGTTGAAGATTCAACCTTTCATCTCACGGTGTTGTACTCAAGTAACAAAAGGTTTAAGGTAAAAAACAATGCGGAGATCTATACATATAAGTGAAGAATAAGCGTAAAATTAGAAGAAGAAAAAACAAAAGAGAAGGGAAACAGTGGGCATTAGAAACAAAGAATACATTATTTCTTTTGTTTTGGGGTCCTTCTTCTTCCCCATTAGAAGCCGAAATGCAGAGAGGTAAAATTAGAATTACTCAAGTACAGAAGGATCATAGGATAAATCAATGTAACATCTCAGAAACAGAAACCCACAAGATCTAGTTCTGAATCTGACACATTTTAATTTGGTCTATTTTTTAGAAAAAAAAGTAAAATCCAATTAAAGCATTTGTTGATATATGTTGAATTCATTATCTCACACATTACACTTTTTAGTTTTCATAATTGAATATAGGTAGTTATTTATGTTTTTTACTTTAGGGTTTAGAGAAATGCAATATATAAACTCTCTAACTTAATGGCGTCGTTTTGTGTTTTGAAACATTCTTTAGTAATGTTTATTATCCTTCTGTCCTTGGCGTAACTAACACATTGTTAGTGAAACCATGTATATCTGTGTGTGTTGATCTTTTCATTTATTTTATTACTTAATTGTTGATTTTGTAATACCGTTGTTTAATGGATCAATAGGACAACAAAAAAAACACAAGATTCATGCATCTCATCCTCATTTCCTTTATTGGGATGAGATCATTTGTTTGCAAATCTTACTTGCATGTCATCACAAAATATGTTTTTCTAATTAAAAGATGTTGAATTGGTGGGAACCTAATTGATTTGATCACATGAAATGAAATGACATGCAAGAATAGAAACAAATCAAATTAGATTGATAAGTTGATTGAGTTGTCTGATGATATTGATTTTTTAAAATACTAGAATTTTTTCTTGTGGTGGCATTCAAATAGAGTTGTTGATGTCAATGTCTAGACACAAGATAATGTATTTGATATCTTCATATGATAATAATGGTAAATTTATAATTTGGAGAAGAACATGACTTGCAAGATGAGAAAATCTACGACACAGTGGTGTGGTGTTTGCCACATAGATTATGATGCTTAAATCATAAAATGTAACTGTGTATTAAGTAGGGAGTGTTGAGTATCATGATACACTTACTTCCCCTAGAGCTATCATGATATATTTGTAGGGTTGCTAACCTATACTCTTTTCCCCTTAGGATTGATCTTGAAGTTGCATTAAGATTATCCTTTGCCTCATTAGGCTTAGTTGTGCTCTATTTGGTATTTTTCTAGGGTCAGCCTCAGACAAGGTCGAGGTCCAACACCTTCTTTTATCTATATTATTTTTGTGTCTAAGATGGACCCTTGGGTCGAGTCATGCATGAGTCGTGCTTCATTATGCATTTTATGAAAACTCAACATCAACCCGAGCAACATCAACTCGAGGTCAATGTTGAGCACAAGGTTCACGTAATTTTGTCGTAAGTTACCACTTTCGGCCTGAATCATACTATATATCTTATTAACTTTGCTATTCTTGCTTTTCGTTAGATGTGAATTATGTCTTTTGGTTTAAAATCACATATAACTGTAGCTATCAATTTGACGTTCAAAATAATGGTCTTTAGTTTATAGTTGATTCAAACTCATGTCAAGTTACCCTAATATATCGTTTGTCCTTAAAAGGAATGGTCTCCTATAACTAATTCAATTCATGTCACATCTACCATTAACTAAGGTACATTCATAGCGCGGAGTTTGTTGATGGATCCCCACATCAAAATCTCTCTACTTTTTGTATGAAAATATCATTGGATCTTTTCATATATTGAAACTCCTTTCTAATTCTAACCCATATGAAATAATGGTAGGGTAGATAGGTACACATTCTCAATATAAAAAGGTATTTATTGAGAAATAATATTTAAGTACATAATGTTAGCTAGGTATAACAAATATATGCTCTACCTCGAAAATTGATAAGAAACGCAAGGGCAAGAAGTGGGGAAATAATGTGAATGAGTCAAATAATGTCTGTCATAGAATATATCATTTTCCAATACTTAATAATTCAACATGCATATGCTTCTTATTTTGATAATATATGTGAAATGAAATGATGGATAGCTGTCTAAATATCGGGTCAAAAAAGCTTAGCCTAAGACCTCCAAGGCCCACCTTCTTCCTTCAAATGTTTCCCAAGAATCTCTCACGTGGACCCTCATCATTTCTTCTTCCTCCTTCATCATAACTTACCCATAAAAAGAAAATACATTCAATCATTATCTACCAAAATTAATAATAATAATATAATAAAATCGCCGAAAGACTAGTCTTTCATTCACATCATTATTATACGTACGTACGATTCACCCTAAAAAATATTAAAAATAGTACTTTTATAAAAAAAGATGAAATGAAATCTATTACGGTTGAACTAAGTTTACTTTTGACAAAATCACTTTCCTGCTACAATTTTGACCAATACAATGTTAATAACTATGTACGACGTAAAGTTAGGTACCCTAAAGAAATTTTCACTGTCAAATGTATCATGGAGTTAACTAATTTTTCAATTTTAACTTCTTGCTTTAAAAGTTTACAATTATACTATTTCTATAAGTGAATATTAAATGTAACCAACAATAAGCTTGTACTCAATGAGTTAGACAAGAATTTAGAGTAAAAATTAGTCAGATTAGAGAAAAAAGTTTTCAATTTTCTTCCCTGTGTGACATAATTTCTTATCTAAATTCGTTTGAACTCATTAAATATTTAGATACCCTTATTATTACTCACATTTAACATCCACAAAAAAGGGGGATAGTATAATTGAAAAATGTAAAACAAAAGGCTAGAAAAGTTAAGAAATACAACTAAATTAAACTATATATTTCTTCAAAACGACGTCGTTAATTAGGTTTGGAGCGCTTCGTAGATCACAACGAAACAAGGAAGGATAGCCTTTGGGTTGAAAATAACTAACTCCTCCAGATTCGAGTACATCCCGGAGTGGCGTGAAACGGAGTCGTATGAGGCAGCCGCCGCCACCACATTCTCCTCCTCCGTCGTCGTTGTAGTCCCCGTCCCCGTCGCAGCATCCTCAGAGATCCGCTTGACTCTGCCGGCGATGACACGGCACACCAACATCGCTCGTCGCCGTCCGTCGCCGCACTCAAAGGAATCGTGGGCCCTACCACTACTAGCGGTGGTCCGTACACCAGGGGGACCACCGGGTTTACACTGGAATCCATGACGGATGAGAGTGCAGACAGTGCAGCCGGGAATCGAGCCGCACAAGCCGGTTGAGCCACGTGAGCCGAGGTCGCACAACAAGGCGCTACAGTGGAAGCGCAACAGCTCATTACCGTCAGCCGCACATCGCGGGTTTTTTCTGGTGCTTCCGAGTGCACGTGCCTTCACTGCATCACGGCAATCCTCAAACCGTTGGATTGTGCGTTGGGTATTGTGGACCTTTAATATCCGTTCGATCTTGCAAATTGGACGGTCCTTTTTTAGCCAGCTTGATTTGAAAATAATCTCCACGATGTTTCGACCAGAATCGTCAGGACCCAATTCCGATACTAAATAAACAAAAACAAAATTAATGGATTTAATATTCACATATCTTTCTGTCGGTTGGGTCAACGGGTCCTCCAGGGGTTTTTTTGGTTTTACAATAAGGTAAAAATAAAAAAGCATGACACGTCATCACATAGAAAATACAGCTGTTAATTTCAATATTAATGAGCATTGAAACCTTGAGAGCAATGGTGTATCAGTAAAGGCAAAGTCCGCCATGGTCATGAAAGCGATTTATGCTATTATCAAATTACTCTTTTTTTTCAACCATACCAATAAAGTGCTTCCTTCATTTTGATGGAACAAATTAAATCATAATATTTTGGGACCGATTCAATAATAGAAATATATGTATATATAAATATATATATTACCAGCGTGGCGAACTAATTGGTGAAGCTCTAAGCTTTCAATCTTGGGGAATACCTCTCCACACTGAGGACATGGACATATAGAACTCCTTGGAATTGGCAACCTGAATTTCATTTTTCAATTTTCAAATATAATTCAATCTCACAATCAATTTACTTTTTTTAACTATTAAAATTTAAGTTTATAAACACATCTTCCATCTCTTAATTTTGTCAAGTTATCAATATTTTATTAATGTTTTGAAGATCAAACTAAAATTTAAAATTTATTACTGTTTTAAGAATTTAGTTTATAGCTATGCAAATCATTCTTTAAAAAAACTGAAAAAAAAATATATGTTAATATTTTAAAATTAAAAGCAAAAAAATAAATGAGTTACCATAAATGAATTAATTTTACTGTCCACTCAGAAACATCTAAAAGGAAATATAAGAAAGTAGGAAGAAAAATAATTAAATTTAAAAAAAAATTCCAATAGTGCATTTTTAAATATAATCTAAATTATTTATAAAATATATTAAAATTTCTGTTCTAAACTTTAATTCCAAACAATTTTGAGCAATATGAACAAAATAAACTTGTATTATAAATTTGGATTCGATCACTTAATCACGTAATATCATGGGAAAAAAAGAATTAAAAAAAAAACATAAGTAAATGATAGTAGAATGAGAAAATACCTGCTAGGGTCCACGATGGTGTGGCATTCATAACATCCAGAAAGCTTTCGTAATTGTATTCCTCTAGAAGACGACGAATTGTACGAACCAGAACCCGAACCCCCGTTTTTAGTTCTGGCCGGAGCCGACGTCGGCGCCGTTAAAGAACGAGAAGAAGAACCGTTTGCAGATTTCCTAGTAAGTAACCTAGTTTCCTGTCCGACGGAGCTACTTTCCGGCGAATTATCGGCTCTATGAACCACTTTAGCATTGCCATGAACCACATCTCTAAAGCTACATATAGAGCTACAAGAAGATCCCAACTTCGAGTATGCCGGCGACCGTTTCGCCGGCTCTTGAACTCTAGAAACCTCAACCTGGAAATGAAGAACATGATTGAGGAAAAAGAAATTGAGTGAAATGAAATTAAATTGAGGGAGAGACAGAGTACCTGTTTGCAGGTGATGAGGTTCTTGATATGGTCCCATGAGAATTGGGCGGGGGAGAGAGACGGAGTTGGGTTTGGATGCTTTTTCCGGCGTTTATTGGGGAGGGGTTTCTTGGGATCTTGGAAGGAATTTGTTAAGAGTGCCATGAAAACAAACGGAAGTTGCTCTCTTCTTTCTTCTTCTCAGACAGAGAGAAACAGAGTTGAAAGGAAATGGAGAGGGATCCAAGATATGTAATGAGGAGAAGCTTAAAGAGGAGTAGTTTTGTGGGCCCCACCCCCTTTTTTTTAAAATTTATTTTAATATTTATTTTGTTTTTTATTTTATCATATCTTTTCAACATATTATTATTATTTTTACTATTACTTTTTCCTCTCTCTCTCTCTCACTCTCTTCCCCACTTTTGGATACTGTCCTCTCCTTTACTATTTGTCCCTTTTTTTCTCTTTTCCCTAAGATTTAGTGTATAAATTAATTTTAAAATGTGTTATACATTTTGTAAGTATAATTCAAATATTGATTTACCTGTAAATGTCGAATCCATACAATAGTAAGGATACATGCTACTGTTCGACTCTTGTTTTAGTTGGATGACGTTTCGGACCTCTCGTGTACTTTGTCACGAGTTATTTCAAGCTAATCTTCGTAAGAGATCCTCCTTCAGATGGTGTTTAGTTTTGTGACTTCGATGTCTAAAGTAGTATATAAAATATATTATTTTAGCTAAATATACAAGAAGTAACCTCATAGACTTTCCTTTAAAATTTACTTACTCTTAACATGTGGGTGTTATCAAATAGGCTATTTAGAAGTCAGGTCTCACACACTCATCTCTTGTTACATGTAAAATCAGTTATGTTTGGTTTGTTTCCATTGTTCGGGTTGGTACAAGGTGTTAGATTAGGCAAATCTCAATTATTTTTATTTGGTAAAAAAAAATACATAGGTACATTTCGAAAATCACCCATCTTCATGGATCTTACTAAATTATGTTCGTTCAAATTTTGTGTATGTATCAAATTTTTTTGAAATCTATGTATTACCTTTTAGTAAATACCTACGTGGATAATCGGCTCAATCCTCCATGTCCATGTTTTCCACTTGTTTAGTTTATTATAGAAAATAGGATGAAATAAGAGAAGTTTAATAAGTTAAAATTTTAAATATTTATTAGAAACTTCTTTAATGTAAAAACAAAAAAGAAATTAAGGTAAAGTATATATGGGGTAACTAAACGGACAGTATGATGGAGGGTTAAATATTACAAACTTTATTAACACACTCAGATTCATTAAATTCCCTTGGAGATCGCACCTTGAGTGTGACGTCATAGTTTTAGACCATTTAGTGGAGTTGGAAATTAATGTACGGACAACTATGGTATTAAATTTCATTTCATTTTCACATCTAACCTAATGTCTTAATCAATCAACCAATTAGAATTTAGTAAAATATTACAGATTATATGGAATAGATGATAATAGATAGTATTTTATGTATATATATGTGTTACGATATACTTAAATAGCAGTTTGTTTGTGATAGACTTTAATATTTTATCGATATCTATATTTCGTTTGAAAAAGTTAAGACTAATTTAAAAATATAGAATTAGGATTAAAAAATAGCATGTAAGGGGGGGTATGGGCAAATGAAATTAGGGTTAATTGGGTGTTAAGTGAAGAAACCAAAATGGTGAAATAATGTATTGATATATTGCAGATTCCAAGGAGTAGTAAAAGCTGAAGTGAATAAGGCCAAAGACATAACAAAAAGAAACAACGTTTTTGCTCTGTTTTTGGTTTCTTAAACATTATTCTAATCTTGTACCAGTAGACAGTGGAGTGTGTATGACAGAGAACTGGATGTTAACAAAGAAAGAACATATATATATATACAATTTGATAGCAAAAATTATGTGAGATTATTATCTATATCATTATTGTTACCGTTATAGATACTTTTATAGTAATAATATGTCATACCTACTATTGTTACTTTATCATTATCGTCACGTTGTCGTAACGATTGACAAATATAATTGTTGTAATTAGGGTTAGTAGTGTATTATATTTATTGGTAAATCAATAAAAAGGTTTTGGAGAGGGGAAGTGGGGTACGTGGGTTTAGGGTTGTATAAATGAAAGAGAAATGGGTTGGGTTTAGGGTCATGAAAGGAAGAGCCAAATATTGTCGCCATGCACTTTGGTTGTATTCAAAATTCTTTCATATACTCAATTGCTATGATATGATATATATATATATATATATATATATATATATATAATATAATGGTGTGTTGCCTTTTTTTATGTGGACGACTCTCCCTGTGCTGAAATCAAAGTTGGTGCAGCTTTGATACTGAATTAATTTCCACGCTCAACCATGCATCTCTTTTTCCAATTTACTTTTCTTTTTTTTTTTTTTTTTTTTTGTCAAATCCCATTTAGAAACAATTTCTTTATATTATTACAAAAGGAAAGAGTGAAAATTATTAGAAATATCAATATGTAAAGATAGCTACAAAATATAGCAAAAATTTTAGATTTTATTAATAATAGATATAAATAGACATTGAAAATGTATTTTTTTTAAAACACTATTTTGGTCCAAAATTTAAAAATATGTTATCGATAAACTAGTATTTAGATTAAATTTAAAATTTAATAAAAATAGAGACCAAAATTGAATAATTTTATAATATGGAGACTAAAATAGTATTTTAACCCTAATTTTATTAATTCCAATCTCATGGTCTTTTTGTTTAAAAGTTTCTTCTTTCAATCTTTTTCATTCCATTTATATTTGAGATAAAGGCCTTTTTCTCATTTTTAAAAGCATTTACTTAAAAAGATGAAATCCTTTGTTTATTATTATTATTTTAAGATTTATTATGAGGTAATTAATTAACTCACATGATTAGGGAATAATGAAACTGTAAATTACAATTTTAACCTCCGTCAATGAGATTAAAGATTTAAAAGGTCTAACTTTTTGTTTAATTTGAATGGTAATATTATAAAAAAAGAAAATCAGTACAAATTTAGATTGGAGATTAGAAGGGTCTATGTGTATTATTCTAAAACTAACTATAAATATTCCATGTGAGGGCAAAAATTAAATGGAGTAAGTCAGCAACTAGATTTACTATTGCTATTTAATTTTAGATCATTAATAATAATTGAAAAGTGGAATTTATTTTAATATAAATATAGTCAAACTTTTAATTAAGAGATGTCACACCCTCATCTTATTCAGTCTCATTATGTCACCTAGCATCCAACACTAGTTTATATACAAATTAAATGTCAACTATACCTAAGCTAACATATAAATTAAAAACAAATACACTACTGCATTTTAGACTTACCTATGTTTTTCTTAATCTATCGTAATCAGAATGAAGGAATTTGTTTCAAAATAACTTTAAAAAAGGAAAATAAAAGAATTTGTCAAGTGATAAACTTTAGTATAGATATGGTACAGTTAAGTATTTTTCTAAATTAAATAAATAGTACCGAAAACCAAACCAACCAACCAAACCGAAGTCGGTTGGTCGAAGAACAAAAGAGGTCAGTCGGTGTCGATTTGAGAAAATTTCAAAGAGTTAAACCGACCTTTGTAAAAGAAGTTATATGTCTTAATTATGAGAGACTCAAGATCCACACGGGCTCTTGCTAGTCGAACCCAATATTAAATAGCTGAATTTGTTACTCCAAACATAAATTTATTGATTTCATAAAATATACATAGACCTAGGATTTTTTATATCATGTGAAGAGAATTCAATCCTATAATTTCTAAACTTACTTTAATTACCAATAATATGCTGAGATGGAGTGGTTAGAGAAGAGGGTATGGATTTGGCGAACCAAATTAATTAGATTATGCTAATTAAAATATGGTGTGTCTCTACTGCGTTCTTCAACCTTGGAGACCAGACATTAATCTACTCCATAGATATAACATTAATTAAATCAAACTAAACCCTAAACAATAATCTATACATTCGACATTATGTTAATGGGGATAATTTATATTTTGTTTCATCCAACAACCTTTTTAATTACTAATATATTGTTTATGACTTAACAGATCATTATATATATTTGTCCCCATCAACAATTATTTATCTATTAATTAGTACGGTACATCTTTATAATATCATATTAATTACTTTATTTAATGAGTATCATTTTTTTTAAAATTTTAGCATGTAGATATATTCAAACCTCACAAAATGAAATTTTAAAAAAAAAAAATACACCAAAATAATTTAAATTTCAAGGAGTTTCAAATTTTGAACATTGTTGTATTATGGCATGTGCATGTCACATGGGTGAAACTATATTTTTAATTTTAATTTTAGCATGTAGATATAGAATTCATAAAATGTGCAACCCATTAGCAAAATTATTTAAAAAATAAATAAATACTAAAAAAGAAAAATTCAGCCTAAAACATGGTGCTTCTAACAAGGGCATAAAGCAGGTGGAGATGATAATTGAGCAAAGTCCAAGTGGTTTTGAGTGCTTAAACTTAAAGCAGATCATGAAGAACATGTCCAACAATCTTGGGCCTGCGATGCCATTAATTATGCCATTAAAGAAAAAAAAAAGAAGAAGGTAGATATCAATTATTTTAAAGGGAATTACACGTGAAATTGAAAATGATATTCAACTATTTCAATTTGTGACAACTTTTAATATTAATAACAACGATAATAATAAATTGAAGTGTCATGATTCCTTGCCCTCCTTTGAAGGGTTTGTGTTTAGCCCATGTTTACTCTTTTTTCGATCGTAATTCATCGATAATAATTTAAAAAGTGATTTTTTTTTATGTTTATTGTTGTTTATCCGTGTCTTAGATGAAATGTTTGTAACCGACAAATGTAATTCGAATGTTGAATAGATGGTCACTAATCCATATTTATCTTTTTGTTTAGTTACCATGTTTTAATTAATTAGAATTATAAAAAGGGCATTATGGTACTTATCTAAGTTTCCTTACTTTCGGTTTTTCCTATGAAGTAAACAACTCTAACGATTCTTTCTTGGAATATTAACTTTTTAGTTCCTAAGTTTTAAAGAATATGTAGGTTTGGTCCCTAAGTTTAGAGAATGTACATTTTTAGTTCCAAACTACATATTTTGTCATTGAGTTTTTAAAAATAGGTTTAGAAGGTCCTTGAAATATATTTTTGTTTGGTGTTTTAGAAATAATTATATGATATTTAATTTAGAAAAAATAGTTTTAGAGAGGGTATGATTTTTAGAAATTATTCTTCTAATTTAAAATATCATATAATTATTTAAAATAAATGTATAAAGTTATTTGAGGAACTTTCTAAATCCATTTTTTAAAATTTAAGTACTAGAAAGGTATACTTTAAAAACTTAGGGACCAATAAGTAGATTCTTATAAACTTAGGACTAAAAAAGTACAATTTTAAAACTCAGAGACTAAATACACATATTTTTCAAAACTTGGAGACTAAAAATGTAAATTTTTCTTCTTTCTTTTCTAGAGAGTGCACCAATTTGTAGTTAACACAGTCACAGAATCACATTCTTTTGTGATTAAGACTCACTACAATTAATACATAAAAGTAAAATTATGATGCTATAAATATTTCACACCAACTAAACATAAACATTCGTGCTTTATTTAACAACTATTTAAGCCATGTTTGACAATCATTTCGTTTTTCGTTTTTAGTTTTTTTTTTCAATTAAGTCTATTTTTTCTTCATTTTTTACAATAATTTGCATCTTTCTTAAGTAAAATGATTGAATTCTAAACAAATTCCAAAACAAAAAAACAAGTTTTTAAAATGATTTTTTTTTTTAGTTTTCAAAATTTGACTTGATTTTTTAAATTAGTGGTAAAAAGAAGATGGAAAAAACATTTAGAGATAAAAGTAGTTTCTATAAACTTAATTTTAAAAAACAAAAATAAAAAACCAAATGCTTACTAAACGGGAACATAAGTTTTAGGTTTTGAACATAAGATGCAAAATTTTAACAGCTTGATTTTTTTTTTTCTTTAAATTTGGCTCAAAAAGTCACTTAACGAGGTTGTAGTTAATTAAGTTTTTTCGGTTGAACAATTTGACATGGCAAAATTTAGTTAGTGTCTTAACCAATTAAGCTATGTTCAATTATTTAAGTTAGCGACAATTGATTGATCAATGATTGATTACCTGGGTAGTTGGCTGGAACGTCTATATTAAACCTTACCTAACATTCAAACCCATAATTTTCCAACTGAAAATTAAAAGGTTAATAATAAAATCTCAGCGGCAACAAAGTCCAAAATTTTGGCAAAAGTGAGTATGGGATGTGATTAGGAAAGTTAGTATTAATCCCAAAAGGGTTCTCTCAAGTTGTCCCACTCCTTTCTTTTATAAGATAAGAATACGATATCCCCACTCTCTAATGGACCATCACCCAACAACTTATTAATTATTTGGTTAAGTTTCTCCCCTCTTTTCTTTTAATTTAAAATTAGGGTTACATAACAATTCTTTATTTAACAAAACTACTACATTAATTAATCGGTGATTGAGGTCAATCAGATCCAACAACTCGTCAATTACTTTCAACATACCTTTTAACTCGAATAATTAAAAACACATCAAAAGAACTCTAACTTCTATGGTGAGGAAACGAGAACAGACCATTTAATAAGTCATTGTTATTAACTCAACACTATTGTATTTAATAATGTTCATCGTAAAAGTTTGCACTCCAATCGAGAAACTTATCATTAATCTTTTTCTCTCTTTTGCACAAACTTCATCTTTTTTACTCCAAAATACCAATTTATATACATCATACTCAACTCAACCCCCCAAACATTAAATGGTTTAACAGAGTTGTTAAAGAACTCACTTCTAAGGAAAGATTTGAACCAAACCATCTTTTTTGTGCAAAAAGCACTTTTAGGAGAGGCCTAAATTCAGCTATATAAAAAATATATCCAACCGATAGACAAGTATACATTTAAACGAACATTGTAATGATATGCAATTTTGACAACCGCAAGATGTACCACCAGACCATCGGCTACCGTCCAAAAAATAAAATTGAAATAGAAACAACAAATTTACATGAATAATGCCATGCTAGGATCAGCAATTCAGTACTGATCATTGTTCCATCTACTACTGTTGTTCTAAGGGCTAAAGAAGAGAACTGAGATTTAGAAACACTGTGCCTCTTTTCAACGGTTAGCAGCAGCTCCTGAACGGGTCTTTCTCAATCTTGCACGAGTTACTTTTGTGGGTTCTTCCATGACGGTTTCTTTAAGGGGAAGATTTGTGTTGTCATTAGCTGGAGGTGGGGGCACTGATTCAATCACCATTGGCTCGACTTCGGATGGTGAAGTGTGGCTACTGCTGGCTTGTTCAGATGCTGCAGCAACTGATTTTTGAGCATTAAGAGCTTCGATTGAGGTTGATGGTTTTAACCCTTTTGGTGTATTAGGAGGTTCAAGTGAAGTTGATGGTTTCAGACCTTTTGGAGTATTAGGAACCTCGACTACGTTTGTCGGCTTCGGCACTTTCTGAGTATTGGGAACTTCAAATGTGGATTTTAGTTTTGAAACTTGCAATGCACCCACCTCTTCAGCTACATCTTTTTGTTGTTGGCTTGAAGATGGAGATGGTGGTGGTTCATTTCGTACTTGATTTGCAGTGCTCGCTGAGCGTTTTGGTGCAACGTTGTCTGGTGGAACTCTTGACCCTTGCTGTCGCTGCAGGTTTAGAGAAATAAGTTGGAGATAAGAGCCATAAATGCCAGGACCAGTTTCTAATGTATGCTACAAAAATCAGCCACAAGCACTGAAAAAAACAAATATCAGACATGTAACAAACGCGATGCTTTAAAAAAAATGAACTGCTTCCCCACTAGATTCCAAAGAAATAGAAAAAAATCAAGTCAAAATAGAGTAGGTATGAATTGCTGAAAAATCATTTGTCACATTTCAGAATCTGAGAATATGATTGACAGAATCATTACAGGTTGGCAAATCCCAGGTCTAGATGAAACTTCTAATGCATACAACAGCATTGCAGTACAACTTTTACCATGCCACTTGATATAATACCATTTCAGAACCAAAAGGTGAAGAATTAGACAGTCCTGACTCAACTAAACTATCTACAAGACAAGACTACACATACCTGAGACTGGCGAGGCCTTGCTGTTGATTGTGCAGCAACGTACTGCAAGATTTCATAGATCCTTGTCTGACCATAGCTTGCAGCTCTCTGCCAGTAGATAACAGCAATATCTCCAGCTCTCGTCCTTAGTTCCAACAAATTTCGGTCAATATCTGTCTCATGCTTCGCTACATATGGTCTAAAGAAGGAATCATACACATATGTTGTTCCCTGGCAAATGAAAAGTTATTGGGGAGAAAATGGGTGGTTTTAGAAAGAAGGTAGTCCAGTAGGGAGTGGAAGAAAGAGAAAACCCTATGTTCAAGATTCGATTCCCTACCTTTGTTTTAGGGTACCAGAGATATATAAAGAATGCCAGTTTAGCTTCACTATACATAGGAACCCTGCACAAATGAAGAATAAGAATAATAAATTAACAATTCACCGTTCACAAATAAAGGGAAGCTAACTACGAGAAATGACTGAGTTCCAGACCAAACGTTTCAAAAGGGAAAAGAAAATAAAGGCATCCTGACAACATCATCTACATCAAACCC
>JBBPDJ010000017.1:3663608-3704956 GCA_037974625.1 Cucumis cinereus
CAATGAAGCTAATAATGAGAAAATCGTCTATTCTTATAATAAGTAGGAGATCACAACGAGTAATAAGGAATAAAAAAATTGAAGAGTTACATAAATAATTGCTGTTTGATACACAAGGAAACAGTTGATGTATGTTCTTCCTCTTCTAATTAATTAACGTAACCGAATTGCAAGAGATAGCACAAAAAGAACAAAAAGGATAGACAGTACCACAACTTTCCTCAATCAGAAATTCGTGACAGTACTAGACACATTACTACGCCACACAGTTTTTAACCACATTTCTCTTATCACAGAAACAGGCTAAAGATGTGAACAAGCAATCAAAACAAACTATAAAGCAAAAACTGAGAGGATAAATTCGGCCAATGCAATGCGTAAAATGCTGTATGCCTTCGCCATTAGCAGGCCATTACAAACCAAATATAGCGATTCTAGCTTTCGGCATAATGAAATCGCAACTTAATTCATCAACGGCGATAGAAGCAGAAAGTCTAGGAGAAAAGTACTCGAAGCAACTTCGAATTTAGGGAATAACAAAACGTCACGAGCATCTGCCAACCACAAAGAAACCGTATCCAAATTCCAGAGAATAAAGTAAAATCTCCAAACATTATCAGTCTAAGACCAGCAAGACCAAGAAAAACAAGAATAAGATAACCAGAGAGATCTAATACACAAAACATCAAGCATCTCAACCGACCAATCTGAAGACTAAATACCACTGAATGCCAGAAATAAAGAAAATCATAACAAAACCTTAGGTTGAAGAAAGGAAATGCGAGAGATAGATATAAGTACCTAATAATTATTACCTTGAGACAAAATCAAAGAATCAACCAATACAACGAGAATCAAAAGTCGGAAAAGTTCGGTCGGAAGCAGACGAAAGAGGAGAATCGTAAACTGAAAGTACAAGATCGAGGGTGGAGAGAGAAATCGACAATCGGTGCCGCCAAAATGCCTCGGCGGACCGTTGGAGAAGCAGAGGAAGATGGAGATAAAGATCGAGAGTCGAAAGAGAGGGAGAGGGTGTGCAGTCAAAATGAAGGCGTTTGAAATCCTTAAACCAATTGTGGATTTGGGTAATGAACCCCGTTTTTTGAGTTCCATAAAACTCCGTATTAAAATAGACGGACACCTTGGAGTCTGTGAAAACAAGGACAATAATGGTATAAGCTTCATCTCTTAATCACCGTCCAATTCGAATCAAACGGCTCTCTCAATTCTCCTTCTCTAGTATCACGGAACGGGAGCGTATGTTCCTTTTTCCATTTATTTATTTATTTATTTATTTTTCTCTTTACTTTATTACGTGGAAAACGATTTTGAATGATAACCATCCTCTCACCCGCAGGTGATCTAGCAAGCGTCAACCTCAATTAAAACTTTACCGTTCAGCCGCCGTGGGATTTTATTACGTAAATTGGTAAGAAATAGTGAAATAGAACACTGTTTTGACCGACATTGTGAAAGTGACCGACAAGCGTCACTGTAGGGTGAAGGAATCACTGCTCCCGAGCAAAATGAAGAATCAATTTAGCGAATTATTGAGTGTTAAAAAAAAAAAAGTATATACAGATATGATATGGATAACGCAATGTAGCGATAGAATGTTTTAATAATATCACTCAACGTCCCCAGAGAAGGTGAATATTAATAAAGGAATCCAAATAAAATAATACTTCCGAGTTCCGACCCCTCTAATTTTAAATAATTAACATTTAGGGACCCAGGAAAAAGACAATATTTTTTTCAACTTTTCCGTTGCTCCCAACTACAGAGGGGCTAAAGGAAAATTGTATGTCCCATGACTTGAAACAAAAAAAAAAAAAAAGAATCTAACCATCTTCACAAGATCCGATGCTTAGAAGAAGAGGGCACGTGACAAGGAGGCTTTTTCATGGGCCCCTATTTTTCTTTTTCTACGTAGGATTTTGTAGGGCCTTGGTCTCTTGAAATTGGGCCATATAAACAAACATGACCTCAGCGTTTGGTTTGATTGAATAAAATTCAAAATCCCAGGAAATTTTAAGGGACATTTGGATACTTTATTCTTCTACTGTCACATATAATGGTGTGTATTAATGACGTAGGTACGATCAAATAACTAGACTTTGATATGAAATTATTAGAGAGTAATTTCTGGGCCCAATGGAATTAAAGGAAAACTTAAACTTGCATTCAAAGCCTTTCATTTAATAAACATACTTACATTACATATAGTTGGAGTCTGGAGATTGCTTCTGTATTTTCTGTCTACAAATGCCATTTAGCTTTAGAATTGTGTGTTTGTGTAATCCATAAGAAAGTTAAAGGGGTAATGAAGAGAAGAATGTGGTGGAATTGGAAAAGGAGAAAAAAAGGGAGTGGGGGCCTTATCTTGAGGATAGGATGTGTTAAAAGTGGTGGTGGGGAGGGCTCCATAAGACTTGAATTTTACGTTTTGTGAAGCTGTGCAGTGGGCAACAACAGGTTCTCTTCTCTTCTCACACATGTGCTTCTAATTGTATCATCTTTTGGTCGTTGCTTTGTCATTTTCAATCTGAGATAATTGCAAACCTCCAAATATTTTCAAATATAACAAAATTCAGACCATATCGTTAGTATGAGTCAACTCATTGCAATCACCCTTTCATTTTCGGGTAACTAGATAAATGGCAAAATTAAAGATTTATTTTGGACAAATAACAAAATAATAATAATTAATTATTAAAATGGAAAAATAAATTAAATAATAAAAAAATGAAAGAGTAAAATTGTCAAAAATACCCTCATTTCCAAATTCAAAGTGGGCAAAAAATCCGTCCCATTATCTCTTGAATCCGTTAAGTTTGAATCTCATAACCGACTCTTCATTTACATTGTATTTCTATTTAGAATTGATTCACATATAATAATTATATTGTATTCGAAAATAATATGATTGAAAAACTGGAAAAAAAAAACTTGAATACAATCAACAAATTGTTTGAATGAAGAATCAAATGAAATATAAGTCTCAACAACACGATAATCGTGATATTGTAAATTTTCATCTCATGTACCATAAAATTAAACCTTAATTACTCGTTGTAGAGTCATAACAAAAATAGAAAAATTGAATTAGTGCATAAATACTTATTTGTAGAAATATATACATTTCTTGAGATTGTTGTTATATAAAATAATAAAAATCGTAATCATAATAAAACAAGTTATAATTGTTATCTAAAATAATAAAAATTAGGAAGAATGCACTAATTTTACTATTTGTTTGAACTTTAATTAATTAACAGTTAATTACTAACTTATTGAAAACAATATAACATTAATAAATAGCAACACGGTTATTTGTTAAAATTTTACTTTTTCAATTTATTATTCGATAAATTAAACCTTTTCGGTTAATAAAAATAAATCTTTAGATATTTTCTATAAATAAAAATTAAATCAAACATTTTAATATTTTCAATAAATCAAAATCTTTTCTATTTTTGAAAAGTGGGTAAATCAAATATTTTTTTTGTTAAATCAAATCCAATCGTTTATAAAACTACTAATTCAAATTTCAAAACGATAAAAAATTAGGGTAACTTTCCTCTCATTCGTTAGATTGAAATCCAATAACCGACAATTTTTTACGATTTCAACTATTTCAGTTACACTATATTTCTATTGAGGATCGGTACACGGTCTCATAATGTCATCTAGAATGTATTCACGTAAAATACAAAAATAATAAAAAAGTTAGATATCCAACCATATTAAGATCAAATCAGACATATTGAAAACATGTGCCAAAAATTAAGGACTCTCACATGAATTTGTCATTTTATCTAGTCACGAGTACCCTCACATATTTTGGGATTATAGAACTTACGGCTATTGGAATCCTGACTGGGCTTTTGGGCTACATGGGCTGGGGAAGGAAGGCCCAAACCAGTTTTTTTTTTTTTTTTTTTTATGACGACGACGACGACAGGCAGTTGGATGAGTGGTGGGTCTGTAGTAGAGCAGAGGCAGCCAGTAACGGATATCCAAAATCCTGGAATGCGTGGTGAAGCTTTGTAGCTTTAAAACAACCACAGCCTCAACTGTTTTCTTTAGGAATTAGGACTGAGACTGACTTTCTTTTTCTTTCTGATTCGGAGCTCTCAGAAGCAAAGGAATTGAGTCCAAGGAATTCAGAAATGACAGTAGCACCTTCGCTTTCCCGCCTCCATTCTCCATTTCTGTATTGTCCTCTCAAGCCAACTTCATCTACCTCTTTATCAGTCACATTCTCTAGAAATCAACGATCGCCACCATCATATCCACGCATCAGAGCAATAGATCTTGACCAAAACACGGTTCCTTATTTGTCTACTCTCATGATTTTTCATTCAAATAGTATTTTGGCTAACTTATTCTTTCCCCAATTTTTCCATTCTCTCTATTTGATTGAAAAGGAAGTGAAAATGAAGAAGTACCTTTTGTTTCAGGTGGTGGCACTTTCAGTTGGGCTGGTGAGTGTTGCAGTTGGAATAGGTATTCCGGTCTTCTACGAAACCCAAATTGATAATGCTGTAAGAGTTCTTCACCTGTTCTTCAAGTCTATGCCTAGTAAATTGGTTTTTCGTTCATTTCCAGCTCATAATCCATGTGTTTGTGATGTAGGCAAAGCGTGAAAATACTCAGCCCTGCTTTCCCTGCAGTGGTTCAGGAGCACGTAAGTTAATTTCGGTGTTTCAGAGATACATCTTTGTTTCATGAAATGATTTCAGGAAATAGGTCTCCATCATGCTAAATTGTAGCCCAGGGAACTCTTGTCCTTCTCCAATAGTATTATATCCTTTTGTTTTGCAAAACAGAAACTACTTTTTTCATACAAACTTACAAGGATGAGATTGTATAACTTAGAATCGTCAAGTAGTCACATTTGATATATATGTTATTCACATCAAATTTTGAGTTTGTTAGCCTCACTACATGAACTGATCTATTGCTTAATCTGTAAAATTTAAAATAAAGCCACATAGATTGAACGGGAGCCTTTTCAACTCCAAATTATGTAAACTTAAACCCTCGAAATGTAGTAAATAAAATATGAAATGTGATTATCAAGAAAGGAGCTCTTCCTAGGACAAAATGCATATTCATATTTGCTATTTAAAAACAAATGGATGGCGAGAGGGTTGAATTATAAACTTACAAAGCCTTGGTTGCAAATGAATAATGTGCCCACAGAGAAATGCAGATTTTGCATGGGATCGGGCAATGTGACCGTAGAACTTGGTGGAGATGAAAAAGAAGTCTCCCGGTGTATTAACTGTGATGGTGTTGGCACATTGACATGTACTACATGTCAGGGCTCTGGAATTCAACCTCGATACCTAGATCGCAGGTATGTTTTATTTTATGGATCTTTTGCTTCATTTTTCCTCCTTTGGTAGTTGAAACTCGCCCGAAAATCTAGCTGTGGAGACCAAGAAGTTGACGAGTGTTTACATTTCCTTTGAACAGAGAATTTAAAGATGATGATTGAAGCCCTGCAGAACCAAACCCGGCAACATGACCGATTCCGATTTTGTATTTAATTTTATGGCTTGAAACTGGCTTGAAACTTGTTGGGTCCATTGAATCGAAGGGCTGGGTAACTCCTACCAAGCGCTTCTTTTTGGTAAGCTGCATTCTTCAAATGTATAACTGTGGTTAATAATACAAACAACATTGTAAAAGGAGAGAAGAATTAACTGTACTATCCCAAGATTATGAATTCATCTCTATTCACTGTCAGTGAAATCAGAAATGAGAAACTCAATCTGATAATCACAAGCACTTCTTTTCGGTACTTGTTTCGTGCATTCTTCTAATGTATAAGAATATCTGTGGCTAATAATACAAACAAAATTGTAAGAGAGAAGAATTTAACTGGACTAAGCAAGATTATGAATTCATCTCTATTCGCTGTCAGTGAAATGGGGGATCAAACTCAATCTGATATCACTAGCTAGTAGTAGCAGCAGGTGCAGGTGGATCTCATCCTTTAGGCACAAGCAGAAGACAACTCAATTACCAAATCATATATGGTTAAAAGTTTTGCAACCATATCAGCCATTTGGAACTGGGAGGGTCACGAAGAAAAATCCATATAATTAATCGTGAACTCCGTGAATTCAGATCCTAGTCAAAAATGCCGAGGCAGCTAAATCACAGGCAAGAAGAAGATCATTCCCGTAATGACCCTATCAAATGATCAGCAACATTTGTTATAAGACATTTCAAGTAGACAAATTTCAAGACACTGCATTATGGGCATCTAAAAAAACAAAGAATTTGGAAGCATGCATATTTCTCTGGTAACCATGCCGGGGACAGAACCAAGAAGAATCCTAATGCGCTGCTACCAAAACATTTGCCATTCCTTAGGCCCTATCATCAAATAATAAAGAGAAACAATGCAAGCTGACAACCAAAAGAAACCATACTTGATTCTGAGCAAAAAATAGCTCATTGGAGTTAGGTACAGAGGCAAATAAGCCTACATTTACACTTTGAATATCGCAGCACAAAAGCCATCGAGGTTAACAATAGGTAGTTTTACATTTACGACACTTGAGGGTTCTGGATCCGTTTAAATAAAATAAATGACTCCCTAAAATTTGGAGTATCAGAGAGATCCAAAGCCGCAAAATACAGCCCGTTATCATTGCTTTCAATCTCATCCAGGGCACCTATGCAATTAGTTATACTGAATCTAGGTCTTCGATCAGTAGGCATTCTTCAGCTGTTCTCACATTGGAAGGTTCTACTTCTGACAAGTCTAACAATGCTTATGCCATTATCAGATGGGTTTCTTGTTCTGTGATGCTTAGACCTATCGAAGGATGTGCATCTAATTGTCGCTTTTTCTCACTCTACCACGGCCTTCGTCATTTTTCCAGAAAATAACTAATTTCCATGCTTAGTTTTGGTTATGGGTTTTCAGGAGACATGGTTCCACCCATCAGGACATGAATTTATGACTAATCTATTTGTTCCAGCAGGTCTGTCCAGCTTTTCGTAGTGGCTGGATTGAGCATGCTTCCCACCAGCAGCTGATTCCATGAATATTGTGCACAGCTGCTCATATATGATGGGACAATCCTCGAATTTGAGTATCCCAGACCGATTCTGGACCTATGGAAAGAATCTATCAGAAAATTAAGGTAGACCTGTAAGGGAAACTAGGTAAGCTTACGAAGGAAAGCAATGTAGCCCAAGATCTTCCCCCAGATCAAACCCAATAGTGCATGAATCATCAATTGTGAGGTCACTTTAAGACATCCAAATGCTTCCTCAACTGATTGTTATTGGAAGTTGAGATCTGTTTGCTTATTGAATTCATCACGAATGTGATTTCATGTTTTCTTGTCAAGCACGTTGTTTTGTCTCTCTGTTGAATGTGCCTGACGACCAGATCTGCAAATATCTTGTCCGGAGATGCTGTCACTTTGTCCTTGAACGTTCTTGTTTGAGTTGCAGATTGGCATTGCTACCCATCTACAATGAAGATAGTGAAATTACACTTGTAAACATTGAAAAACAAGATAAAACATCATGAGTTATGGCTAGTTTAATCATCTCGCTAGTAGGTAACATCAAATGACTGGACTGTGACCATGAAGTATAAAAGTCATCCACCATGAATTGATATTGTTCTAAGAAACGAATGGTCCAAAGCCAATCGAAATCAGATTTTTTCATTTATGAGAAGGCTGCTAGTTTTATATAACTAGATATAGATACGCCCCAAAAGTGATAAATTAAGGTATTGAGGGTCGCAGCTACATCAACCTCAGCAATATTGTGGAAGAAAACAGATATTAAAATAATAAATAAACAAGATGCAAAGGCGTGAGACAACCAACTTAGTTTTATAAAATAATTTATGTAAACATTGTAAAGTGTATCACCAAAGTATAAAATAAATCAACAGAATCCAAAGGTTACATATAATTCATATCTACATTTACCTGAAACAGAGGCAATGTGCATGAAACCCATATGCCCCATACTTTCTCCTGAAAAATAATTATCCTGGAATTAATTTCTTTTTACAAAATTTAATACTACACAAGAGCAATCGTGCAGACGTTATCGTGCCAACTGCAACTGCAAGTAAGCCAATACAGTATGAAGTACACCAAATTTTAAAAAAGATTTTCAAATTAGTCTATACCAAACATCCATTTTAACAGTGCAGCAACTAATGTAAACCAGTGGAATTTAAACAGCACACCAGTAAAGGTCCATCGACCATGGAACTTGTCTTTCTATCACATAGAGGACGATATTATGAGTAGCACATGCTGAAGATACCAATTTTAACCAAACAGTGAAGTTTTTGTAGACTTCAGAGCCATCTTTGATCTAGTTCCTCAAAGGTCGTGACTTAATAGTATTTATCTAAATGAAAAACACCAAGCTAATGTAGATCATTGATAGACTAAAATGTCAAACAGATAGCTTCTTTCTTCATTTTGTGCATAATCCATACTATAACATTAATTCAGAGAAACGGGCTGTAATAGCAGTTCTATAAATCAAAAAAGATTTAACGAGGCTTCTTTTTGGTATAAGGGAAGAAAACCAAACATAACTAACTGTAGAACTACACATACTGAAACCTCCAGAGAATATAAAAAAGAAACAGTCAAAGCAGCCTAGACAGATTAAACCAGAAACAAACATGGCCTATGCAGTGCGTAATAGTGTCTTGCCTTTACTTTTCGCAGGACCATGTTTTTAGCTTTATGCAGAAAGATGGCAACTTAGATTTATCAAAGGCAGTCAATCGGCAATATAATGCCCAAGCTAGAAATCCACGTCAATTGTGAATTTGCTTGTTTTACAAGAAATTGAGAGAAGAAGATCTTGAATGAATTCAGCTCAGTATTTGTAGAAGCTTTCACAAGAGCTCAGTAAAATAATGAAATAACTATAAGTAACAGAAAATTACAATGAAAGTAACTCTAATAGCTTGATTAAGTTCGTTTTGCTGCTGTAAAACGTTCTTGAGTTCCAATAAGCTATTAGATAATATGGGTTGCATCTCAAAGCCAATTGACAATGAGTGAAGCAGTCATCTATCCTATAGAGTGTGAGGTGAGGTCCTTGATTCTTCCAATTTAGCCCTAAACAACCATCCAATTCGTAACAAATGGTTCTACTGTTCGGTGTTTTTAGAATCACGAATGCTTGGATAAAAGCGAAGAAAAAGAAACACAAAACATTTGAATCGGTATAGCCATCATGGAATAAAGCAAAACGGCCTCTGTCTGAAAACACTCCAGATAAAAGCATGAACGATTAAAAAAGCAGAATTAAGATTGCTTGCTCTTCATCGCTTACCATTTGTTGAGTAGCAGATGAAATCAACTCTTTTCGAATACACAAGAAAACACAGATAATAATGCAATCGATTGCAGTTATAAATGAACCTCAGAATTGTATCACTGACTCGAATAACTAAAAGCTGAAATTAGCACGGGAACATACCGGGAAATGGAGCCGCGACGGCGAAGCGGGGGCGAGCGGGAAGTCCAGTCCTAAAAAGAAACTTTAATTAAATCAAATTCAATTCTTATTTTGGGGAGATCTTTATTTATTTATTTTTAAATGTAGTAAATTGAAACAAAATATTCATAATTTCATAATTTTTTATAGACACCGAAGGATATCGATATATTTATGTCATAAACTAGTGGTTTGTAAATAAAAATAAATTATTCATTGATCATTAATAAAAATAAAAATAAAATCTTGTATTATGTGTCTTAGATTTGCATAACTATGTCCGTTAAAGCAAAATCTAAGTTTATTTTGCATGAAACTTTGAAATGTATGTAATTGACGTATGAGTTATGTTTAAGTAGTAACTTAAAGAGTCTATAATGTATGGATAAAGTTGAATACTTGTAACGCTCCGAGTTTTCAAACTAACCCAAGGTCGTTAAACAAAACAAACATTTTAACTAAATCCAAGTAAAGTAGCAAAGGGTTCCAAACGTTTAAATCAAACTAATAAGGAAAAATAAGAAAAGAATCTAGACGGGATCCCTAAAATAATTTTATAACCAAAGTCATTACAAATAAAAGAAACCAACAAAAATTTAAACATAAAGAAAATAAATGTCCAAAAACCGTAAGCGGAAGCAAAAAAAAATAGGTCTCCTGGTCCCTCCTGATATGGTCATTGGATTCACTTGCCCTCACTGGTTCATTCTTACCCTTGCCTGGAATAAAACATAGAAAGGAATGAGTATAAAATATACCCAGTAAGAAAAACCACTACAGACTCCACTGGGTAACTATTAACTTTCCCTAATGAGTTGTACTTTGCGACGTTCGGTCGGGTGGTTAAGTATTGACAAATATGTCGGAACAGGTCTCGTACCGAGCCCTTTCACGACCCTGTCACTGCAAAACGCCACACAGGCTTACCCTCAGAACGAATGTCGGAACAGGCCTCGTACAGACCCCCTTCTCGACCTTCAGTGACGGGGTGCTACACAGCCTGGTCGACTAAACGCCACACAGGCTAGCCGACAAATACGCCACACAGGCTGGTCAACTAAACCCCACACAGGCTAGTTGACGATACGCCACACAGGCTGGTCACTGGCTAGTCAGAATCAAGTCACTTGAAAACTGACCTATCGTCTCCCACCAAGTACAAACTCATTAAGTGAGTTAACCGAAACCGTATCCAATTAAACATTCAACACAAGCAGTATGATCATAATAATCCAAACAGGTCTCAATCAGCAGATAACACAGGTAACAGTATAACATATCTTGCAGAATTCAAACAGATTTATAAACCAGATGAATCCAAATCCAACACTCTAAACATGCACAACACTCTAAATAGGCACAGAAAAGACCATCTTAACACCTTATACGCCAAAAGCGTAGATTCGGTAGAAGTAATCCTTACTTCAAGTTTCAAAGTTTTCCTTACTCGAACTAGCCTCCAATCGACCCAACAAACCAACAACGAGCAGTGGCAGCGGGAGACGGAAAACGACAGAATACGGCTCGGTGGCTCGGCTCGGCTCGGCTCGGGAGAAGTGGATCTGGGCGGTACGCAGACGTGACGTGGCTCGCGGCTAGGGAAAACAGACCCAAGCTGTGCGGCGGGGAAGGGAGAACGACTCGGCAGATCTGGAGGCGCACGTGGCTGGCGGCTTCCACGGCTGGGGCAGATCCGGGCGGCGCACGGTTGAACGGAGAAGATGGGCTCGGGCGCGTCGGCTTGGTGTTCTTCACGGCGCGCGGACGAACGGATCTGGCGTCGCAGATCCGGGCGTGGAGCGGCTTGGCGAGGCTTCGGCTGACGCGGCTGCGAACGAAGGGCGACTGGGCGGATGGAGATCGGCTGCGAGCGAGCGAATGGAGATCGGCTGTGTGCGAGCGGCTGGGTGAGACGAAGGATGGCGCGCGGCGTGGCGAACGAAGCTGGCGTCCTTCACGGCGTTGTTGGGCGCGGCTGTGAGCGATGGGCGGCGCAGCTGACGGCGTGGCTGCGCGATGGAGGGAAAAGGAGAAAGATGGAGATATGGGGTGGCTAGCTGCGAGGGAGGGCTGGGCGGTGGCGGCGGCTTGACGGCTTGAGGGAGCGGCGGCTAGGGTTAGGGTTTGAAATTAGGGTGATTTTGCAAGAGAAGAAAGATTGGAGAGGGAGATGAATTGCACGTTTCCCAATGTGCATTAAATAAAATAATAATAATAATATAATTAATATTATTATATCTTCTATTATTTTATTTCTTTCCAAAATCTAACATTTTCTTCCCTAAATAAAACCAATTTTCTCTTTTAGTCCAAATTTTCTCTCTCTCTTCTCATTAATTCTCTCTTCTTTTCCCCAATCACAAACAAACCAACTACAACAAAAAATAATAAAAAAAATAAACATCCCAAAATCATAAATTACCTTAAAAATAATTTGGGATGTTAGAATACTTTGTCATGGTAACACCATAAAAGCGATGTAATATCGAAATCATTCTCCTAGAAGTAATTACAAAGGTAGCACGAACATTTGACCTAACTATAATTACGAATGATTCATAAAGGATCAACTTATGTGTAATGATTTATATTTATGGACGAAAAATGTTCTACAGTGCATAAGAGTACAATTATGGGGTTATAGTGTTTACCCCATAGTTAATGAATGTTGATCAATGAGTTGAATTGAATCATCGGAGCTCATAATTTGTAGGTCTATTAAGTCAACCTGATGACTCGTAACCGATTAACAATAATCAAAATTTTGATAGAATAATTTGAATGGTTAAAATGAATGGAAGAAGACATATTAATTGTATATGATAAGTATTCCGCAAATGGTAGGACCTAATAGGACCCCACCTTAAATTTTGGTAACATTGTAATTGAAAGTTAGACAAATAATACTCCGATCATGGATCTATTTGAGAAAGTGTGATGATTTATTTATATGAGAATATACTAAATAGGAACTATTTGCCCCAATGATATCCACTAAGTGTGAGATATTAATTAAATTACAATGCATTCCTTAGGTTACACCGTCCAATAATACGGAAGTAACCAAATAATTTAAAACAACAATACCAAAATGAAATAATATTTTTAAATTGTGTAAAAACCAACGAAATTAACGTTAGTTGATTGGTTTTAATTTGGGGACATAAATCTAGTTTAGTAGCATAAGTGTTACTATCTCTAATTTTATTCTCATAATGTTTCTCTTAAATACATAAATTTTAATCTTTAAGCTTGTTGATCTTCTTAATATTTGGTTCACGAACTTGTTGATCTTTTTAGAAGATTCATCTTTGGGTTTGATGATCTTCTTGGAGGATTTACCTTTAGATCGACATATGGCTTGTTGATCGATTTGGATCGTTGTTTGGTTTTGTGAGGTTTTCCTTTAGTTTGAGGAGATTGAATCTTCAACTTGTAAGTTGTGGAGATGATCAATCTGTTGAAGTATTCTAATTTTGAAGCTTCTCAATCTTGAATTGTTTAAAATTGCTAGCTTTTGACTGAAGCCTCTAGCTACCAATTCTTCAGAGTGGAATGATATGACTCAGTGGATACCTGAATATTGAATTATTCCAAACAGTGAATTCTCTCAAATGAAGGATGATCTACTCTATTTGGGTTTGAGTTTAAGCTTGGTTGACTTTGAGCCCAAATATTTTCACCAAATTGGAGCAAACTAGCCTATTCATTTATTCAATATAATGGTTGTGAAAGACATAGGGTGGGGTATTATTAGAATCCACTGAATTATTGTATTTACTTTTAATTTGGGACGTTAGCGGTCTTGGAATTAGAAAAAAAATTGACAATTTAATAATTTTGTCACTATTTTGAGAAATATTGTGACAATGTGTGATTAGTTGAAATTTCTCCTTAATAGTATCACAACTCTTGAAACCGAAGTGGGTCTTAAGTTTTAAAAAGGAAAGTATCATCCTAAGGAGGTCATGTTAAGGATCTCACGTTGAAAATGTGAGAAGACTTCACAATCTCTTTAGAATATAAAGAAAATCATCTCATTATAAACTAATTTTGAAATAAAGCTTCATAATTATCTAATAAGATAGACCACATATATTTTTAGCATTCTTGATCACTAACACATATTATATATCGATTGAACTACATTCATTTTGACAGATGACCAAAATCGATATCAAAAAGTTTAACCGCAACGCTAATTATCACATATATCAATCATAATTTGTGACGTCTAATCTTTAATTTGAATTCCACATTTAATAGATCCCGACACTAGTTTGTGTCCAAAACAACAAAAAACCACTAATAAAAAAAGGATCATAAATGAGGGGGGACACCATTTGGCCGTAGACAACAATTTTGGGTTACAACGTAGGGAACCATTTTATTGGGTAATGAATAACCGACGGAGCGTGTATTTCACGCTCCGTAATCTGACGGTCCATCCACTTGTGCACACATTCGTCGTAATGAAAAAGACTCAAAAAATATTTATAGTAATATAAAAATAATAATATTACATCGTGAAATTTGATATTGTCACACATGAAAGCAAATTTGTCGGTGACAAGCTCTTTTCTTCCGCACCAAAAATTCATAATCAAAAGTCTTTTCTTCTCCCTTTGGCGTCTGGCCCAGATCCAACTTCCCCATTTCTTTAATTAGGGTTTGTTTCATTAACTTCCAATTTCAACCAATCATTTCCATAATCACACTTCCATTAAGGAAACGGATCTTGATTTGACACCCTTTTTTCTATCACTTCCAGATTTCCACCTACCCTATAGACCCCTATATTGTAATGCTCCCCATTGTCGCAATGTATTGAGTTTGAGCTAGATCTTTGTTCTTTTCTTAATCTGAGCGTTGCATTTACGCAATAATAGAGATTCACATTGCGCAAAATGGGGGAGAAATCGAGGTCTAGAGGGTGTTGTGGATGGTTTCTTGTGTTGGTGATTCTTGGTTTGATAGCTGGTGCTATAGTATTTGCAGTCAAGAAGAAGTCGCACTCTGACGATGGCCCTGCTCCAGTTCCAGGACCTCCTGGTGCAATTGAGAAGAAGTATTCTGATGCTCTCAAGATGGCCATGAGGTTTTTCGATGTGCAGAAGTGTAATGTCTCCTTCTTATTTCTCATTTTAATATCTTTTTTTTTTCTACGAGATGTTTTAGCAACTAGATGTGCACGGATTTTGATGCAATGTCTTGTTTGTTAGTTGTATGAATTTATGTACACGTGTCCATTTGCAGCTGGGAAGTTGGTAGATAATAAAATATCTTGGAGAGGGGATTCGGGGTTGAAAGATGGAAGTGAAGCGAAATTGGATCTGTCTAAGGGAATGTATGATGCTGGGGATCATATGAAATTTGGTTTTCCAATGGCTTTTACTGCGACAGTGTTATCTTGGTCTATTCTTGAGTATGGAGATCAGATGGATGCAGTTGGTCAATTGGATTCTGCTAAAGATTCTTTGAAGTGGATTACCGACTATCTTATCAATGCTCATCCTTCAGAGAATGTGCTTTACATTCAGGTAACCGTTTGTTTACTCATAGTATTGCTCTTGTGTTCTTGCATCTTTATAATATGAATTGTAGAACCCATCAGTTTAGAAACAAAAAGAAGTTTTTGTATGTCGGTTATGTAATCCTTCAAAACTAAAGCTATATACTGAGTAACTACTGAAAAAGCTTCCATTTATTTTCTGGGTTGCTCATGCTTAGACCATTTAGCCTGGATCACTCACTTTTATGGGGACATTTGGCCCACTGAGTGGAGTTGATAAGTTTGGAATTAATACATTGGTGTTAGTAAGTTTCTATTTGAGGTGTAGAGTTGTAAGATTGAGTTCTTCTGATCGTTATGAAAAGTAGATTAAAAAGGTAGGATGAAATTACTTGGTAAATGTGAAAAGTAGTGATAGAGAAGAGGATTGAATTCCTTGATAAATGTGAAAAGTATAAAAAAGATGAAATTACTCGATAAATTTGCAAGTTTATTAGTGTTTACTATTGAAGTCGAATTGTTTACGACAACATAAGAAATTGGAGCCAAACGACCCCTTATTGGTTTATTCTATATCACAGATTAATGTAAGGTATTACTGATTACTGACTTTCTTTGTAGATCAAATTGGTCTCAACTGTTTTGTAAGTTATGCAGTAGAAAAGGTCTCATATAATCTTTTGGTGATGCTTTGCAGGTTGGAGATCCTGAGGTAGATCATACCTGTTGGGATAGGCCTGAAGCCATGGTAGAGAAGAGGCCACTCATACAGATCAATGCCTCTGTTCCAGGGACAGACGTAGCAGCAGAAACTGCTGCAGCTATGGCTTCAGCATCTCTCGTATTCAAGAAATCAGATCCCTCCTATTCAAGCAAGCTTCTAAAACATGCTGAAGAATTGTTTTCCTTTGCTGATGAGAATCGAGGTATATACAGTATCAATATTCCTGAAGTCCAGACCTACTATAATTCATCGGGATACGGAGATGAGCTTCTATGGGCTGCTAGCTGGCTGTACCATGCAACACAGGATGAATCCTACCTTGATTATGTAGCTGGAAGCAATGGGAAACTGTATGCAAAATGGGGAAGTCCTACCTGGTTTAGTTGGGATGACAAACATGCAGCAACTCAAGTACGTATCTCTTTTAACTAGGTGATAGATTCCTATCTATGTGATAAAATGTAGAATTTTATTAATGTCAGCTGTCGCTAAAGAAGATAATGATGAGATTAGCTGAAGTTTTAGCTGAACAAGAACATTTTATTTCAACATTTTTTCCATTTGTTATGTTTCTCCTTAAGCCATTGTGTAGCTCTATACGGTCTACAGCCTACATGAACATCAGTGAGGAGTGTAACAAAGAGAAATAAGAATGTCTGAAGTCTTGATTCAACCAAGTCATGTTATGAGAGCTAAACTTTAGATCAATATTTCAATCTAAACTCATCACCTGTAGGATTAGACATAGCATGCCTTCATTTTCCTGCATTAATCATATCATCTTGATACCATGCATCTCATACACAATAGAACATATCTTTCCCCTTGTAACTCTGTCTGGAATCAAGACAATAAAATTACCTTAAAGCTACAAATGATCTAACATTCTTAATATTGTATAAAATGTTTTTTGAAAGTAAAATTGAGATGAAATAAAGTAAGCATTCTATAATCATAAACTCATGAAAGGGAAGTTAAAATTTTATGTGGTTACATCTGGGATTAGCTTTGAAATCATTAGAAATCCAAGCACTCTAGTATGGAAAATCTTGTACACAAGAAAAAGGTTGTAAACCACTTTTGATTTCTGACTCCTATTTTTAATGATAAACAAGTGAATTCATTGCGAACTTATTACAAATTAAATGATTTCGAATCCTTCTATTTTAAATGATAGACAAATTGACATTGACATCTTAACCTTGTCACTAACTCTGCAATGCCTATGCAGGTTTTACTGGCTCGGTTAAACTTCTTTGGCTCCGAAAGCGCTTCAAAGTCAGTTCAAGTTTACAAGAAAACAGCTGAAGCTGTCATGTGTGGTCTAATCCCAGAGTCTCCAACAGCAACAAGCAGCAGAACAGACAGTAAGTAGTTTATTCAACGTTGAAATATCATTTTGGTCTATGTAGTTTTAAATATCTAATTTTAGTTCATGTACTCACTCTCAATAATTTTTAAAATTAGTCCCTGCAGTTAGTTTGTCGATATTTTCTTAAAAGGTTTATTGTCTTCTATTGCATGAAAAATTTTATTCGTACTTGACCATTTTTTATTTAAACAAAAAAGGATACCTTTGGAGGACTAAATTGAAGATTTATTGATGGTACATGGAACAAAATTGCATTTTAGCCTTTATTTCAACTATTCAAAAACTACATAAGATGGAATTTCTTGTCATCTCTAGGATCAGGAAGATTGCATTGTCGACTAGAACTTCTTTACTTATTAACGATGTTTTTGGGACAGATGGTCTCATATGGGTCAGCGAATGGAATTCTCTGCAGCATCCTGTGTCTTCAGCATTCTTAGCTTCTCTTTACAGCGATTACATGCTTACCTCCAGAACTGCGAAATTTTCTTGCAATGGAGACTCCTACACACCAGCAGACCTGCGAAAATTTGCCAAATCTCAGGTAAGCACACAGTTTATCTAGCTCAAACAACATATACTTTTCTCTTGAGAAAGTGCTAATGATTTAAGTTGAACGCTTCTCTTTCCAGGCTGATTATGTGTTGGGCAACAATCCTTTGAAAATGAGCTATCTCGTGGGATATGGTGACAAATTCCCACAATATGTCCACCACAGAGGTGCATCAATCCCAGCTGATGCCAAAACCAATTGTAAAGATGGCTTTAAGTGGCTCGACTCCACCGAACCCAACCCGAATATAGCTTATGGAGCTCTTGTTGGCGGTCCTTTCCTCAATGACACCTATATAGACTCACGAAACAATTCAATGCAAGGGGAACCAAGCACATATAACAGTGCTCTTGTCGTTGGCCTGCTATCGAGTTTAGTTACCACCTCCTCAGCAGTCCAGTCCTTCCTCTAATGCAACCCATCCACACATATACTATATTATATTATCTAAATTTGTGATTGTATTATATCTTGTAGCTTACCACTTATTTTGTACCAGAAAATATTAGTGCTATGATGAGTTTACTTCTTCCAAGTGAGTGAGCGTTCGCCAATTAATCCCCTAACGAAATCCCAATCCGCCACACAGTGAAATTAAATTAACCATGTATTATCTGAAGTGAGCCATTGTTTGAACAATTATGGTATGTAATTCTTTTATTTGAGTGATATATATGTTGTAATTTGTTGTTGCCATGTTTATTCAGTTGATTGTTGATGACAAGATGAGTTGGTTCGAAAGGTCCATTGGCCAATTGAAAAAAGTCGATGCTTCTGTTCCACGTTAATAAAAAGGAAGAAGATGATGCGACGTTGCACAGACATTAGAGGGTATGTTTGATGTATCAGTTTGCCAACTTCAAAGAAAAAACTTCAACTTTACAGATGTCAATGGCGACTTGGGCTCTTGGAAGCACAAAAGAAAAAGGTAAATTAAATAAACATAAGCTTCACACTTGTTCAGTTTTTATGCGTTCGTTTATCCACAACCATAAAACCTTGGAAGAGCTAATAATTTTGTAGTGGTAGGCTGAAAAGATACAATTTTTTGGATGGACGGAGAAAATCTCTCTGTCCACTCCAATTTTGGACATAGTGCAACCCACCGTGTTTCGTTTTAATTAGATTATGATAGCTTCTAGATTCCCCTAATCAAAAGGTGCATTGAGACCACTTTTAAAAAAATTAGTACTTTTGTTCAAAAGCATTACTTTTTCATCATAAAAAGGCCAACCCCATTTATACCACAAGTGACAGAAAGTGTGTGTGTCTGTAAATTAGTAACAAATAATTCATTTTTTAAATAACGATGGTTTAAGATAATAAATGTCGGTATCAAAATTTGAATGAGAAACACAATAAATAGCATGGTATGTAAAAGAGAATCTGCACACTAATAGGTACTTGTCAAACACACCACAATATCAAAGACCGAAAGAATGTAGAAGCTAAGAAGTGTGAGCTAAAGTTGGATTTTAGTTATCTCTTCGAAATTTATGATTATTTGCGATTTAATTGAATCGATGGCGTGTCCAACACGCCCCGTATAATGATCGGCCTTGAAGACTAGTCTTAGCTTCAACTCAACTTTCTTACTCCCTTTTTTTTAAATTTATTTTATTAGTCTAAGACTAAAGTTACCCATAACACAATGATTAAGCATTCATGCAGGACAAACAGAAAAGAAAAGAAGGTGCTGTATATACCACAAAATTCAATAGAAGCATTGAAGAAGAATAACTGATTCTCATCAATAATAAGATTCAGTTCCACCACATATTATTATATCTAAGCAGACATATCTACAAGTTGAATGAAGACGCTTGATATGATCAACACAGCCAACAACAAACAAAACTGTGATGGCACCAAGCTCAAAACACAAAAAAACAGACATAAAAATTATTGTCTATTTATTTATTTATTTTAATATTATTTTCTTATGCTATAGTCCAAAATAATAATGAGACTAAGTCAACGTGCAATTAATATCTGAATTTTTAAACTTGAAACCCATTTGTTTCTTCATCTCCATCTCCCACATCATATCACCAGCCTTCAACTCCACAGTGCTTGGGCTTGTAATCCTTCATTAAAGTCAAAATTTAAAAAATAGAACAAATCGTCCCCACGTGTAACCAAATGATTAATTGAGTAGGTAAAATAGAAAAATGTATAGGCATAGGTATACCTCAAGCTTGAAGATGAGTTCTTGGGCAGTTTGGGCAGAAACAATAATGTTGCGGGCAGCTGGTGTTATAAAACCTTCAGCCACTGCTTTGTCTATGAAAGAGAGAAGGGCGTTGTAATAGCCGTCAACGTTCAACAGCCCCACCTACAAATGCACCACCACACATCACTAACAAGTCATTGTTTCATGTAATTCCTTCCTCTTTGCTATTTCACTCCTTAACCTAACCACGGTGTGTTCTATATGCTCGGTTTCATTTTCTTCAGAAGATTTTAATTTTGAATATGTAGTGTAAAAAAAATTTCATTACTAAAAAAACTAGTAATTACTGAATGTTCTTAGTTGCAATGATGAAATTAAAGGCAACAATAAACTTTACTTTTAGTATATGGATAATGGTTGGCCTACTGATGAAGTGGCCATTATTATTATTAAAAAAAACACACACACACACACACTCGCACACACACGTTTACGTTTTTATGTTCTTATATATGCTTTATTGACTCACTTTTGTGGAAAGCTCTATTATTTTTTTTATATATATATATATAGATATAAGGATTTAATATTAATAAAAAAGCATGAAATTGAGGCTCAATTGGGTGCAATAATACTAATTTTAAAGGGAAAAAAAAGTGTGTGAGTGAGAGAGATTTAATATTTACGGGTTTTTCATGGATTCCAAGTTGAGCCCAAGTGATAACTTCAAGTAGCTCCTCTAGAGTGCCATACCCACCTGCAAAATTTATCATAATTAATTAAAAAAACTAACTTTGGATAAATGGTGTTTTTAAGCTTTGTTTGTTATTAATTTTATTAAGAAGGAGACCTGGTAAGGCAATAAATGCGTCAGCTTGTTTGGCCATCTCAGCTTTACGTTGGTGCATGCCGGAGACAGGTCGCACTTCTCCCACCGTTTCTCCGGTCAGCTGTTCAAAATAATAATACATTATTTAACCTAACTCTTTACCTACATATCCATTACCTTTTTATAATTATATATCATATTCAAATCAATATATGTTACCATCTAAACATCAATAGTTTTACCTCTCTTAACATCAGGGTTTTTGGAATCACACTGCAAATAGAACCCAAACTGAAGTATCAATAATGATCTTGACATCGGATAAAAGTACTATATATGTTCAACAATTCAATGATCAATTTCAGATGCATGCAAGTATATTAAAGAAAGAAAGAGTTACCCTAATACGTGGCAACCACCATCATGCACGGCTTGAGAGACTAAACCCATGAGCCCGATGCTCCCTCCTCCATAAACCAAGTCAATGTTTCTTTCCACCTGCACTATTTAATATCTTTAATTAAACACTTTTCTAATTAATAACAAATATTTAAGTGCACCCTGATTGTATCTTCTTAACTTACAAAAATAAATTAAAATACTTAACTAAAAATTCATAAAGATTGATAAGAACAGTTTGAAATACACCTAACTAAGTATTTTCCTGTAATTAATAATCAACACATTATTAATTATTCATTCATACGTCCATAAAACTTGAAATTGAAAAAGAAAAAAAAAGAAAAAAAAAGAAAAAAAAGAAATGATATTAATCGTTATTTTCTAATTTCAACTCCAATCATAAGTAATTCCCATCAAAACAAAACAAAAAAAACTACCAACTCTAAACCCAAAACCAGTTTACTCATACATATCTCAGGTAGTGAAAGTATATATTAAAAATATGAGCAAAAACAATTCCATTCAAAACAAAATTGATCGTATCCTATCAATTTAAAGTGAGATGGATATACGCACGAGTTGTTGGGCTAGTTGAAGAGCAGCAAGTTGATAGGAGGGATTCTTGCCGGGGCTGCTACCACAGAACACACAAATTCGTTTAAATCTGGAGTTTGTTTTTGTTTGAAAGAGTTGATGAGTTTCCATATGTGAGGGTGTCCAAATTAGGGTGTGGTGACTCCCAATTTAATTTAATTTATACTCCAATAAGAAAATTAAAATAATAATAATCTGTATAAAGAAATAAAACAACAAATATTAAAGCCCTCCCGACATACCAAATCTCTTTACAGAATTTCTTTCTCTGCTCTCGTGGAGATTTGATATTTATCCACAACGAAATTCACGTTGAAATTGTCACCCTTAGCTTGGTCTTAATCACTCCACTCCTTTTTGGGTCCCACTCCACCTTCATTTTAAAAAAATTTTAATTACCATTCTCTCATCACTCTCCCTAATAATTATTAACCTTTTTTTAAAAAAAAATTCATATATATTTATCTATATATATTATAGATAAATCCTGTACAATTTGCTGCTGCTATGTCTTCAATTTCATCCTGTTGGGATGAATTTAGACTCACCGACAAAATCGACTTTATAAAATTTGCAAATTACTCCGTAAAAAAAATGGCGAGACTCAACTAAAAAACTACGTTCTAAAGGTTAAAATAAGCATGGAATAATCTTAGAAAGAGAAAAGTTTAGGCTAAGATCGACATGCTCACCGTCAATCTTAAGACCGACCTTTTCTATATAATGAATTAGTAGAGCATGCTTCGATCTATTTGGACTTTGAAAACGGAAAGATAACTTCCTCGACTAAGAATGAGACCGAAATCAGGCCTTTAAACTCTGTTAATTTGGGTTAAATTGCATATTGTATATATCAAAGTGCTTTCTTTTTTTTTTTTTTATTGAATAATGTATCAAAAGGTATTATTATTATTATTATTATTATTATTATTATTATTATTATTATTATTATTATTATTATCAAAGTAAGTACTGTTAAACCGACATAGTATGTATAAATATAATCATTTAATCAAAATGAAAGTTGAATCTCTTACACTTGTCTTGGAAATTAAGAAAAAGTCTTAGTAAGCTTTTCATTTCTTTTAGAAATATATTATAATAAACTTCCACCATGCGTCACATTATATATTATGATCCAACCCGTATCTTGATGTGTGATATTAAAACAATAAATAAATATAAAAATGTGTGTATATATATATACACTATGGTCGTTAGAATAGGGTCTATATGAATAGTGTGTTTAGAGATTGCGTAATTGGAACAATCACCCCTAAACCCAACAAAAGCCAAATCTTTCCAAACAACCTTATAATATAATTTCATGATTAGGCATTGATATAATAATGTAATTATCCGTCAAAAGCCTCATTAAAATGCCTATAAATCCTTGCTAACTTTTTTCGATTATACAATAAATAAAGAAATCAAGGGGGCGTGAATGTGAAGCTATTGCGATGATCTTGTCATTTTCCTAAATTAATTAAACTAGAAAAATACTTGAGTGCATCACGGATGCACCCATCTAAATACTTTTTCATCTCTTCACTCACACAAAATTAAAATTAAAAATTACTTTTTTAAAAATAAATTTTAAATATTGTTTTTGTGTGGTGGAAAGATAAGAAGCATGTAGATATAAGGTGTATTCTAGATGCATTTAATATGTTAATCATTGTCTATTAAACTATACGTGATTAGCAATTAGGTTTGATTTGGTGAGCTTAGCCTTAGTGGGGGCTGAATAGTCGACAAGGCCATATTGGGTTTAGATTAAGTCGGCTCGCCTCTCATAGCCCATATTCGCTCTTATCATTTTCCGAAGAATCTCCCGACGACCATTCCATCGTCAGGAGTTGAAATCTCGACGCTCTTTTGGGCATTTTCCAAAGATTTTGCATGTCGAAAGATGTGTATTTTTTTTGTAGTGAAAGGTCGATCCAAGCCCAACCTAAGCTCAACCCAAAGTCAACTATTGACCAACTCGGTACATTCTAGCCCTTTCATAGATTAGATTGGATTTGGATCTATCTTTTTAAAATTGGGTCACACCGTTTAAGCCTTATTTGAGTCGACTCGTTGAACTAACCCAAAAATCCAATCCAATATAACAATATATATTCTTCATATAATTACAAATACTAATCAATAATAAATCATCATAATTTTATAATTTTAAAAAATTAGTTTAACAACTAACTAAATTTCATCTACACATATGCAGTCGGACCAAGAAAAATAAATGAAGGATTAAATGTAAAGGCGTGTGAGCCTTTGAAAGTGAAAACCATAAAATAAATAAATAAATAAAATTAAATAAAATTAAAAAAATCACTTTATTCTTGTCCCACATTGAGGGACTTGGAGAGTTGCATCCTCTATAAATGAGTTTCTTCAACTACATTTTACATTTAAAATAAAAATTAATAATATAATATATTTGAAGGGCAAATTTAAGCCAAATCAAAATGACCAACCAAGTCCAATCCAAATTTGGCCCATTGACGAGTCCATGGATTGGCTATGAGCTTATGTATAAAAGGTTGGGCTAGCCCAATCCAAATCAAATTAGTTCTTAAGGCCCATAGGGCTTGAGTTTCAGCCGGGCTTGCACCCTTGATTTTTTGGGCTAGGCCAGCTTGACCCAACTCAATGATGAGGCTGAGGGCACCCTCATGTTTTCTAGACCAAACCTCATGCCCATGAGCTCTACAAGTAGAGTGTTGACAAGATCCCTGACCATCCTACAAGCTCCACAACTAAGGTCTAATAAAGTCATACGTGGGAAAAACAAATCTACTATCATGACCAAATGTCACTAACTAATGATGCTCTTGAGAGGTAGGATTGACACAAAATCAATCAGAAAGCGTAAATTATGGGAAGACAACAATTATTGCAATTTGTGACATTATTACATGTGAACTTGCGTCGTTGCTCAAGAAGTCGATGACTCAACCATCGGTCGACTCTCGTTGAAAAGCCAATGTTGAGTGTTGCCCCAAACAAGGCCTAAAACCCACGAGCTAACCCAAGTTGAAGGAGAATTAAGAGGCAACATGAGGAAATGCACTTCCAAAAAGGGATGGGTTCTTAACCGATCAACTGAGCTAGGTGAATATATACAAATCGAGAAGTGACAAAGTTGTGCTTGGTTTGGTACCCTGTAGCCTCATGCACTGCAAACTACCAAAAGTCACAATCACAAGTAACCACAGAAATGAGGTATAAATAGCCTCATTCTCCGATCTTAGTAGGTGAAGAGTAAATAATCTCCAAGAAGAGCCTTGTCCTTACATTCTTCATACAAACTTAGATGTCACAGTGTCATGTACTTGGAATCGTCATTTCCATGCGAAAAACTTTCACACGCATCATTCTAAAAGGCGAAACCAAACTAAGATAAGTGGGTCAAAAGTTAAAGCCGAAAAGAGGCTTAAGACAACCACGATTGCATGCAAATTTGGACCATGCTAAACCTAGTTAAAAAAAACAGTGCCGCTAAAAAATAATTATATAGTTGACAATGTTTTTAAGATGGTTTTAGATTTCTTAAATATATATTTTGAGAAGGGCATGTAATATAATTTAAATTAAATGGTTTGGTCCTACCTTATAAATTCACAAATAAATAACAAATAATTAAACTATGAAAAAGGAAGCATATAGTTGAATAGAAAGGCAGCTTCTTGTGCTCTTATAGGAAAGAAGATGAATTGAGATTCTCAGCCCACAAGATTCCAAACAAATACTAAGATTATTATTATTTAAAACATAAGTCAAAAGATTAGCACACAGCACAGACACACAATACACCTAACAATATTTAAACATTATGAGAATTAACATACGACTTAATGTCAGTCAACACAGAATCTTAGCATTATACAAGATGATAGAGACATAAAACGTCTACATTCAAACATCTATAAACCATTAAATATGATATTTTCTATGTATGCTCAAACCATAGTCAGTGGTAGGAATTTATTTTGGATTTTATTATCCACGTCGACGTCATCAGTCTACTCACAAATTTTAGCGTTCTTACATTATTATTGTTCGTTATGACTATAAATTAACTAGTTGAAATAAAATTGAGAGTAAAAGTTAAACTAGCTCAATAGATGTGTTGACATACAAATTTCGTCAAATCACTTATTCTTATTGACCCTTGATTCAAGCTAACTTGTAAAAAAACTTACATATATATGTAGTGTTTAGTTAGACTAAATATACAAAAACATTATTTATCCCTTGAGGTGATAGAATGATACTATTTCTAGAGTTACAATGTGACATCTACTTGGAACATGTATAGTACTAATAGTGTAAGGTTGGTGTAGTTGTCGAGGTCTCGAAAGTTTGAGCTTTAATCGCTAAGTTTGGCTCAATTATGGAGCGGTTCAACTATACCAATTTAAGATTTCATGCCAAAACTTTCCATTCTAGGACGTGTGTACAAATTCCCATAATTTTATTGGACCACAACCTTATATCTGATAATCCACAACAATATACACCATTTAATTAATATAAACTATAAAAATCTTAATCAAGATATTCGTGGTTCAAATTCATCCCGTCAATTGAGCGAGGGTATTTGTTGTCTACTCTGTGCTAGTTGCTTTCAGTGGAGAATCATAGGGGTTTCATCCCATCATCACATTGACAACCACAGCCACAAAAGTGTTTCTAGTCTCAGACGAAGCGAGAGAGAGATCCGATTAGCCGCAACCAAAACGCATCTTTCCCTTCTCTAAGCACAAAAGGCCACAAACAAACGTGTGGATCTCTTAAGACTACACAATTTTCTTGGTTCCCTTGCAAGCATGTTCATCTTCTCCATTTTTACAGATACATCTAACCCATTTCTCCATTTTCATCGGACCTCCATATTCCTATTTTGGCAATACCAAAACCCATTTCCCCAATTTCCTTTCTCAACCCAATATGTCTCTATTCACTAAACTCCACATCGCCATTTCTCCTCAATTCACCATCAACAACCTTCAAACTACAATAAAAACAACATCCATTCCCATTTACAATTCCAAAATTCAATCCAAACCCATTTACGTTTCTCACCCTTTGGTGTTGTTTAAACCCACAATGCAGGGCCATTCACCTCGTTCTCTTCGCTCGTCGATCAAGAGCTCGTTGATCGACCCCGACGGTGGGGTTGTCGTCGACTTGGTTGTGCCTGAGAGTGAAAGGGCCTCCAGGGTTTTGGAGGCCGAGCCATTGCCGAAGGTTAAATTAACCCAAATTGATCTCGAATGGGTCCATGTCATTAGTGAAGGATGGGCGAGCCCGTTGAGAGGGTTCATGAGAGAAGATGAGTATTTGCAGAGTTTGCATTTCAATTGCATCAAAATTAAAGATGGGTCTCTTGTAAACATGTCACTTCCTATTGTTCTTGCCATTGGCGATGATGTTAAGGACCAAATTGGGTCCTCATCTAATGTGGGGTTGCTTGGTCCCAATGGAGATTTGGTTGGTATTCTTCGCAGGTTAGTTTTTTTCTGAAGAAGGATTAGTTAATTTAATTTCATTCGATCTTTTACCCTCTGTGTATGGAGATATGGAGATGGGGTTTTTTGGATTTTTGTTTGAAGTATTGATTTATGATATAGGAGTTGTTCTTTTCCACCCTATGTTTGGCCACCTATAATTGAAACTATGATATGACATAAGTTGAATTATTTAAATCCTGATAGATGCTCTGGTACAATTATAATAATTATAATATCCCACTTGCTTGAAACAACTGTGTTGATCATGTCATATTTTATGTTGGACAACAATATTTTAATAATGCTCTCAATCTCGTTTATAACAAGATCTCTGTTTATTTGAAGTTCAAACAAAGGTGACAATGGTGATGATCTTAGATTTCTGGGTTTACAAATGCAAACGCCTAATGTTGGACATCTTCTAGAAACTTTCTTTTTGTGAACAGTGAGGCCAATATGTACAGAAATATGTAGTCAAACTGAAACCAAATTATGTGATTTTCCATCCTCACTTTGAATAATTCTGCAGCATTGAAATATTCAAGCATAACAAGGAAGAGAGGATAGCTAGAACTTGGGGCACAACTGCACCTGGGTTACCATATGTTGACGAGGTCATTACAAATGCTGGGAACTGGCTTCTTGGTGGAGATCTTGAAGTAATAAACCCCATCAAATACAATGATGGACTTGATCATTATAGGCTGTCTCCGAAACAACTTCGGCAAGAGTTCGATAGGCGTCAGGCCGATGCTGTTTTTGCCTTTCAATTGAGAAACCCTGTACATAATGGTCATGCTTTGTTAATGAATGATACACGAAAGCGACTTCTAGATATGGGTTACAAGAATCCAATTCTATTGCTTCATCCTTTGGGAGGTTTCACAAAAGCAGATGATGTGCCATTGGATGTTCGAATGGAGCAACATAGCAAGGTTTGTTTTCCATTACCATCACTCTAAATAGTTATTTTCTTTATCATTCAAAAACTTCCCCATCTTCATACTCTCTAGAAGTGAAAATCTAGAATTGTCCAACTTTTCCAACATTCAATAACTGGAAATGAAAGATTTGATTTTCTCGAGCAAGGAAGTCAATAGAATGTTAGTTGAATGACATGATTCATCTCTACTCTTCAGTTTATATGAATGCTCGATTTTCTGGGCTGTTTACTTAGTTTCTGTTATTTAAGAGAGACTTTCTGTTTCTATAGGTTTTAGAAGATGGAGTTCTTGACCCTGAAACGACCATCGTCTCCATTTTCCCGTCACCAATGCATTACGCTGGTCCAACCGAAGTACAATGGCATGCTAAAGCAAGGATCAATGCAGGTGCAAATTTTTACATTGTTGGTCGAGATCCTGCTGGAATGGGTCACCCAACAGAGAAGAGAGATTTATATGATCCAGACCATGGCAAGAAGGTCTTAAGTATGGCCCCTGGCCTTGAGAAGCTAAACATATTGCCCTTCAGGGTCAGTATCTCAATGACCCTTCCTTCTCCTTTCCCTACTTTCCGCCCTCTTCATTCTAACATCCAGTTGACCGCAGGTAGCAGCATACGATACTATGGCGAAGAAGATGGCATTCTTCGACCCTTCTCGTGCTAAAGATTTCCTCTTCATCTCTGGAACAAAGGTAAGAGCTAAGTTGAGTTTGGACAGGATGTCATTTTAATCATGCTGTGACAATAGTAACTGAGTTTTACACGTGGTTTGTGTTAGATGCGAACTTACGCAAGGACGGGTGAGAATCCTCCCGACGGTTTCATGTGCCCTGGCGGATGGAAGGTGCTGGTCAATTATTACGAGAGCTTACAGGCGGAAGACGCGTCGCAGCAGCAGCCTGCATTGTCAGTTTAGGGAGGATATTTTGAGGTCATTTGAGAAGGAATGAGTTGTAGAAAATCTATGCGAGTTGATTGAGGAAGCTGCCGAGGATTTAGATTTGAGCACAATGCCAACTCCAATTGTGTATAACTCGGTTTTTTTATGCTCTTAAGATTCTATTTATGTTCAAATGTCCTTTAGACGTGCTTGTGAAAGTGAATTATTTGTCGCTTCTCTTTACTTCTGAAATGGTATTCTTATATTTTGGATCCTCTTTTGTTTATTTATTTATTTATATATGCAGTTGATGGTTATAGTAGATGAAACCACATTGCTGCAGTGTCAAATTATGACCTGATACTGATTTAGTAAATATGACCAAAATGGAAATTTAGTTGGTAATTTTGTGATTGACAATGACCTGATACAATCAATTTGATTGATACCTGATGGGCCAATGGACAGATGAGATGGCTATTAAGCCCATAACTATTCACCAATACTTGTAACTAGTGAACTGCATAATTTGCATATGTAATAAGATAAGTAACAGTAGATATGTTTAGATTGTAGTTTGGACTAACAAAAGTGTTTGCTTTTCCTTTTCTTTTTCCTCAATAACCCAAACTCTGAAAACAGACACAGAAAAAACTCCAACATATACCCTTAATGATATACCCAATACAAATTTACAACATAAAATTGAGAGAGAGATTAGGCAAATCCACATCATTGTTTCAGCCTGTTTACTCAATAAAGAAAGTGATGAAAACCAAAAAGCACCAATTTTCTGGTATATGCATCAGTAGAGGATTAGGTACATCCGGAAAGTACAATAGTGCAACAAAGGCACTGTGATGTGCACAGCACAAACAATCTGGCCTTTTTTCCTTTGTGGGGTTTACGCTATAAAAAAAAAAAAAGAATCCATTACTCGAATATATAAGTTCAGGAAGAGATAGTTGTCCTTATTTATATATATATATATATAGACGTGAGATTGTTGAGAACGATATGTCATCAAGGATGTTCGGGGGTAAGAGTAACATGGAGTTTCATGTGATAAGCAAAGAATTGAATGGTGTCACTTTATTTTTGTTTATAAACATAGAAAATGGGTACGGAAGTGATTGGGTTTAGGGTGAGATAATTGGAGCTAGCATATCCATAGTTGCTCTGTTTTTATGTTCCCTTCAAATGGCCAAACCAATTTGGTTCACACAACGTGGAGGACTAGTAGTAGAAGAAGGATCCAATACATTTCTTTTTTTTTTTTCCTTTTTTTTTTTCCTTTTATAAAATAAATAAAAATAAAAATAATGATTACTTTTTAAATATAAAAGAAAAATTATATTTATGTTTTGTTTTCTAAGGGGTACTGTAAGGTAACAACTCATTTTCTTTGATATTATATTGCTTTCTATCTCATTTCCACCTTCTAATTTGGATTCATTTATCTTTTTATAATTCCAAGTCAACTACTTTGACCTCTCCAACATATCTATTTATTCATTATTAAAGAAAAGTTACTTTAGTGAATTGAATTAAGTCTATTTTCTCTCTGGTTTTTATAATAATTTGAATCATTCTTTAAAAAAAATATATATATATCTTTTCTCATTTTCAAATTTTGGTTTGGTTTGAAAATATTGATTAAAAAATAAATAATGAGACAAAATTTTGTGGTGTATGTGTAATGAGTGTTTATAAACTTAATTTTCAAAAATAAAAAACCAAAAACCAAATAGTTGATAAAATGGGGCCTAAATTCTTTAAATTTGAGACTATGAATTCAAATATTTTCTTAAAAAAGAAAAAACTTAATTTTATAAATTAATTTTTTAAAAAAAAAAAAAACCTTGAGTATATTATAATTTAATTTATTACTTTGGAGAGATTTCACTTGTTTTGTGTTAAGAAAATAAAGATTTCATGTCATTAATCCCAATACAAACCTAACTCATAAACAAAATATCCCATAATTAACTCTCTTTCTCTCTATGCCTAATCCTTCCATAACTATATGGTAGGTGATCGAACTTTTAACTCATTTCAATACTACTAAATTAAGTTTACTCGTACACATAAATAAGAAAAAATTGATAATTTAATCGTAGAAAAATGATAAGTTTTTGAATAATAGACCCGAGAGGTGACATGTATTTAATTAATTAGTGTATTATCAAAATTTAAACTCAAACTCGTAGGTTTCCAATATTGAATGGTTTTGTTCGTTTGAAGTTTCATTTAGACAAGAAAAGACAAATTCTTCATTTCATGTAGGCTGTTTAAGAGACTCAAAACAAAAAACCATATGTTTTCGACATTTCAATAATTAATTACAATAATTTATCTCCTAAAGTCGAAGCTTTATTCAATAGCCACAGGTAAGATAAGGACTCCTAATCCTCCAAGTCACCCCTTAACAAAGAATTCTATACTTCAATATCTCTAACCATCATATATAAAACAACAAAGTCGATACAAATTAAGGCCTCTATCCTTATACGTAGCTAACACGCTTCAGTTTAGTGAAAAACCATATATATCGATCGTTGCGTCGATTTCTATATCGTGCTTACGTTTTCATAACACCATATTTCTTAACGAGACTGTTATTTTAGGTTTTCAACACGCATTCTTATTTAAGTTTTAGAATTAGGTTAAAAAGAGTTGGTTTGAGTTTGTAGTTTAGTGGTTGAATGTTGTTGAAGAGTTGAAAGGGCAAGAGAGGACAGGGAGAGGGTACTATAGAAGCCTTATGATTGAGATTTCAATAATATTTCACCAAACAAATGGATGGCATTGATGAGGCCTCACCCTCATTTAACATGCATATAATTTATAACCCTAAACCCTAATTAATTAATTAATAATGTATTTGAGTTTTTTTTTTTCGTATCATATTATTATTGTACAGCTTAAACATATACCAATAATAACAATAATAAACACTACAACACTGTTATCTCAATCATATCTAATTCCATAATTAACAAAACAGTAGTCTTTTTTTTTTAATTCATTTTATTATTATTTAAAAAAAAAAAAAAAAAAGATATATGGTTTTTTTGGCCACAAATGGTGGAAAAATGAGATGAGATAATTAAGGAATAATAGGATATTTGTGATTGAGAGTTTACAATAGATTGTAATTTATTTGTGTGTTGTTTTTAGATTCATTGGTATTGGGAAGTACAAGCACTACTTGGGAGTACAGTCATCCTTTGACTTCTACAGTGTTTGTTCTTTTCTTTTTATAGAAAAAAAAGTCAAACCAAAATCCACTCTATATTTTTCTCCCTAACAATCAATATTTTCATATTTGCCTCTAATTCATAAACAATTAAATAATATAGAAAAGCTACGGACATGACATACATTTACGTGGCTCACTAACCATGCGTTAGTTATTTCCACATGATTTAGGGTTTAAGAGAATAATAGTACATTTCTCTAAATTCTAAAAGGACTATAAATAACTAAAAATGTCAGATACGAATTCTAAATAACAAATACTAATGAATTTTCTAAATCGAATCGAGAAAAAGAAGGAGGTGCGGATGATAAGTAAAGTGTATTAAAGGCAGGGGAGGAGATGTATTTTGTTTAAATTTTGGATATTAATATTAGGCCAAAAGGTAGGAATGGTTGTAATTCAATTTGGGGGAGGCCAAAAGTTAAAGCAATTTAATAAAATATGGTGTTCTAAGGAGCTCATTAATCAAATTAGCCAAAAAAATATCTTGAGATTAAGTTTAATTATAATTTTGGAAAGTTAAAATTCTGTCTAATTAAGTCATTCTATAATTAATTATTAAACATACACAATATACTGAATCTTCATGAATTTATTAGAAAATTTATTTTTGAAAAAACAAATAATAATGTACTAAAAAACCAAATAATAATTAAATTAAATTAAAGAGACAATAACTATCTAATAGTTCTTTTCAAATATAACTAAATGAACTTAAATATTTACATGAATTCTGTAACCGTAATGAGATGTGGGCTTCACTTTAAATAATATAATCAAAAAACGTAATTTGATTGTGTTGAAAATTTACGAAGGATCCATAGTCGTTATTGTTACGATTACTATTACAGTTATAGATATTGTTACTCTTATAGTATTAGACTTACTAGTTTGTTGTTGTTATTATTGGGAGAAGTGAATTAATGAGTTACAACGACTAATGGGCTATTGTTATTACAGAATCCGACACACTACCCATTAGTTTATTGTTATTATTATTGTTGTCACTAGACCACATAACTCTAATACGGTAACTGTAACGATATTCGTAATAATTTTGAAGTGACAAGTTCATAGTTCTAAATAAATGTGATTAAAAGTAATTCAAAAACGTATGCGATAGTGGTCCATTACATTTGTTTAATTGATGAAATATTATAATAATTACACCAATTTTTATTACAAATTACACTAAACAAAAGAGAAAAGGGAAAGAAGGAAGGAGGGGCCAAGTTGTGGGAAAGAAAGGGTGATTTTGGGCTCAAAACAAGTCCCAAAAAGCACCAAATGGTCTGTTATTTACCCTAAACTTAACCCAACCCAACCCAAGAACTCAAAAACCCTGTTTTTCTCTGTTTTTTTGTTCTTTGTTCACCATAAATACCCCCACTTCTCCTTTCTCACTTCTCTCGCTCTTCACTTTCCTCACTTTCCACTTTCTTTCATTCTTTCCTTCTGCGTAAACCCAAAATGGCGATCACAAAGGCAACCAAAATCCCACAAACGGCGGTGCTGAAACACCTACTCAAACGCTGCTCCAGCTTAGGAAGAAACAAGCCCCATTACGACCAACCTGGTCTCCCTTTCGACGTCCCCAAAGGCCATTTTGTTGTCTACGTTGGTCAACACCGAACCAGACACATTGTCCCCATCAAATTTCTCGACCATCCTCCTTTTCAAATCTTGCTCCAACAAGCCGCTGAAGAATTTGGGTTCGATCACGACAGAGGCCTCACTATTCCCTGCGATGAACAAGTCTTTCTAGCCTTAACTTCTTCCCTTCTTACTCAACTTTAAATTCACTTATATATATATATATATATATATATATATAGGTTATATAGGTTATATATAACTTAGTAGTTAGTGTTTCTTTTGGCTTAAATGATGAAGCTGCTGCACTTGCTTCTCTGCCATGATAATACTTGTTTGAAATTGAATGTGAAGAAAGGAAGAAGGAAAATCCACGATTCCCAATGTAAGCAAAATATGGGGAAATGCAAAATTTGACTAATGACAGTAAAAGAGTGGAAATGTGGAAATGGGGTTGTTTGTTTGTTCTTGTGAATCTGATTTTGCTTTGTCTTCTAATCCACAAATTTAGTCACTGATTTTAAGGGTTTTGTCTACTCTGTTTGTGTTCACGGTTTGGGGTTTCTCGATTCACTCAAACCGTTTTTTGCCGTTAAAACTGTTACAAAAATATGGAATCCAAAACGCAATGGAATGTTCTTGTAACGCTCTTTTCCCCTTTTTCTCTTATTATTATTATTATTATATGTATATTACCATTTGGGTTTTGGGATGATATTAATTTAAAGTTAATTAAAAGTAAATTATTAAATATGAAAACAAAAAAAAAAAAAAAAAAAGGACAATTTTGGAAGAGCAGACTGAGGAGACGACTCCGCAGTCTAAAATTAAAAAAAATAAAAAAAATAAATTAAATAAATTAAAATTAAAAACCCTCCGGATTCGAGGAACCCATGTGAGTGGGGTCCACAAGCTCAGTAGAAATTTTGTGAGGATCGGACGGTTGGGAATAAAGATGGAGTGTAGGCGTAGTGAAGGGGAAGGCATAGGACATGGGACTTCACTCATTAAAGATGGAATCACCTTTTTTAGGTCTACTTCAACAAAACCTTCCCTTTTTCTTTAATTGTTAGAGTAAATTGCAAAATACGTCCTAAATTATGGTAGTCGTTGTAATTACACCTTCAAATTTGTATATTCGTATAAATTGTATTTATTATATAACTTTGTGTGTTTCATTTTCTAAGACTATTATAAGATTGAGGCAAATATCTACACATTCATAAACTAATGATCTATATTTTTCACCGATGATGAGTAATCTTTTAATAAAAAGCTTGTCATAAAGCAACTCATGCTTAGACATTTGAATAAACTACACAAAAATAGATGCAGCCAAGTATTTTTATTTACCAATTACTCGTTTTTATTATTATATTATTATATATAATTTACTTGATTAAGACATTTATAGATTTGTGTTTAAATATTAGGTATTTAATTCAAAAATATATATAGAGAGAGTTAATGGGTCAATGGTAATAGTGTGAAATGGAAAATTAGATAAGGAGAAAAACATGTGATGCAAAATAATTTAAGACTTTCTAAATGTGAGCACTTATAATTGACCCTTTTTTTAGAATATTGAACACTATTTTTAACTAACTCTCTCTCTCTCCATCCCTTCATACACTTGAAAAACATAACTTAAAGATGTTCTTATAAAATATAGCAAAATTTCAAAACTAGTCTATCAGCAACATTGATGCTAATATTTGTAAATATTTTTCAATAGTTTTAAAATTTACAATAATTTCTCGATTAATAATCAATAGCACCAGAAGTCAAGTGACCTTTCTTATCTATATTTTGTCATCAATAATGTTGTATAAACATCTCTACATGAGGGGTTTTTTTTTCTTTCTAAAGGATAAAAAATGTCCCTCAACTTTACACTTTGTGTCAAAAATGCCATGAAGTTTCAAAAATTTTAAAGATAACCTTAAACTTCAAAAAAAAAAAAAAAAAAGTTCAAAATATATCATTGTCGTTACTTTTGGATGGAAACCGATAAAATTTGTTTAAAAATACTCCAAAACTTTCCAAAGTTTAAAAATACCATTTAATTTAATAAAAGTTTAAAAAATACTCTTAACTTAATACAAGTTTAATAAATACCTCATCGTTATTATTTGAACATAAACTATTAATTCCTTGTGACAAAAATAATTTTATTTTTTAAAAAATAGTTTAAACTCCTGCTACTATTAATATGATGATTAAATTCTTTGAAGTGTTCTTAACTTCGAAAAGAACCAATTTTAAAATAAATTATATTGATATTCTCATTTTTTTTTTCATATAGATATTCTTATATTTCTCTTAATTTTTCAATTTGTAGGTTACACCAATTTTCTTAACAAAAAAAAAAGGTAAAACATAAAATCCCATAAAATTTCACAAAATTCCAAAATCAAAGTCTTCTCTTAAAACATACCAAAAAAAAAGTCAAATAAAGAAAGTATTGGCTAGTTATTAACATACACAACTACTATCGTACAATTTTGTTAAAATATGTACGTCTTAAAATTATTTTGTGTTTTATTTATTATCTTTCTTCTTATTATAGTTTATATTTCTTAATTAAAGTATATAATTTTATTTATTTATTTTAGATAAGCAAATTTCAAATAGTTCAAAAAATGGGAGTACGGGTGTATCGAAGAAGGGATGAAAGAAAAAGATGAAAAATAGAAAGTTGGGATAATATTAACGGTTTTTGTTTATATAACTTGATGTTGTCTGTAAAATAAAAGACTACAACAAAAGTGTTATTTCATAATGAAATTTTCAATCGATGTATGGTTGGTATGAATATCAATAAAAATGTCATTATTGGACTTTTGATACAAATAAAATTTGTGAATAATAAACTATTAACAGTTATAAATTGTCACAGTCGACTTATAAACCAGTATCATTATAACAATAAACAACTATTGACCCCGATTTTCTTTTAGTTTAAGTGAATATTAAATTATTGATCACAAATTTAAATACTATAATAGGATCTAAACAAAAATTAACTTAAAATATAATTTTAATTTGTATATTACATTTTGATTTTTGGTTCTCTTTTTAAGAAAGATAAAAGTTGATATCTTTTGAAGATATTGTTGTCCAAAACTTATAAACCATCAACCTAAATTTCAAATATAAATAATGAAAGAGAACCTTGAGAAAAAATATATATATATATTAAATTTAAAAAGTTATTGAATATTTTTGGTTTTACATAAATAATTATACAAAATTTATATATATATATATATATATATATATATATATATATTTTATACTAAATAGATAACCAAAAAAATCAAAATAAATTTCGAAATAAATGAATTAAGAAAAGAGGAGGTACGTGATTGTGGGAGTTTAATTTTTCTTTTAAAAACTTGTTTTTGGTTCTTTGTTTTTTAAAATCTGTTTTTAGTTTTTCAGTTTTTTTTTCTAAAATAAAAAATCAGACGATTGTTTTCATTTTTTCTGTTCTCTAACAATAGAAATACAAAAAAAAAATGTTTAGTAATTTTTTTTTGTCTTGTTTTGCTTTAAATTGAAATAAAAACTGTGTTTGATAATCCAAATTTAAAAAAAAAAAACAAAAACAAAAACAAGTTTTGGTAATTTTTTGTTTAAAAAAATTTAACTAAATTGTTTTAAAATAACTTTTCCAACAATTTAAATGGTAATAAATTAGATTTTTAATTTTAAAGGATTAATATAGTAAAATGAACCAAAGTATTTACAAATGTAATAAAATGTCAATAATAGAGAATAAAATTTTGCTATATTTTTAACAAGTTTTTATTTAAAATAATTACCCCATTTTTAACTTAGTGAACATATCCATAAAATTGTTATCAATATATTATATATTGACATATAATAACAAAAATAAAATGTAAAAATTAACAAAAATAAACATATCAATATGTCATGTACGATCGTGTCTCAAGCTCTTAAATTAAACTTAAATAATTTTTGTAAAGTTTTTTAATTTAATAAATTATTTGGGATATCAATCATCATGTAAAATTGGAATATTTAATATTTAAATTCTTGTTTAGTTTCCATTTATTTCATCATTCTTCTTATTTCATTGTCCTTTCCAATCTCTCACTCTTACTTCCACATTCATGCAAGATTTCCTTTGTTCTCTTCCCAAGATTCTCTCTCTAAATGTTAAATCTCCCATTTTCAAATTTCTAATTTCATATATTTTCAATTATTTATTTATATATATATATATAGCAAGCTTTCATGTGCATTAACTTAGACATCTTATATATTATATTATACTATATGCATGAACTCAACTTGGAAATAATGATTTTTTTTTTTTTTATAAGATTCTAACACAAACGCGTAGAACATGTATATGTATAATTTTCTATCTCGTTAAATTCAAAATTTTGTTATTTAGTTCGAAAATACTCTTACTTAATATAAACTCTTAAGATTTTTTCATGAATTATTGGTGTGGTCGTGGCATAGGAAAACATTGTCATGATGTCTAAGCTTTAACTTCTTTCATGAGTCTCCGTACCGCTCGTGTTCTAGTTTTCATTTTATATTTTAAAGATAGTTTCGAAACCTTTATGTCTAAATGTTTTGTTAATTTCATAATTTGAAGGCATGAAGCATGCCCAATGCTTTGAATTAATTAACCAATACAATGAATGGGATCTCTTAATGAATAAATAATAAATGAGAGTGAAGAAAGGCAATTGAAGTCATAATCATTGATTCACTATTAGTGTTAATCCTAAATTTAATGCATTTTCTTTAAAAATAAACATAATTTAAGAGAAAAATTGGAGGGATGGGCAAAAAAGAAAAAGCTAATAAATAAATAAATTAAATTTGACAAAAGAATAAAAAGGGGAAAAAAAAGAATTTAAAGATGTAGAAAGGACAGAGTAGTTAAGATTATGAGTTTATGAACCATTTTAATAATTATTAATATATAATTCACTGAACAAACATAGAATATACATATTATTCTTTTAATCTAATAAAATAAATAAATAAATAAATAAAAACAATTGGGATTTTCATCAACAACAGACCAACGCTCGTGATTGCATCGAATCAAGTAGTTCCCATGTCACTTTATGGATTTACTAATTTAATTATTTATTTTTAAACTTATGGGCCTAAATTGAAATTAAATTAAAAAAAAAAAAAAAAACATGTTGTCTATGTCTACTAATCCGATCCAACTTTTAGAAACAAAAATATATACATATAAATAATATCTCACACTAGAAATTAAACTTTAGTGAATTTAGTCTTTTCATAATATTATTTGGCCCTCACAAAGGTTTTTTCTTTGCTTTATTAAATGAATGGCATCTGTATTTTATTATATTAATCTCGAGTCGGGTCGGGTTTGAAAAAAATGTTTGGTTATTAAGTAGAAGAATAAGAAAAAGTGTCACATGTGGGGGAAGTTAGGGGGGTTATAGGGGTATTCCTTGCCGGATTTCAGCCCTAATGTTTGATTTTATTGCCTCCTTTAATTTCATACATTAAATCTTAAATCTTTAATAATTCCCACGTGGGTAGATTACATATATTAAAGTTAAATCTCCATTATTAGTATAAGTTCATGGAAGTTTAATTAACAAAATAAATATGAAAATCTTGAAAATGGTGGGAGGGGAACATTAATATTTTTATAATAATCATATAATTTACAGTTTTGAATAAATATCCATTATTAATTTAGGAAAGGACTTTGCTTCATATTTACTGCTGTGCTATGTCTCTTCATCACAAACATATATGTTATGTATGAAATCAAATAATGCACTTGAAAAAGGGGGCCTTTTAATGCTCTTTCAGTTTAATCCGTACAGAAAACACTTTGTAATAGCGATTTTAAGGATCATCAATTTGAAGAAGATAATACAATGCCTTGTTGTTGTGTCTATTAATCAATTTTCATTACTCAAATAGATTTCAAATCATTCTTAAATGTATTTGCAAAATTTTCGAAACTAATTATTGTTTATTTTGCATCCAACCGACATATTTGATCATGTATTACACCATTTAATGTCCATTATTGCTTTAGTTTGCTTAAGTGTATAACTAACCAGAAATTGGGAAAATTGGCCTAAGGTGTTTGGATTGAAGGTAGAGTATTCGAATCTCTAAAGTCTTGTTTGGAACGAGATAGTTTAAAATAAAGTAATTAGTCTTAAAGTATTTGTAGACCTAATAAAATTCAAACGAATTTGTAAACATATTGCAAAATCTAGATTCGGGTCTTAGAGTATTTAATTAATAGGCTCCACACACTAATTCGTGGTAGACTTCTATCACATATAGATTTTGTTATATTTGCAATTTTTGAAAAATGTTGTTATACATTTAATTATTAGCTCTAAAAATGTTACTCATTGCAACAATTAACTTTCTGAAAATTAAGCGTATAAATACCTATTTTTTATCTCTAAATTCCATGTTTTATTATTTCCAAAACAAATAACAAAATATTTTCCAAACGAAGCTTAACCTATTGGTGGATAACGTCATGATCAAGTTGACATATAAATGTCAAAAGAAGAGAAGTAGAACAAAAGAAACATATGTAATAGTTTGATTTTTTTAACCATTTTTAAATGAAATATTTATTTCTGTCTTTATGACCAAAACATAAATGTGAAAAATCATTTTCTTTTTTTTAAAAAAAAATCATTTGGACTCTACTGCCTGAATTTTATAATATATATATATGGGACCCATTATATATATTTTACAAAGTGGTTGAAACAAGTTATAATCTAGTTGGTGCATAACTTGTTAAAAATGGAAAGGCAATATGTTGGGGAAGAAAATGGAAATTAATCTTATAATGATCGAGTGACATTTCTACATTTCACCCAATCTCAACTACGTTTATCATAAACTCCAACGCCTTCTAATTAATGCAAACACAGTTGTTAATAACTATTGACGCAAAATACCCAAACTGTATTGTACACTGTACTGTTTTTGTACAGCAAACTTGAACTATGGACCAAACAGTTCTAGCTGTCATTGATTTGGTTGAACTAAAGACACCCATGTGCTTAAATTACCCCACATGGACCCCTACGTTTCAACTCATCAAATACAAATACTGCCCTATCTTCTTCCTATACTTTTCATGTGCCTTTGCTTGTCCAAAAAACCCAATAAAACCACACCCCAATTCAATCCAATCCATCTTAAAAGTAACAAGGTTTTTGTAATACATGTGTTCCAGTTCAGAAAATAACCCCACTGAAGATCATGAGGAGGAAACAAAAATTTAACAGATGTGAATATAATGTACAGCATTAGGTACATACAGAAGCTAGAAGAGTCCTTTGAAAGCATCATCTTATGGGCTAACTTTTAACACATGTAGCTCCCAAAACTGACTTCCCATCTAAGGATCTTAGATGTCGATGTTTGGTGGGGGGGGGGGGGGGGG
>JBBPDJ010000017.1:3715123-3732194 GCA_037974625.1 Cucumis cinereus
AATATATATATATATATATATGGGAGTTTAGGGTATATTTGGTTGAAAAGGGTCGGTTAAGATCTCATTCATATCAGCTACAGAGCCCAATAATCAAGTGCTGTGCTAACTATCTATGATATTATTTTGAAGACACAGAGAATTGTCTCTTAGTTTTCTTTATTTTTATTTTTATTTTTATTTTAAAAAAAATTAAGGATATGTATATTTTCAATTATCCAATTTTGGTTTCTGTAACTCCGATAAATTTTAAATTTGGTTTCTTAAAGTTAATTTTCACCAAAATTGATTAAATAAAAATAATAATATTTTTTATACAATAAAATACAATATGTGAATGTATTTTCAAAATTTAAAATAAAAAAGTTATGGAGAATTAAAAGTTTTTTAAAGAGTGAGTAATTAATTAGTATTGAGGACTAAAATTAAGATTTATTGAAAGTATAGAAACTTAAATTGAACAAATTTAAGCTTATCAAACAATGCTTAAATGTGGACTATTTCAATTTTGATCATTGCCACCGTGTGCAAAAGATAAATAGTTTTGTAGTAGACTTTTATCTCAATCTAACTAAAAAGAGATTTATCTTTATGCACAAAGTTTAGTCATGTCATTGTTCCAATACGAGTCACTAAATGTCCCTTCTTGTGACTAGTACGACATCTAAGATGTGACTGTATTATTGCCAACATTACAAAACTAGGTACATTATATTCATGATAAATCACATTAAAAGAAAGTGATATTTACCTTGTTAGAGATAAGCAAGCTTGCAAGTCTTTCGGGTAGATATTTCAAATATCCACTTATATGACTTTTATGTATTGATCTATATAATTGTATTCAAGAGTTTCAACCATATATAATAGCATAGTCAAATATAAAGTTTATAATAATTGAAAATAAAAAACAAAGGTTAAGGTTAATGTTAGATGTAATACAAATTTAAGTCTAGAAACTTTAAATATATATATGTGTGTGTGTCTTATTTTTGTCTATTGATTTTTTTTCTTTGGTAGGTGATGTCTTTTTTGGTTTTTGGTTCTTTCGTACAGTTGTGGTTGTAGACCTAGTTTTTCGGGGGTTGTATGTGCAATCTTTGAGTTGAAAAAACTTCTTGTATGTTGAATTCGTTCTTGTGAGAAAGCAGTTTATTGAAAAAGAATTATTTGATTTAAAAGGAAGCCTAGATTAGAAAGTTGGAAGCATTATGTTTAAGGGAGCCTAAACACAGACTATCTTGAACCAAACAATCTCAAATTTAAGGGGAGTTTAAGTCATTTAGTTTGTTTGATAATTATATTGCGTATTTGTCATTCAAATTATTTAATTGTAAACATTTTGACATTAGCAATCCTCTTGGACAAATCAGCTCCCAAACATAGGCGAAGTTAAATTGAAGTGAGCTAACAATTCTCATGTGCTCTCTTCTCTCTCTACTTCTACATTTGTGTTTGATCTCGTGTTTTCAACTACTACTTCTACATTTGTGTTTGATCTCGTGTTTACAACTTTGTAGTTGACATCTTTTACGTATCACCCTATCTTCTCAATAATAGACAAAAAAAAAAAGTGTTAATTTCGAAAAAAAAAATTGAACTATTTTTGAGGATGTTGTATTACTAGTAAATGATAATTTAGTATGAATCTAGGTGTGTGTGAATGGAAGAGAGTTAAATTAAATTAAATTAGATTTGTTGAATTGAGGGAATCGAAAATGGGTTTTTGTGGGAGACGTGAATGTGATTTGTTGTGAAACAGAGCATGTCAGTGTGAATCGACAGCTTCGCCCATAAAAGCCTCCACAACTCCGCCTCTATTTCACTCGACCATTCCATATTATTATTATAATAATAATTTATATTTTTACATGATTTATTTATTTATTTAACAATAACTACTACGTTAAATGTTAATACCCTTTTGTATCCTTATGTACCATTCTGTATCCTAAACTTTGTTTGGCGAGCATAACCTGGTTAAATAAGTGAAGATCTTGGAAGCCAGGGCCCATGTCTCTTTCCAACTCAACCACTGACCTTTCTTCTTATCACCAAAAGAGTCTCTCCAAAATTGAGTACAAGCTATATTGAAATCCTCACTGTAAAGGAATTTGAGAGCTTGAAGCAACTCATGGTGTAAATAGGGATCGTTTGGACGACAACTTTGATAAGGGTCTCTTTACCATTAAGGGAGAAGAGGTTCTCTTTTCAACCTTGAAGGGGCCTTCTAGACTTTTCAACAAGCTATATTACAATCCTCACATAAAAAATGCGTTATTTCGAGTGTTGTTTTTAGAAATTGTTTTAAAAAACATGTATACCAAACCTGTTTTATTATTTTCTTTGTATTTTTTGTTTTTAAAACCATAAAAACGAAAATAAACCAAGAACCAAACGAGACCTAAGTAATCTTCAAATGAAAACTCTAAACCTCACTCTTAACCATTCCAAACTAAAAGTCAAGCTCATGAAGGACTTGTAATGACAACAAATACAGACAAGATTTCAAGTGCCAAAAAATAATAAAAGAGAACAAAAAGAAAAAATAAGATGACAAATAGAGCTCAAGGAGATTACAAAAAAAAAAAAAAACTTAAGGAGAATATAAAATCTATTTTAAAAATGGGTGTGTTGCATTGGATTAAAAATGGTTAAAAGGTAAAAGTGTAACCATTCAAAACAGACATTAAATATAAATTAAACTTAAAATTCAAGTTAAGAAAATGTAATCTTTTGAAAAAAAAAAAAAAACAAGACAAAAAATGTATATTGTTGAAGGAAATTGGTAGGGAGGGTGTAGGATAATTAGGATGGATGTGAGTGCGTGGGAACGAAGGTGGGGCCCAAGGGAGCGTTGAGATAGGGGCCCACAACCCATCAAACACACACTCCTCCTTCGCATTTGCATTGACATAGTGGAGGAGCAGCGCATCCGATGAGATGAAAAAGCGGACACACTGGTCCCCACTTCACCCACACGTTTCACTGCCCACTGGGGACCACCTCCCACCACTTCTTTTTTTTTTTCTTTTTTCCTCTCTAATTTACAAATTACTTAAATAAAATTATCTGAGGTGGCAGGGAGAAATGTAGGTAATTAAGAGATTTTACACGTGTCAAAGAAAGCGACCACGTTTCGCTTCGTGAACCCCCAAGGGATCCCCCCCTTGGTTTTTTTGCTTTAATAAACCGAAGTTGACAGCGTCGGCCGTCGGCACTCAACAACTCTAAAACGCACCGCTTAACCTATTAAATTACTATGCCCTAACCATATTAATGATTTGTTTTAATACTATATCATTCCAAACTCATTTTTATTCAACAGACAATATAAATTAATTTTAATTTTATTAATTATTTGTTTTGCTTCTATTAGATTGGTGAAGGAGGAGGAGTAACAATCAAAGAGTAAATTGACAAAATAACAACAATCTAGTAGAACTGTAACAAATATCTAACAGTTAGAACCTTGAACATATAATCTTTTTTGATTGTCTCATACCATCTTAAACCACTTATTGATCCAAAAAACTTAAACTAGTGAATGGAGACAAATTTAATATTATATCATTCGACAAAAGTTATTAAGCTGTATTTATTCTTATATTCTTTTAATTTAATCAATTTAAGTCTCAAACTGAAATAGTTGTATCAGTTTACACATTCAATTAAGTTTCATTAAAGTTGAAATTGATAAAATATGTCAAAATTGAAGTTTAAATTGATGCTTAAAATTAAAATTATACAAAATATCAAATTTAGTGTAAAAATGATTTTTTGTTTTCAAATTTAATTAAATTTTCTTAAATAATTAAAAAAAAATAGTTAAACAATAATCGTAACTTATTCTTCATTTATTCTAAATAGAAAGTAAGTCAAATTGAAGTATTAATTTATTTATTACCATTATTTTGAAGAAAAAAAAATAAAATAAAAATTATTATTTTAAACCAGAGCATTGACTCAACTTACCATAATAATAATGAGAATATTCATTATTCAATTAAGAAAATAAAAATCCCTGTCAAAACAAACCCAAAATCAATCAACTATAATAACTTATTCCACTTATGACAAAAAGAGGCCCCTATATATATATATATAAATCCATATACTTCTATAGTTAATGTATGGGGTTTTTATCATACATACATTAAAATAAAAAGGGTCAATGATAGAAAATTAAGCAATCACATAAATAAATAAATAAATAAATAAGATAAATTAAGGAATCCTTAATCAAGGATTAAGTGTATGTTTGGATGCATGTCACTATCCAAATTAAAAAAAAAGGCAAATGAGTCAAAAGTAATTGAAAGGATAGCACCAACACTATAGTACTCGAAGGAAGGAACAAGCTAACCACCAATACCCCCAATAATGGATGATTAATTAATTAACTTTATATTAAGCTTAATTATATTAATTCATTAAGTACCCAGAAATATTAAACTGTCAATTTCAACCATACCAACACATTATATTAAATTTATATATATATATATATCCTGACCAACTCTAATGTGTTTGTATAAATTATTAATTAAAGAATACAAAAATAGAAATTGAAATCCCATCATGGTCATGTCTATTCCAATCTTCTCACCAGGTCATATTGCCTCACATTCCAACTAACTTAACAATCACATAAAAACATATATCTAAAAAAAAAAACTTTATATTTATTAATGTATGTGTGCATTATAATTCATCTCCCTCCCTCTCCTACTTTGATTCTGTTTTTGAAACATTTATTCAATGTTTGTCTTTTTCCTCAATTTTGAAGTGAAATCAAATAACATTAATATGGGATATGGTGTATGTGTTTGTGTGTGTGTGTATCAAAATCATTTTAGTGACATCTCAAGGTTAGTTAGGTGAGAATAGGGGAAAATAATAAAACTATATTATATATAGATATATAGGTGGAAAAATCCAACATAGCTTAGGTTATGTAATTTATATGAATAATGCCTACTTCAAGTGGTTGTCAACTTCCATTCTTTAAAGGTGATGTTCTAATGGTTGTTGAAATAAAGAGTCGAATCTTTAAGGAGAATTATAAATTTATTAATTGATTTATGTATACCAATTAAGTTCTTGTGAAATTATTTCCTATAAAGTTGTGAATTAAAAGATCGAATTCAGAATTTGATTGGTTTAGGAAAAGTTTCGAGTCTAAGTTGAAGGGGGGGCTATTCATATTATAGAGTGTTGGTTGTATTGAGAAGATATGTCATACATATAAGGGCATGCCTATCATTATTTAGTTGAAACATTCTGAACTAGTTATGATTCACCAAAATCTTGCTATTTATTTAAATAAGCATATATCAATGTTGAGCGTTACCAAAGGCAAAGCTGAAAACTCATGATCGGGTCGAAATCCAAATGGTACTAGAAGAAGGAATAGAAGAACGTGCATCTCAAAAGAGAAAGTCAAAGACTTGGAGTTTGGACCAACCGGTTGAATCAGTAAATATATATCAATCAAGAAATAATTGAGATGTGCTCGATTTGACACATGTAAACTCGAGCATTGGAAATAATTGCGACATCGGTAAAATTACATGTAACCAAATCTAATATGAAAAAAATGATGTTATTAAATAGCTTCATTTGACGAACTTAGAGAAGAGAGTTGGAGTAATTTTTCAAATGAGGTCCCTAACCTCACTTAATGTATACTTATCTAAACCAAATCAAGATATGTAGGGCGAAGGCCAAGCCTTCGAAGGACCCCATAACGCTAACAAATACGAACTAGGTTTGTTTTTCAATAATTTCCAAAATAGTGTTTATAGAGCATTTTAGTTTACAGCCACATCAGTTAGAAATATGTTTAATTATTTTTTTCAAAAGATAAAAAAAAAATTAAAAAAAAAACAGAAAAAAAAAAAGAAAAAGAAATGAATTAAGAAACAGAACATAAGCTATTAGAAAAGGGGAAAATATAGAGACAAACTATTTACTATTGAAAGTCAACTTCCTTTGCCACGTAATCATAATATTAGCAAAAGCAAAACTACTTTATTTTCTCCATATATAATTTTAAAATATCAACTTTCCACTGTGAGGCTTTTAAAATCTATGTTATTTAAATAATAATAATAAATAATTTGGATTGCAGAATGAAAAATCTGACATTATATCTGCACTCAAATTACATAAATCTCTTGAAAACTTAATTTTTAGCCCACCTCTTTTGTTAAAGTAGTAGTTTTCAAATTAGCCTGTTTAAAAGATTCTTACATCGATGTAGTGCTACATCATACGTTTTAAAACCTATGTACATATAGAACGTAAAGATCAACTAAATAGTAAAAAATAAGATTGGAATAGTTCACTTGCTCGAAACTGTTGGTGTCAAATTGAGTGAATCTAAGATGTTTTTCGTTTGGTGTCTAATTACTTACTTGACTGATCGACCCAAAACACGAGACTTTGACTTTTCTGTTAAACATGTGTGTTTTCTTTGTTGCCTCCTGATTTTTCTGCAGCTTAGGTCCCTCCATAGGCTTGACAATCCACAACAAATTTGATAATTTTTTTTTATTAAAAAAAATGACATTTACATTTATATTATTTTACTTTATTTTTAAAATTTTAAATTAAGATAGGAAATCAAACATTGACCTTGAAAAAAGTCTACATTACATAATATTCTTACATTTTACATTGAGGCCTTTTTAAGAAATAATTTCTATGAATATTGTTGGTAAGAAAATAGTGTGGATGTGATTTAAAATTTAAATGGAGAAAATTTAGCTACGGAGTAATATTATAACATTCAAGAAAAAATAATTAACTTGAATGGTGTTTTTCTCTTAAAAAAAAGTTTTTTTTCTATATTTGAAAATGTCTCTTTTTTTAATCGTAATTGACATATTTATTACATAAATCAATGGACATTTTTTAAATTTTGTTATATTTTGTAAATATTTTCACCAATTTTGTCATTTACAATAATTTTCTAAGAATCAATTTTAGTTAAAATATAGATACAATTGCAAAAATAGTGATTTGACCTAAAGTATTAACTGATGAAGCAAAATTTAAAGCCACCACTCGATAAACCATATAATTGATGGATTCTATCATCTATAGGCTATTAGTGACTTAGGTGCTATCGGCAGTAGTATTGATTCATGGTAGATTTTGTTATATTTGTATTTATGCATTTAATTATAAATCAACAAAAGCGTTACTAATCATCGATTAAAAGATTTGAGATTTGAATCTCTCCATCCACTACAAATTATTAAACTAAAAAAAATCGATCGTACTTGTATCTTTAAGTGGAGACAAAATGAGGACAAGATTAGTAGGATTAGAGTCGAAAATCAAAAGCCTAAATAAATAGATATTAGTGAGTCTAAGTAGTGTCTATATAGAGTCGATGATGAATATAGGTGTTTGATAAATTTCGGAGTCGTGATGGATGCATAATGCGTGACATAACTTAATTATTATACAAATAATACTTTAGGGGGAAATTGATGATGCATGTAGCTGTCCAAATTACGCAAAAGGTTAAGTGAGTGATTTGATTATGGCAATTGAAAAAAGGGTTAAAGAAGGGAAAATGATAATATATGCTTCCTAAGTGGCTTTATTATGAAGATTATTTCCATTCCCAATTGCCACCTACTCTCTCAAACCCCATTAAAATACTCTACTTTTTATTGCTACCCTCTTACCCAATACCTCCTCCACACGTGTCCTTGACTCTATAATCCAACTCATAATGCTTCTTCCTTAACCTTGTAGTTATTATTTTATTAAATGGGATTTTCCTCATATTATTGTTTTATGCTTTGAGTTTAGTTTCTACTCATTTTTAAAATATTATAATTTAACATTTTAATTTTATTTCCATCTCATCCCTAAACTTTAAGTTTTTTCTTTAATCTTTATTTTTCATATCCAATGTAATGTCTATTAATTAATTAAAAATAAAGAAATGATTTTTTTTTTTTAAAAAATATATTTATAAATATAGTAAAATATCATAGTATATTCGTAATATACTAAGATAGATTACTATTTGTATCTATATGTGTCTATCATGATATAGATAGACATAAATACTAATCTATCTTGGTCTATCGCAGTTTATCACAGATAGACAATGATATTTTGTTGTATCCTATAAATATTTCACTTTATTTTGCTATATTTGAAAATAACACATAATTTTTTTTATAAAAAATGTACAATTAATTTTCACTATTTTTCGTCCCTCATGAAATTAAATTTAACATTTCACTCCATAGTTAAAATTAATTAATGTACAATGCTGAGAGTGAGTATTTAATGAAAATTCGATATTAAAAATGTAATCTTGGAATTTAGGAATTAAATTGAGAAAAAAAACTAAACTCAAAATTCAACAACTAAATGTACAAGATTTTAACTTAAAAGTAGAAATAAAAACTAAGTGGATAGCTAGATACAAAAAATAATATTGATCCCTAAATATTATTACATCATTAAATCTCATAAATAGAAACATGCATGTGACATCACTCTAGGAAATGGGTATATGAGGAAGATAGAAAACTAAGAAATATAATTAACTATGTGATATTTAGTGACAATTTTTTTGGGGGGATAATTTCATATGGCAATCCTTAATTATAAAATAATTAAGAAAGTGTAAAAAGAAGTGCAAAAGAGCCAAACGTGGTCGTTTTGTAAGTTGGCGGCACATGCAATAATTAAAATATTATAAAAAAAAAAAATAAATCATATGTTATAAAAAGGCGTGTTTGATATTTAAAAATTAAAATTACGAATTTATTATTTAGAATTATAATTAATTGCTGATAGCGTTGTTGTGTCTTTTTATATCTCTCTAATTGTGACTTCTCATCAAATTAAAAGTATTTATATAAATAATATCTCCACATATTTTCCCACTACATTATCTCTACCTATTTTGTTCAATTCTACACTCAATCGGATCAACTCTTTATTATTATTATTATTATTATTATTATTATTATTATTATTTTGGTTTACTTAATATAATTAGATAATTGGAATTCAAAGATGGAAAAAAAATAAAGGATATATAGATAATGATTGGAGAGAAATTGAGTTTAGAAAAATGAATTAATGATATAATATAATAAAAGCTTGTGACTTGAAAACAAAGAATTGATTTGTAATTGCTTCAAGGATAAGTGAGAGAGATGAATGAGGGAATAAATTTTTGAAAATATTGTTAATTTTATTTATAATTATAAATTTGGAAGGGTTTACTTTGTTGGGAAGTAAGAAATTTTAGTTCAATTTTATGGGTTTTATTTATTTAAAAAGAAAAAAAAAAGAAAAAAAAATAAAAGGGTTGAGAAGAGAGGGACCCACACGTTTACATGAGACAGCTTGAATCCACAATCCATTTTCCCACAAAAACAAATCCTCTTTCTATTGAATGTCTAAAAAATTAAATGGTGAATTTTTTTGTTTTATTATTATTTTTTAATATCTCTCATTGGATTCTATTTGTTTGCCTTTGGAAATTGCAACTTTTTTTAATTCCAATTTCACTTTTCTTTTTTCTTTTTTCTTTTTTCTTTTTTTTTTCATCCTTTTGTGTACATTATGAACTTTCTCTTGGAATTAAAGAATGGGAAGAATCAACCAGTTGAGTGCAATGCAATATTATTCCTCTATATTTTTTCTTATAAATATATATATTGTAATTTATATCTTAAATGTTTCATTTTTTTACCAATAAAACACTATATTTGCATTTCCAACCAATTTTAGTAGCAATCTTTGAGTATAAAAGTTAAATTTTTAGTCAAAATTTCGAAAAAAAAAAGAAAACAATTTTCTTTTTAGTTTTCAAATGTGGAATTGGTTTTTTTAAAACATAGTTTTAAAGAAGAACTTTCCTCATAAAAGGGAATGGATCACCTACAAGGTTGAAATTGAGGGGAAAAAAAAAGGAGTTTTGTCGGTGTTCCATCTTAATCGTTGAAAATGGTGGGTTTTAAAATAGACCCAAAAATTAAAAATTAAAAATTAAAAATAGTAAAAACATGAGTTTATTTTATTTATTAAAAAAAAAAAAAAGGAAGCAAAAGTCTAGTGAAAATGGGCCACAGTCTAAATTGGATTTAGGGTTTAGGGCTTTAAAATTAAATTCATACGGGGCCTTCAGAACCCTTCCCTTAATACCCAACAAACACATTCTTTAATTTAATTTAATTTAATTTAACCTTTTCTTTGCCTCTTATTCCTTCAACTACCATTACTACTCCATTCAATTCCCTTTTTACAATTATCATCATATTTCTAACTTTAATTCATAAAATACAACAAACCTACCATCATTATCTCACTCAAACAATATAAATCAAAACATTATGTACACTTGAATTTGGTGTCATTAATGAAGATCTTTTTGTCTTTTTTGTGGTGCTTGGAATTGGATTCTAATTTCTAATCCTTAGTGACAAGTGTCATCTTATGTTAATATTGGATTTGTTTGTTTTGTTTAGATTTTTGTTGGGGAGAGAAAATGTGGTAATACATAGATTTTAAGGATATGGAAATGATTGCTAACCAAATTAATTGAATTCGGTATATATGTATATATAGTGGAAATAGGAGAGGGTGGTCCAAAATGAAGTTTTGTTTTGTTGTGACATAAAAACACAAAACCTTTGTGTTGTGTTGTGTTGTGTTATGTGTATGTATGTAGAAAAATTTGGCAAGTTATTGTTTGGGGTTATTATAGAAACACAGGAGGGGTTTGATTATTATTGTCGTTTTGGTTGTTTTTTTTTGTGTCGTTTCATCACTACTGCTTTACAAGGCTGCAGTATTGGGAAAGACACTGCTTTCAGGCCATGCATTACACATTACACATTACACATTACACCCTCTTTTTAATTTTCACCCCCATCCACTCACATGTCTCTCATTTCACTCTCGAATTATTACGCTACTCGCGATACTACTATGTCTAGTAGTTTTTCACTTTTGGACGTACGAGTGAGAAGTATAAAAGTATTTTGAATTTGTATCAAGTAGTTATTAGAAGGGTGTAAAATTTAGGGTATCTATTTCTACGTGTTGATCAATAGTGTATATTTGTAATTAAGAAACTACGCGACTTTCTTTAGATATTGGTATAGTACCTGTTTGTGTCCAATGTCTAAGTTAGCAAGAGTTTTATTAAAGATGAGAATTAACTCACTCACTTCTTCTAGAGTTATTATGATGTATAGGCAACTTCATTTTAGTTTTTTCTTTTCTTCTTGAAATTTGAGCTTTCGTATAGTATAGTCAATATCATTCTTCAACCTTTGCTATTGAGGTATCCGTATGCAAATTGCACAATCTTGAATCTAATCAAATTGGTCTCCCTCAACTTCATACTTGCTCCAAGGCCAAGAGTGACTCTCAGGTTTGAACTTATTTGATCTCAAGTCATAATTGGTCCATTTGATCTCAAGTCTCGTCTTTTGTTCAACTCAAGTCTATATATTGATAAATTTAGCTAGAATCTTCTTGAGTTCAAATCTACATATAATATAGTTATTATTTTGAAACACCTATACTGTAACGATTTGATTGAATAGTATATATATATATATATATATATATATATATATACATATATATATTGTCCTTTTGTGGTTTTGTGTGTTTTGTCCTCACAGCATAGTGAGAATAAAAATTAGATAGGTAATTGAAAGAGGACAAGAAAAAGGCATATTTTGAGAGATGAAAAAAGGGAGATTAGGGGGGAGAAATAAGGTGGGTGGTTGCGGAAAAAAAAATGAGTGAATACACAAAACATGGTTGTCTCCAACAACCAGCAGAGTGATTAAGGCTGTCTTCTTGTGTTTGATTTACACTTTGTCTTTCTCCCTATCATTCATTCATGCATTTTTAAAATCCCCCACTTATTTCCTTTTTTTTTTTTATTTTTTAAGTTTCTCATTCCTATGTTGTCCTCTTTTTGAAACCCTACTCTAAAACCCACCTTTTGGCCAAGCTTTGAATTTGGGTAATACCTACTTAGATTCTCCTACAATTTGGCTACTAATTCCTATCACTCCATCCTTTCAAACAACCAGCAGCTTCAAAAACATATATATGTTTTAATCAATTATTTGTGATCTTTGTTTGATATTCAATTAGGTGATGGCATCATTTAAAAACAGTGGAATCACTCTAGCAGTTGGGAGTTGAAGGGAAGCGGTAAAAGAGAGATGGATTCCATGAACTTGGGCTTTTCCACTGATGGGTCAAGTCTGTTTTCGTCGTGGGTTTTCATATATGGGCCTGGGAATTTCTAAATGGGCCCATACAACCAATTCAATCCATTCTCACGCGGGGAATTGACGCCGGTGGGCCTTTATATTCTGTCTCTCATCTCCATACTTCCACATACACCCTCAACCTACATTACCTCTATTTTTTTTTTTAAAAAAAAAAAAATTTCCATCCCAAATACTTTACTTTTTCAAAAAAAGAACGAAAAAACTCTAAGTTAATAATCTCATTTTCAGTGATCAGAGTCTTTATCGACGATATTATTTTTGTGAAAATACAAATATTTGATTTTCGTAGATGAAAAGAAAATAAATTTCTTTATACTTTAGAAGTTTTGGTATTTTTTGAAAAGCATTTTATTTTTAATTTTGAAAGATATTTTTCAGATAATATTCTCCTCCTCGTACCTTTGTGGTGTTTGTTGTTGTTTGTTTTCGGTCGTAAATTATTCATCTTTTATGAAAGAAATATAGATATTTTTAGTTCTTAAAGTTGACTTTTGACTTTTGTCTTTTGCTTACATTTAGGTTTATTAGTTTTTTTCAAACTCAACCATTTTAACATTTAGATTTACTTTTAGTAACTTTTTTCTTTTTGGTCTATCTGTAAGATTTTCCATTGATTGTTATGAGAAAGTTGACCTAAAGTTTTTTCTTTTTAAGAAAAAATAAATAAAAAAGAATCTTTACTTTTTAACCATCAAACTAAAATTCATATTTTAATATTTATAATATCAACAAAAAAAATTAAGGTAATTATAATGGATAATAATCAAATGTAATATAGCAAAATCACCTATCATCGATAAACTTCTATCGTTGATAGACTATTATGATCTATCAGTGATAGACAAATATTTGCAATATGGTCTATCATTGATAGACTCTAACGTTTTTTTTTTTTTTTGTTATATTTACGATTTTGTTAAAATGTTGCTATATATGTTAATATTTTGAATCTAATTGCTATATTTGTAAATTACAACTGTCCCAATTTTTTATAGTACAAGCATGAACCTGAAGACTTACTTAGTAGACACTATTATTTATTCATTCACCTCGTGTAAAAATAAGTTAAGCTCAATGCTAAAAAAATTGAAGTTGAGGACAAGGTCCAATTAGCAAGACAAACCACAAAGTATAGTGACTATAGACTCACCTTGACCAATTTTAGAGGTGTTTGGGGTGTTGAGTTAGTTATTACAATAATTGATTGTTGTTGATGACAAATTTTAGATAGGAAAAAACTCTTTTGACATTCACGTAACAACGGTAAATTTGTAAATTGAAAAAGATTTACACATTCTTGTAGTTTTTCCCACAGAGGCTCCACTGCTTAAGTTAAAAAGTGTAGATGCGTGGCAAATTTAGAATAAACTAACTTCTTTTGAGATCGTAATGATGTATTTATAGTGAATTCATGACCTACGACATTCTTATCCTTATCAAAGTTTTTAAGACACATTAGGTTATCTCTTGAGTCAAATGGGTCAATGCAAGCATTTGATATGTCCATTCATCCAATTCTAAGGCTCGACTCAACCTCACCCTTGGGCGAGGAGGTTGGGTTGGGATTTTCACCCACTTAAGGCTCAAATAGGTCGTGGTACATTCCATTTGCCAAACGGAGAAAGTCGGACTCGGCCTCATCCTTGGTTGAGGTTGAGGTTGACCATGCAATTTTGGCTCAAAGTCAAATTAGTCCTTTTCCTTAAGCTCATCTTATCCTATTGTTCCAATTGTTTGTCTATCCACTATCATTTTCTTAGCTTGATTGCTTCGTCTTCTTTTTAATATCGCTTCTACTTTTAGCCCAAAAATCACCAACAACAATTATTATAGTACGTAGGTTATAATAGTGAGTTACAAAGTATATTAGTCATTATAGAAAATAACAAACACAATAACAAAGAGGAACCCTAAAATAATTATACTATAGTTAATTATAGATTATAATATTCCAGACTCATAAACATAAACTTTGAAAGTGTCCTAACACTGCATGAAGATGAGAATCATAGCTTCTATGTTATCCCACACTTATACATCATCATATCTTGGAAGAGAGAACTTCATTTGTCTGCTCCACCAGTGGAAAATGGCACGGCCCATTATTGGTACGGCCCATAAGAATTGGGGCCCAATTCTGAAGTTCCCAATAATTATGTTTTTCTTACTGTTGTTTTGTTTTGGTATTAAATATTGTAGTACCTTAAATTACGCTCCTTAGTCGTTAGTACAATCATTAATACGGCCTTGCACTAACCCTTCCTACTTCCCATTAATTATCAACATCCACACCATCATTTTCAATTTTATACCAACATAACTCATCTAATTATCTCATTCTCCTTTTTTTTCTTTTCCGTTTTTTTAAATTTTAAATAGGATTAGTGGTGATTTTGTACGTAAATAATTCTATATTATAGCAAGATAGATGTCAAACGATTTCTTTAATTCTATGTTTCTAGTATTATTACTTTTTAATCCAAAAAGATATACTTGTTTATACTATTGTTCGGGAAGTTTAAATAAAAAAGATTACATCGAACATCCATGTGGCGTGTTCCAAGAACATTCTAATAGAGAGATTCAATGAAAAGTATCTTTTCTTATGTATGACAAAGACAAACACATAATATATACTTTAATCAAAGTGCTTAAGATACCCAAGTTAAATAAATTCATATTTGAGTTGAAGAAGTGATGGATGACAAGTGACAAGATGTCATTATTTTTTAGGGTGAGATAGTCAATTAATGCTAAATTAATCATTATTTTTGTTCCATAAACACAAAACCAAAACTTCTCTCAATATTAGCTTGAAAAAAAAAAAAAAGAAGGAAAATTAGAGTACAGGAGAAGGGCACGAGCAATGTCTGAGATATACACATGGATTATAGTATGAGACAAGGACATGTCATGTAATAAGAACAAGAAAATATGAAAAAAGAAAGAGATGATAATTGAATTTTTAGTATATCCTCTATGGCCATTTGAAATGTCACAAAGACAAAAGGAGCCAGGTGAAACAGAGCAAATGGGACATATGCCCCCTTCAGTTTATTTTATATTGCACATGTCTTCCCATTGGAGCCTCCTCTTCCCCAATTACAAATTTACAACCTTTCCTTTTTCTAAATAAATCATTACTCACATTGGAATTGGAATTGGAATTGGAATTAGAATTGGTCTATAGAATTTTCTCATTCAATAATTTGAAATCGATCACTTAATTTACAGAAAATAGACCTCTGGCCGAATTAGCAACACTTTCTGTTGTTGTTCTTCTTCTTCTTCTTCTTCTTCCTTCTTGGTTTCCGCCCCGACTCCGATTTGAGCTCGGGACGACACTGGTGAAATTGATCCCTCCACCAGTTTTTGCCATCTCCATAAGCATTCTCCGGAGCTAAGACTCGTTCCCCAATAATCACATTACACTTTCTTCACTCTGTTTTTTTTTTTTTCAAAGAAAAACCCCCATAAATCCTCTTGCCTTTTTTGTGTATATGGAGCAAGTGGAATATGGAAGGGTCAAAAAAAGGGGAAAAAAGAAAACCCAGATTAGATTAAATTAAAATTACAACCCATCTCGGGTAACTCAACCGAGTCAAATCTGGATCTTTGACTCGCTCTTTTTGCTGTTGTTCTTGTTCATGTTCATGTTCTTCACTTTTTCTGCAAAGTTGCTGCCAATTCAGACGGATTTACAAAAACACCCACATTACCAAATGGATTTTTCGGCCAACCCATGAAGCAAAGGCCGAGATTCCGGCCACAAATCCAGCCCAGTTCTGATTCCGATATGACAATAACTTTGAAAATCGTCCAATTTCACGAACCGTCCCGAGTTCGGAGACTCGGATCTAGAGATGAACCGGATAACTTCTTCGAAAACCAACTCGTCGCAAGGGATTGCCAACGGGCCTTGATTGGTGAACCCATACTCCTCTTCGGCTTGAACCAGAAGCTTCTTGAAAACCGGGTGGTTCAAGTAAGTGGCTCGAACAACGAACCGCCGGGAGCTTGTTCCGACGCATACAGCCACGTGTCCGGCGGGTACGTCGGAAGGGATGCGATTAGCTGACATTCTAGCCTTGTTGCGCCACCGTCGGAGCATTTGTCGAAGCCTGACAATGTGGCGGATTTTGCTGCATTTTCCGAGTCCGGCCGACATTTTCCGATTGGGGGAAAAATAAAAAGAGGAGGTTGAAGGTGAGATTTGGAGGATGTGTTTGGAAGTTGGGGAGTTTTTGCAATGGCAATGGCGGAGGGTTTTATAGACATTCGGTTGACGAAAATACCCCTCTTTTTCTTTTATATTTACTACGGCCCCGCTTCTATTTATTTATACGTACTGCGTTATTAATTAATTGTTCTTTTTTTCAAGTCTTTTAAAAAAAATTCCAATTCCAATTTTAGACATTTTCCAAATAAATAAATTAAAGTTTAAATAATAATAATAATAAACAACCAATTATAGCCATTTGTTTAAACAAAAATAATTGAAATTTATTTTCAAAATTGTGTAATTTGGGAATTATCTCATTTTTACGTTGACTAAACTTGTATTTCTTAAAGCTTGGCCTGCTCACCCAGCTCATATTTGTAATATGGAAACTAAAATTAAATGTAATTATTTCTCTTATTAGTCTTTATGGCAATTGACATTTGAATATTTTTTTATTTGGTTTTAATATTTTGTTTAGAAACTTAAATTCATATAAAAAATAACTATCTATTGTCACTCAGTCATACATTTAATATAT
>JBBPDJ010000017.1:3733060-3745610 GCA_037974625.1 Cucumis cinereus
AAGAAATAAGCAAGAAGAGATTCAATAGAGCAAATTATCCACTAAAGAATTGAAGAAGAAATAGAACAAAACAATTATGGTTGAGTTCAATCTCCTTTAATGTTGATCAAAGTTTCAACTACAGATCTTTTAGAGAATCTCGTAATAAAAAGTATGATTCATTCGTGAACAGTAAGGTACACAAATTACTTGATAGTTCAGAAAAGTTACAATTAATAGATAAGATACTATATTAATGCAAGAAAATGTAATGACGTTAACCTTCAGAGTTGAGAGTAAACATGCCTCATTGCGTTCCCAGATATAGCAACGCCCTTCCACGTCCAATGCCACACACAATGACACGATGTTACACTAAGATTAACATTCAAAACGTTAAAAACCACTTCACTACAATGCAGGATCAGAGTTGAACACACCACAAAATACATCAAACAACCTCTATGTCTTGTTTAGAGTAAAAAATCTAACGTAAAAACCAAACGTTACCAATCATAACTTATTCTATCTATTCCAAAACCAAAAAAACCCAATCCTGAACAGAATAACAAAAACTTACTGCAACCAGAAGCAACAAAACGAATGTCAACGCAGACAAGAGGACGAAGGAGGAAAGACCAAGTTGCCTTCAACGGGACCCTTTTCTCGACCAATTATATCCCAACAGGTAGCACCATGATAAGAGTTGATTTGATAAAAGAAAAAAAACCTTTTGTCAAGGCCAACGCATGGCTTACACATGTGGCTTCAATAGCTTGACATGTACTCCACTCTCATTTCACAGGTTGCAATTTCACAAGAAGAGAAAAGGTTTTTCTCTTTACTTTTCTTTGTTTCTTCACAAATCTAGGTTTTTCTCTCTTATTTATTTTCCAACACTGACGAAAAACACTCAATTTTTTGAAGATCAGTGAACATAATTTGAAAGTAAGGAAGAAGAAAAATGCATAGATGTACAGTGGTTTGGTATTCCAACCTACATCACTCTTCAAAGATTCTCGAGCTTCATTCATGGTTTCAAGAATACAATTCCAGCGTATGAACTTTCATTTGTTCTCTTCAAAACTCCCTCTCAACTATATTACCCTAAATTCTACTCTCACGTAAAAATACTTCACATACATGATATAAAATTATTACAGAGGTTATTATAGTGTTGAAGAAATTAAGAATCAGTTGAAACTGATTAATAGACATTTATTCTGTTAAGAAAATAGTTATTCTGTTATCTCATCAATCTGTTTTCTTTTCTATTGCAGACATGAATTTTTTGGTTCAGCTTTCAACACACCACAAAACAAAAGCTCCCCGATGAATAGTACCAACTTTGTTTTTTTTTTTTTTCTTTTTTTTTTTCACTCCAAGAGAAGAAGAAGATGAAGCAAGAGGAAACCCTAATTCAAATGGGAAGCAAATAGTCATTAACTGTTTCTCGTGATCAATTCTGTGGACTAAAAGGCCTTGATGGGCCTGACCCAGTTATCTATCTAATACCAACCCAAATATAAAACTAAAAGGCCTTGATGGGCCTTGGCCCAGTTGAGGGTTCGACATGCTCCACACGTTCGGTATTTCCACATTGCCAACTCATTCGCCAGTTTCTTCTTCCCGACAAATATTCTTTTCTTTCAATACAATTAATTAATAAACACGTCTGTTTAATTAGCTTCTTTAATCCAGTTGGACATGGGAAAAATCCATTGACCAAATTAATGAATAATCATGAATTTCATTAATTAATTACATATATTCCTTATGGTTCTTTCCAATATCCAACTCTGAGTTTGGTTCGGTGGTTCAAAGAAGAGGTGTTCAGTTTTTCTATGAGGGCGGGACCTGTGGGGCCCAACAACGGGTAACTTCTTATCCTCCGTCACTAGCTTGTTCTACCTCTTTTGTCAAACACTGATTTAAGCATTAGATATGTTTGGGGTAAACACCGTGCCGATACTTTGTTTTCTTATCCTGCAGGTCGTATTTCTTTTTCAAAATAATAAATTTATCGTTAAAAGCACGTGAAGGTAAAGGTAAAGGTAAAGGTAAAGTGAAATCAACATCAATAATATAATAGTTTTGGTCTAATAAAAAAAAAGTGAACCCTTTTAATCTATAGACGTGGCTAATACATTGTGTTTGTGAATAAACACAAAGTAAGTATATTTGTGGATCATTAACAACTATTTATACATTTAATAATTGATTTAAACACGTGGACATTGAAACTAATAGATGGATGACGATGAAAAGTTGAAAGGGAATTGATTCGTAAAGGGAATTGATTTATATTGAATTAGGAGCATATACTTAATTATTTAATGAGACAAAGTTAATATTTGACGACGAAAACGACAGTGGAGTCGATCGGTTCATCTTCTTTTGTCGTCGATTTCATTATTCATATGTAAAATTCATTGGATTCATATGTATATATCATTATTTTAGGGTAAAGCAAAACAGACTCACCCACTTCCATTGCTTTCTGTTTTTCCATTTTCCATCTCACAACCAATTAACCCTATTTTCCCTAAACCCATTATATTTAGTTTTGTTTTCATTACATATCTCTTTCTATTTCTAGTTCTTTTGGTTTAAAAGCAAAAGAAAAATGCACTTTCTATTGTATATATATATATATAGCTATATTTTAAGCGTATTTTTAAGTAGGCCGAGGTCGGAGAGTTACCCTAGAGGGTTGTGCAGATTATTGTACGTCATCCACCTAATAAATTAATACATAGAGCCAAAAAGTTGATAGACTTCTATCAACCTCTCTCAATGATAAATCAATGATATATTTCTATAAGTTTGTCGATAATAATAGACTTTTATCAATTTCTCTCATTTATAGACTTCTATCGTCGTTTATCTAGTATGTAAATAATGTATAAAAATTCTGTTATAATTTGTAAATAGTTTTGACTTATTTTTCTATATTTAAAGAACTCTTGTTTAATCTTTTTACACAATTTGCTTCCATGTAAAGGACTACGTGTTTGATCACTTCATTGTTCTTGTAATTAATTCTCTATGGTATTCTGAAAGTTATTGTGGTATTAGAGTCATATGTATAACGACAACGAACCTACAATTCTTTTCTTTTTTTCGTTCGGCTATATATTGGATTCATCCTTTGGAAAATGATCCTCGACTGAGTTGATGTCTTCATCAACCATCCCAAAAGGTGATCATTCTAGGTAGCAAGACTACTATAGTCAAATTAGAGATGAGGTTAATTTTGTCCTATGAAAATTGTAAGTTATCACAACACTGAGAGGATATAGGCTTCAGAATTTATTGATTGAGAAACTAAAATTTTGATGAGATTCACTGATGTTGAAACATAATCATTTTCTTATGGCAAATTATGAATCCTAATTAAGTATGACTATTGGATCAAACAAGATGATATGATTGTTCCTCTTCATTTCTTGGATCGACGTTAAATGCCCTTATTCTAGAAGATTGAAAATTAGTCCTAGATGTCCAATATTTTTCTTGAAATCTCATTCCCTACAAAAAAAACGTCTGTTCTAAGTTAATATTACTCATCAATAAAAATGAAAAACATTAAAAAAATTTATATCAAAGAGTTATAGCTCAACTTAATTGTCATGTACTTGTATACCCTTGAGGCCAAAAGTTTAAACCATCATATACTCGTACTCGTGGTGTATTGAAAAATGAAAATCCAACAATAAAAATGAAATTATGTCAAACTTTAAAGTTATATGTTGAGTTTAAAATTTAATTTTAAGACCCAAATAAAGCCTAATTAAACTTACCACTATTCACAATTGATAAACTTTTATTCACATTATACAGAACATTTTTTAAATTTGTGTCAATTGTTAAGTACAACTATCAAAATACAACCCACGACCTTTATATTTCAACTATCAAATTGAAATTGAATTGTTTTTATTTTCTTCATTTGATCATTACCATTTAACATTGACAAGAATTTCAAATTCAATAACTTAGTGTAAAAGCTTTGAAATACGGAGAAATAAAAAAATGGGTGTAACCTTTCAAAGCTTTTAAATTTTAATTATTTAAACACCAATTAGAAAAACAAGCCATGTAGTTCTAATAATTTAGAGAGAAAAACTTAATGCTAGTTAGGTTGTGTCCATCTTTTGTCGCCATCTGCCACGAGCCAAAATTTCACACCACTAAAGTTTGATTTGACAAAATTTTGTGACTGTTTGTCAGCTCGTACTTAAGTTTTTCTCTTATGTACGGGAGACGAAATTTACAATTAATTAATCCAACTTTTATTCATTTGAAACACATCAAACCTTTCTCCAATCAAACCACTGTTTTTTTTTTTTTACACCAATTTCCCGAATATGACGTCAAATTTTACATCACTGAATTTGCACCCAAATTCCCTCGCTCGGAATTTCCTTATGAACAAGGTATAATATATAATATCCTGACGGTGCAACATTACCTGATCCCGGAATTGTAACCTCAACTTCATATTTCTTATTCCCTCTAAGTCTGTACTTTCTGGTGCTAACAATCAACAGCCTCTGATTCATCGAGAACGAATGAGTATTGAACGACGGCGAAAAAATCGTCACCGACAACCTTGTCGGGTCAACTTTTCCGGGGACTGTAAAACCCACCTTCAATGCTTGCCCATGCCGGAGCTTTGCCGAAGAAGCAGGGAATTGGATTGCGGGTCGTAGGTATGCAAATTCAGGGTCTAAATATGAAGGTGAAAATGCTTCTAACCTTAATTCCGTCGGAAAAAGTACGCCGGTGAAATTGTATAACGCGTGCGGATTACTACCGCCGACGAGAACGCGACCGTCACGGAGTAGTATCGCTGTTGAGTGGTACATTCGAGGAATTGTAGTCGGATTTTGTGATTCGAATCTTTTACCAACTGGGTTATGCGTGTGGTACAGAACCGGGTTTAAAATCGGTTTCCGGCCGACTTCCCAACCGGCAACACCGGCGGAACCTCCGTTAATGAGCAAAACGTTGCCGTTTGGAAGCAACAACATATCAACCATCACTCTGGGTTGCGGCATTGTTTCCATAACCCACTGAGGATTCCGGTCAGTAATTTTAATTCTGGCACAAGTTCTCAACGCCTCTACAAAAATTCCATGATTGGCCTTATCAAAAGCCCCTTTCGGAGCTCCACCGCAAACCAATACTTCAACTTCAATGAATTTAGCATCCACTTTCAATGGAAGCATCACGGCGGAGCCCGTACTCGGGTAGTTCCGCGGCTCGCCGTCAGGAATCGCCGGGAATGTTCTGACCACGCTGTTTTTGGTGTAATCGAATAGAATCGCTCGATTGTTAGCGAATATGAATAAATTCCCATCAGGTTGAAGAAAAACATATGGGTATAAATTGTTTTCGATGACATTGTCATTAGTCTCTGCCAAGAAACGCAAATCGAACACTTTTTGAGTTGAACTGTCCTTTGGGTAGAATTCGTAATTAAACTGTCTCCGACCGCCGACAATGATCTGTCTACCGTCGGGGAGAATATGGTTAGTGGCATACCACCGGCGGGCCGATAGTCCTAATGGAGTCTCCTCCCAATCACACGTGGAACAGGGTTTGAACTTTCTGACTCGACGTTCCCCGGAATTGAAACCGCCAGTTTGGACGAGAGTGCCGTCGGGGAATACGGAGCCGGAGGAACACCAAACGTCGGAAAGAACCATGAGTGGTCGGAATGTGTTGGTGATGACATTGTACTCAATAGAATGTGCGGTACAGTCAACTTTTATTTTAGCGCTAGGGTCTCTAAGGCATTTTCCTCCGGGCAGAGACAAATTGGAGGGACCAAAATCAGTACGGTCGTACATCACAACGCGGTCGTTTCGAAGCAATTGCATGTGCATGGCTGATATGCCGACGCTTCTCTGCAGCAACCGCCAACTCCCACCAGCCGCCACGGTGGGAGAGAGACCAGAGAAGAGAAGTAGATTGGCAAAAATGAGTGTTAAAATAATGGAATGAGTATACATATTTGGAGGTAATTTGGAGTTTGGTGTTGAATAATGCATGGTTTAAAGGCGAAATGGTTTGTTTATATATACAAATGTTTTGAGGATGAGACATGGGGTTGCACCAATAAGAAAACGCGTGGGGGATAGTAGGATAGGATCCACACACAAAACCATTTGAATTAATAAGACATTAAAAACACTGATCTTTGTTTTTTGAAAACTACTTTTGCTAATCAATTATATTCAAAGTTGAGATTTCTAAATTTTTAATTAATTTTGAACGTCAATTTTCGATCTAAATAATTAACTCATTAATTGTTTTATTATTGGTATCGTCAAAAGGGGCACATTATCTTATGTTATTTAATTAACATTATTTGAATGTATGCCATGAAAATTAAACTCGGGTTTTATTTAAAGTTTCCAAAGGTTTTGAACTAATAATTAAAAAAAAAAGGATGTGTATTTGTTTGGACTCCAATTTTAAAAGCCTTAGATGTTTTTACCGTGAAATAAACTCCTATTGTTAATATTGATATATTTAAATATTTATTGAACATGATCTTTGATATAGCAAAGTAAAAATGGGTAACTCAATGTAATTTTTTTTTCAAAGGACGGAAAAATTGAATTTCTAACTTAAAATTGACAGTACAAGAACTACGTTAATTGAGTTATGTTCATTTTAATTTAAGCGATTTCTCTCTCGTTTTATTTTGTTGGCCTACTCCATTCTTCTACTCACTTTCATGATAATATATCTATATTTAATAATGAATTAAAACTAATAGTAATGATTAATTGACATTATATTTTTAATTAATATGACTTCATTCAATTTCGAGGTATAAAAATCCCATAGATTTGGAAGGTATTAGAAAATCTATGTCAGGTAATTTTTAATATTTCTTGATAATAGTATCGTGGGTTTTAAAATTTGAAAGTCTGAAACAAACAAGGATATTTAATGATTTCATAAATATTCCTAAATTTAAAAAAAAAATTTAAAAATATTATTGTCGTTAGTTTTGAATAAAAATCGTTAAAATTTTGTTTAAAAAACACACATTAATTTTCAAAAGTTTCAAAAATACCATCGACTGAATAAAAGTTCAAATGTACATCTACCATTAGTATTTGAACAGAAATTGTTAATTCCACCTGACAAAAATTACTTTAAGAATTTTAAAAGAAAAGGTTAAAAAATGTTCCTATCATTAATATTTAGATCAATTTGTTTGAAATTTTCTTAAGTTTGAAAAAACCAATTTTAAAGCAAATTATATCGATGTCCTCACTTTTTTTCATATGTATAATCTCATATTTCTTTTAATTTTTCAATTCTTGGCTTACACCAATTTTCTCAACAACTAAAATAAAAACCAAAACTTTATGTTATAATCATAAAACCTCACAAAATTTCACAAAATCTAAAATAAAAAATCTCATCTTAAAACATATCAGAACAATAAATTGTCAAATAAAAAAAGTATTTGACTATTAACATACACTCAACTATTAACGTACAATTTTGTTAAAATATTTAAGTCTTAAAATCATTTGGTGTTTTATTTATTAAATGTCCTTTTATTATAGTTCATATACTTTAATTAAAATATGTAATTTTATTTATTTATTTTAGATAAACAAATGTCCAATAATTAACAAAAAAAAAAAAAAAAAAAAGGAAAAGGAGTAAGAGGATATTAAAGAAGGGAGGGGAGAAAAAAGATAGAAAATAGAGAGGTAATACGGTAATAACGAATTTTATTCATATAACAATATGAGTATTTTAATTATTTTTTTTAAGTTTAAAGTTACCTTTGAAATTTTTGAAAAATTAAGAGGTATTTTAGTTTTGACATAAAAACGCTCATGGTTTTCATTCAAAATGAACGGTAAGAATATTTTTTAACTCATTTTGAAAGTTGTATTTTTTAAACTTCTAAAACTTTAGGGACAATTTTCTTTAAAAAAAATTAGCCAAAAAAAAAAAAAAAAAAACCAATATAAGATTGTCATACATTTTTTAAAGTTGAAAAACTAAATGGACAAACTTGCAATCGTTACACACAAGTCACTTTGACATACAATATTAGATAATATGAGTTTTATCTCAAACGAATGGAAATAAGAGTAATAGTCCATCCATATTTTATCTGCATTAATTTTTTACTGGTATGTCAATAAGATTTTAGTTTAACTGACATTTATATGTATTTCAAAATCACAAAATCTGTAGTTCAAATCCCACATTTTCAATTTGTATAAAATTGTTTACAAAGATTGAAGTAGTGTGAGTAACAAACTCCAGGACATGATCATCTAGAATTCATCCATTATTAAATTTTGTGTTAATCTTACCATAATTTAAATAAATCATAGCAGTTTTGGTTCGTTAATTACATTTTGTGTGTTAATGTGTAATACTGCCAGCATATTTTTATGGTATTAGTTATATAATTCTAAATGGAAATCAATTTATTGATCAATTTCTGGCTAATAATTCATTATCTACTACATATATGGACTCCACAAAACTTATTTTACGATTTCCTTTTTTAATATATTTATTCCAATGTTCTTACTTTGTTTAGTTCAAAACTCATGTTCTCCCTAAACTTTCCATTGAAACTATAGACTTTCATTTCTAATTAACCCATATGATCTTTATATATATATTTTTAATCTGCTAATAGTTTAGTAATTAAATTAAACTTTATCATGTAACAATTGTAATTGCTTGCTTTCAAACGATAAAAATCTCATCAAGTTTAATTAACGGTTTAGTTTTTATAATCAATAAACAAATTTTTACTCGTAATCCATTTATCAATTCACATGTCTAAAAAATATCATTAAATTTTAATACAACTTTTCACGAAAATGACTAAATCGTCACAAATTTTGAAGTATTAACAACTGGATTATCTTTTTTTTAAATTTATTCTTATGAAGTTAAGAGACTTGAATAATACAAAATATGAGAGTATACATGAATGCAATTATTTAATAATTTTAAAGTATACGTTGGCTAAATTATCGCAAATTAAAGTTTGAAGTACGAGTAAGAAAGTAGGAAGTTGTGAACTCTACTTCTTGTTTGGTGCGGAAAAACATCAATTATATCATCTTACAAACTCCTTACACTATGGATTTCAAGAGTTCTAACTCTCTAGACTTCGTAACTTCTTGCTCCCCACTATTCCACTTCTTATCTCAAAACATCTCAAAGTGTGTGTTTTGAATACATTTTTAAGTATTTAATTTTTTAAAAAAGGTCATTTAAAAATAGGTTATGAGGAGTTTTTTAAACATTTTTTTATCTAAAAAATTTAAATAAAAACGTGTTTTTTGAAAAATATTTTTTTCATAAGTCAATCCAAACAATCTAAATTTTTCGGAAAAAAGGGCGATGTTCACTTTCACATTTTTCTTGTCAAAGCTAGGTAGTTCTAGGTTTACTTGGTTTAGAAAATAAGTATGTTAAAAACACATTTTGGTGTAGATTTTCTAAATTTAATTTATAACGATTTAGTTGAATTAATTTTAATTTTACAATGATTTAATTCCTAAACTTTAGTATGTAACATTTTAATTTTATAATTTCAAATTTGTAACAAGTTAGTCAATAATATACACAAATCATCAAAAATAGATGTCATTTTAATTTATTTTATGATATAGTTGGTGTACATTATAAAAATAGTGAGCTTTTAATTAGTTTATCGGTTCATTTATGTAAGAAATCTCATTAAGTTTTAACATTAATTTCTATGACATTGCAATCTCATTGTTACAAATTTTAAAGTATTGAGAACTAAATTATTATAAAATTGCTTGTAATGTATGTATATGGACTAAATCATATAAACCAAAATGTACGGATTAAATTATTGTTTTTATGAAATTTTAAACTTTTAAATAATGCTAAAAAATACTCTTATTGTTAGTTTTGAATGAAAATCTATTAAAATTTTATTTCAAAAATACTCTTGAACTATTGGAATGTTTCAAAAATACCACTAAATTATTAAAATGTTAAAAAAATACCACTGAACTATTGAAATGTTATAAATACCCTTAAAACAATTAAAAAAAATACTCTCCATTATCCAATTTACACCAAATTTCTTAGTTCAGAAAATAAAAACCAAAATTTTAAGTTAAAACATAAAAATCCACAAAATCTCACAAAATTTTAAAATAAAAATTTCTCCAGATGACATAGTAAAACAATAATTAATCAAATAAAGAAAATAGATTTGACTATTAACATACACTAAACCATTACTATACAACTTCCTTAAAAACTAAAAATATAGTTTTTTAACTTATAAATACTACTATCGCCTATTTCTTTTCTTTTTTTTTTTTTCTTTTTCCTTCTTAATGAAAAAAAGTATTAATCTTTTCACTAATATTTTTTTAAAATCTAAAAAAAAAAAAGTAGTTTTTGCTGTTTCTTTAGAAAAAAATATGAAATTTAGGAGAAGACAATATAAAGTTTCAAAAACAGAAAATTAAAGATTAAATCATTTACCAAATGGAGCTTTAAATAGTTAATATTTTGTCCTACTTTTTTCTTATCTTGAAATAACATCCTTATCAAAATCTAATTTAAATTGCAAATAATTTGGATAAAATTAAAATTTAATTCTTATGATATAGTTTTCATGTGATTAGATCAAATTCTTATAAGCTATTAATAATTATATTTATCAAACTATAAAGACCACATTTTTTATTTATAAACGTAACGTGAGAACTAAATTTTAATTATTTTGAATTTAAAATGAAAATAGTTTAGGAACCACAAAACTCGTGGGGGAGAAGATAGTGAAGGTTGTGTGTGTTTAAGTATGTGACGTGCATCGGACTTAGTCATGAAATATTATTTAATATGGTCTTTTTATTCTATGTGATACGCCAAAGTTTTTACTTCTGCTTTTTGTCAAACACTAATTATTGGTTTAATATTAATTAATTTATTTTCAACGATCTTCCAACTATTATTTATTATTGTTTATTATTGTTTTTTTGATGTGGATATGATAGCGGCTGTATGCTTAATATTTATAAATGTGCTACATAAATATGTTTTTAATTTTAATTAACTAAATCATATACTTACATCAAATTAATTTCTCAATATTCCCAACATTTTCTTGTTGAATGGAATTAATTGAATATGTCTTTTACAATGAAAGTATGCCGTTTAGAACTATTTGATTGGGATTTAATTGAAACTATTTATAAAATATAGAAAGAAAAATCAAATAAAATATTTGATACATTTTGTTATATTTTGTAAAAATTTTAATTTTTTTTTGTTATATTTGAAAATGTTCTTTTATTATTATTATTATTTTAGTTTTTGAAAATTAAGTCTATAAACACCATTTTTATTTCTAGATTCTTTGCCTTTTTGTCTACATTGTACTCGTAGTTTAATTAAAAAAAACATTTTTTTAGACTAAGTCTTCGTTTGGTAATTATTTTATTTTTTGTTTTTGTTTTTGAAAATTAAGCCTATTTCTTTTCTATGTCTTATTATGATTTGCATATTTCTTAAGTATAATGATTAAATGTTTAACAAAATTTCAAAACAAAAAAAGAAAAAAAAAGTTTTTGAAAGCTATCTTTTTTAGCTTTTAAATAAGATAGCTTTCAAATTTTGGCTTGGTTTTTAAAACCATTATTAAAAGTAGATAACAATTTGAAGTTGAAAGTAGTGTTTACATTCTTAATTTTCAAAAATAAAAAACAAGAAACGAAATGAGTACTTTTTTTTTTTTTTGTTCCAAATAGATTTCAAAACAAAATACCTATGATTTTTTTATATTTGTAATTCTTTTTATGCTATGATTTCAAAACTATTTTATAAAATAAATTTAAGTTGTGAATTTAAAAGAGATTGGCATTTGGTAACAAAGACACACAACTTAAATTTATTTTTTAAAATTAAAATAAATTACAAGTAGTTTAAACCCCCCCTTCTTTTTTCTCTTTTTATTCCAAATCTCTATATTTAATAATTGTTTCGTGGTGGAAAAAAATGTAGAAACCCAAATAACAATCATGTTAGATAACCCACTAATAATTAATATTGAAGTATTATTTTTAAAATGGGAAAAAATAATCGTCATTTTCTTATCCGTTTTGGTTTCATATTGAAATAAATATGAATTATTTAAAAAAAAAGAGAAAAATTATCCTCCAACTATAAAGAAAATTCCATTCAAACACAAATGATAGCGATAGCGAGGAATTGAAATGAAGTTGATTAATATTTTTATTATATTTTTTGAACCGTTGATAAACTTATTCATAGTTCATGAGAATACTTGAACAACAAGGCAACCTCTGGCTTTGACAAACTCTTTCTTTCCCTCTAAATACCTCAATTTCTCTTTTTCCAATTTGATTAAAAATTTGTACATAAAAGAGGTTGGAAACAATAAGAATACATCGTTTCATAAGAACGACACAACGACTTTGATAGTATGTAAAAATGGAGGATGAGATTTTGTACACTCCATTGTTTGTATTGATGATTTGATTTATAT
>JBBPDJ010000017.1:3761955-3776970 GCA_037974625.1 Cucumis cinereus
ATAACACAAGTAGCCTCTTTTCCTTAATCCTCTCTTCCAAATTCCCTCCAACCTCCAAAATTTCTTTCCAACAAAGTTGTGTACATATGAGAATAAGATTCTATCACTGATAATAGATTAACTCAATAACATATAATAATAATAGAATGTATGGGCGCAAGGGTTTATTAAGAAGTTGAGAAAGATAGAGTGCAGTGTTGTTCTCCATATTTTAAACCCTGTGATTTTTCATCACTCATGACAAACTTAAAACAAAAAAAAAACAAAAAAAAAAGAAAAAAAAGAAAAAAGAAAGAAAATCCCATATGATCTAGAAGCAAACCATACATATAATCTCTTTGGAAGTGTTGTCATTCAATTTAACAACTGAATGAAACAAAACATATAGTTGTGAGACATCATGAGTTAGGGTTTTAAAGAGGAGTGGTAACTAATAATATAAATAGACTACTCAAGGAGTGGATAGGTAGTGAGATCTGAAGGAGGAGGGTGATGAAGGTGGATATTATTAGGATGGTTGTTGTGGGTATGGTTGGGCTGGAGACGCAATGCAAAAATGCGAGGATGGGCAGCACCTGAGAACCCCATAATTGCCTCATAATCTCCTCCTCCAATTCCTACACCTACTCCTCCATTGTCTACCAGCCCATAATGTGGATCTTCTTCTGTTGCAATATCCTGTACTCTCACAAATATTTATAATATGCATATATATGTCATTCCCATTACATAAGTAACACACCATAATGTATAGCTACCAATAATAATTAATCACACTTACAAACTCCTGTAGAAGACTCTTGTGTATTTCTCCTACGCTCTTGAACTGCATTTTCACCACATCAAATTAATTCCATGTTACTATAACATTACTTTGAAAGTCCAGTCCACCCAATTATTCAACTATGATTTGTCAGGTGTGTGTATGTATGTATGTATGAAAGATGTAAAACCATCTAAGTGCTTACAAAGTGTTCTTAAAACTATCTAAGTGCTTACAAAGTGTTTTTTAGTTTTTTTTATTATGCACTTGAAAATTTATTCTACACACATACTTATAGTGCCAAAATGAGTAATAACTCAACATACATAGTTCTTGTATTATCAACTCTAAAAGTTACATGGTGATTTTCTAACTCCACGTCTTGTTAAAAAAGGACAAAAAAAAAACTATAATTGTGACTAATTGAGAATACTGTTCTTAGAATGAAACTTACTAAAATAAATATAGAATGGTAGTACTGCTATACTAGCTACATTGCAGTCCAATCACATTGTTCTATGTAGGCTTTTTAGCTTTTTAACATTGAAATGGATACAAACTAGCTAAGCAGTACTTTCGTATAAACGTACACATTCTTGTAGGACATTTAAAGAAACATCCTTCCAATAATAAATGAATAATACTTACATTTATGATGTATACATGTGGTTCATTTATCCTTGTATATATACTTTATCGAATTATTTAATCACAGTTTGTTGCATGACTAACATTTTTTTTGTTATATATATATAAAGACGTAAAACTATAAAATATGTAAAAAAGAGTGATTTTATATATTGAAAAATCATTTCAAACTAATATGAGATGATTGGGTGCACTTCTTTTTGTAACAAAAAAAAACTTTTTTCATGTGAATTTAGGAATGTTGAAGGTGCTAAAATTGTATCAACCTCGTTGATATGATCAGATAAAGACCTCCCAAACAACGTTTCAATATATAAATGGTAATGATTTTGAATTACCTTCTTCTTGTGCGTTTCAATCTGGTTTGAGATCACCTTGTACTGTTGAACAAAGTTTTCAAATTGAATCAGTCAATGTAATAATTATAAAAACATCAAAATATATACTATTTACAGTTATTGCTCTATATGCAAGATCTCTACTATATATATTTTAACCATTTGATTTAATTTTGAAAATACGTAATTTTAGAATAAATTTTAGTGTTTGAAAACCAGTTTGTGAAACATTTTGAATTATTTTAAACAATTTGTATAACAAAAATCAAATAAAAATAACTTTTTCGAAAAACATTTTTTTTCTTGCCAATTCAAATCAACTCTAAAATCATGTCTACGAAAATTTGAAGTGTATAACTAATCATGTAATCAAAATCGCGAGGATATACCTAATTTATGACATGCTAGAAAGAGAGATTATGAAGTGCTTATAAATCACTTCTTTTAAAAGGAAACAACGAAAGCACTTCATTGAATAACAAAAAAGTACACAGAGGAAGCTAGAGGAAAGTTTTTCAATCTAGAGAAATGGTAGATGCATCGTGTAACTGTTTTTATGCACCAATTTAATCATTTTCAAACATGACTTTAACTTAGTTGAGAAGTCTTGATGCATCTATATGCATCTCCTACTTCTAGTATCTTGTTATAAGAAAAATTCTATGACCAATTGATTTCCAAATTAGAATCCATTTAGAAGTACTTCACAATGATTGTGTATTCTTCGGATATAACCCATTTACTTAACACTGTACAGACGTTTGTATAACCCTGATTTACCGTTTAATGATTGTTTAAAGAGCTTATTTGAAAAGCAACAATATTAATTTGACCATCAACAAAAACTAAAAGAAAATATATTTAGAAATTTTTATACTCCGCAAACCAACCTAATTGACCAACATTATGTATCTTTATATATAAAAAGATGCATACTTGATAACGATTTTGAAAGTGTTGAAATCACTTTTGTCATTTATAAAATCTAAATATGTCTTTAATCACTCAAAAACTAATTTAATATTAGATTTCACACTTGTAAATAAAAATTTATATCATCAAAATATATTATAAATGATAAGAAACATATTTTAATGTGATTTTGAAAACGTAATAGTAATTCAAACAACATTACAACTACTCTCAAATATGACCGGAATAGTTTTTGACTCTCAAAATTACTTTAAAAGTTGTTTTTCGTTTCGGTAAGGTTGATTTTGGTCTACCACAATCAAACCTCTTTGGAAGCCATGCTTTTCTTCCTCCACTGTAATTTTGTTTTTTTTTTAACAAAAGATACTAGGGATAGAGATAACGAAGATACACCGAGATATCTCATCTCAAGTAGGTTGATATATTACAAGCAAACCTAAACAGGTCCAACACCAAAAGTGATGCATTATCTCTGAGAAAAATACAAGAGAGAGCTAGAGAATAGCTCAAAAAGTTATATACATGGAAGAAAATGGCAAATGAAAAAAAAGGAATGATTTATTAATCAATCAACATGAGCACATACACCATTTATAAAGAAAAAATCTAAACTCAAGTCCCAAGACAATTAATTAAAGTATCTACTGATATCAGTTATAGAAGTAAGTCAAAAAATCAAATAGATGAAGATGATTTATAATAGTTATAAACATAGATGTAAAATAGAAATGAAGTACTTCAAAAAGGGATTAGAGAGAAGAGACCTTGCGTTCACGGATGATCCTGACAGCATTATCCATATCTTGCTCGAGACATCGGAGTTCTTCAAAACTCAGATCATTCATACATTCCCCCATCCTCTGCCTGATTTTTTTTTTTAAAAAAAATTAATTAAATTATATATTAAAAAAATAGAGATGCTGTTGATGATGAGAATATAATTAATACCTAATCTGCCTTCGGAGATTTCGATTGATATCTTTGAGCTTCTTGAGATTGTCTTGCATTCTCTGGAGGGCACCATAGAAATACAATATATACAAATTAGAGTAATTGTAAAAATAGAGAGAAAGGTAATTAAGAGAGAGGGTGAGGGTGACCTCATAGTGAGAGATCCATAAATCGACGCCTAAAGTCTTCTGGTACTGATCGAAAAGCTCCTTAGTCCTAACAAATCAAATCAAACAGATCATCATATCATTCAGAAGAAGAAGAATGGGATAGGGTGTGGTTGATTTAATTTATTTATATATATATTGAATACTTACGAAGTGGCAGGGCTGATGTACTCATGGAGCTTTCCAGTACTGGAGAACATGATAATGGAAACTTTAGCATCGCACAGGACGGTGAGTTCGTTGGCTTTTTTGAACAGGCCGTTGCGTCTCTTAGAGTAAGTGACTTGCCTGTTTGTAGGGTTTTCTATTCTCTTGATCTGGATCTTCCCACGAGCCATATTTTTGCTTTTTCTTCTTCTTCTTCTTCTTTCTTCTTCTTGTTTGTGGTAGAAATGGAGATACATTATTAGGTGAAATAAATAATGAATTAGAGAAGAAGAAGAAGAGGGTTTTCCGTAAATGGAAAGTTAGGGGTTAATTTTGGTGAAAGGCATTGTCAGGTTTTACCATTTATAAACCTCCTCATATGTCTTTGTTGGTTCTCCTTTTACTTTCTGCCTCACTCCCCCCACTTGGAACCATCTCGAAAAGGGTGCAGTAAAATGACACATACTTCTGCTGCAACTCAACTTTTAGAACATAACAGTGACTAAACCTTTAGGTGGTGTTTAGTTCCATGGAGTTGGAGTAAGTTAAAGTTCCATCAACTTCACTCTTAACAAGTTTGCCAATCTAACACTAAAAAACATCAGTTTCATATTTAATTTACTTGTTACTATTAGATATAATGTTAAATTTGTTTTCACCACCTAACTTAAGTTTTTAGTTAGAATTAGTGATTTAAAATGTTATTAAAATAATTCGAACTTATTGTGAAGGATACTGGATCACCTTCTATACTTGTGAAAACATTCATAATAGCTTTTCTATTCCTACCATTTATTTTTATTATTCGTATCCAATAATACGCAATAGTTACTAAAATGTTTTTTAAAAAAAAGAATTACCTTTTTATTCCTCAAGTTTCGGAGAATGTGTGTGTTACTTTTAGCGACATAAACATGTTTCTAAAAACCAACTTTTTTTACAATGACATAGTACATACGTCACTAAATGTATACTTTTAGCAACATATATTATTGTTGCTAAATGCTAATTTGTGACTATATCAAATACATTTTGCAACATATATGATCGTTAGTAGATTAATATTTTGCGCCACTAAAATTGTAACATTATTTTTATAAAAAAAATCTATGATTTACCGACGTTATAGAAATTGTTGGTAAAAGTATTTTATTAATTAAAAGAACAATATCCAATTTACTATATAAATTTGTTATAAAATTTTAAATATTTATCTTTTCACCCTATTTTAAAAAATTCAAGAGACTAAAAAAATACATTTATAAAAATTTCATTTTTATAAACTTTAAGACTAATACATTTTTGAAACGCAAGAACCGAACCAACGTATTTATCCAAAGATTTTAATAAATATTATGTATTGGATTTCTATTATTTACATGGCCATTAAAGTAGCATCGTAAATCACTTGGGTCTAATCCAAGCAGCACTCAATCTCAATGCACCCGGTTTCATTAAAGTCCGTGAATAGAATCGCGACCTTACCAAAATAGCCTCTCAGGACGTGGCTAACCCAACCCTACATCACCTCAGCTGCTCCTTTCCTCGAGGATTGACCAACTCTTGTTAACCAATCCAAGCATTGTTCAACTCCCAACTGATGTCATTTCAAACTCTACATCATACCTATAAACTTAACTAAAAATAAAATAAAGGGTAAAATATGTGTTTTATATTTATACATAAACATTTTTGGCAGCATAATTTAGAAATTAGACTCTAATTTAAACAAGGTAAATTAGTCGTAGTTATACATTAAATATTAGTTGATAATAAATGGTTAAAATTTACTTTAGGAGCATGTTTTATGTTAAAAAATTATGTAATTATTCTTTTGTGATATTATAATTTTGAGAATTATGGTTTGGAATAAGTTAAAATTTAGGTCGTATGGTTCGTAAAGAATTTAGGGCAAAATACTTTTTTTTCTATGAAATTTGGAGTTAATGTTTATTTATCTTTGAAAATTAATTTACAAGGTCAGTCAAAACGCCATATTGGTATTGGTTAAGTATGGAGGCCGACCTATAGGGCTAGCTATAGACTTGAAGAGGTCAACCCTACCAAAGTATAAATGTTGCGCATAATTGTTCTACTTTTGCACATCCTTCCTTATTAGTAAAATAAATCCAACAATTCATAATAGTTTAATTAATGACTCGGGAAGTTAACAAGCAAAGTTATGACTAGAGATACGGTGAATTAAGAGAGCTCTTAACATTAGAGATACGGTGAAATAAATCTCGAACTACTTTATACCTCTCTAGCTTTTTAAGTGAATACTGACTTTATCATCAAAGTGTTGGTGGTCAAGCGCACACACTGCTACAAGCTTCCTTTATTTTGCAGGGAAAAAACACCACACGGGTGTAAACTTTCGTCTATTTTTTAGGGTAATAGACTCTTACTTCTCAAAATTACAAATTTAATAGTTGATCTCAAATTTGAATATCAATCTTTTCAAACTTGGAGGTGAACTTAGTTCCACATTAATTAATTAACATAAACCACTATCAGTGGATACACCAAATTGATACTTTTAAGGAAAAAATTGTACGCCTATCACGTCTAATCAAAAAGACTCCCCAAATCCCCAAGATCGAAGGTGACCTCCCATCTTAATTTCCACGCACCACCATAAATTAAAAAGCTCAATGAAACCTGTCCCATGGCGGCTCAAGCAACCCTGAAAACCTGAAACATCTCACTTTTGATCAATACTTTTGTTTTTTTTCCTTAATCTTCCTTATTTGACTTTCAAACACAAAACCACAAGACAAAAGCTTGTTTTTCCTTTTTTTTTTTTTTTCTTTTTAGTTTTCTTGTATGAGAAGACAAACTCATGTCCAAATCCCATGGATGTGACATTTAACGAACAGATAAAGAAACATCATCGATTCTGCTTGACAAACAAGAAAGTAACAAAAATTAAGCACCTACTCCTGATCTTTTAAACAACTAAAATTAATAAGGATTTATTTTTATTATTATTATTACTGTGTTTGTGTTGTTCATTGAACGATGATGGTTATTGCTTCTCCTGTCATCTCCTCAAACAGCTTAATATAAAAATGAAACAGGGCGCCCCTTTAAGTTCTGGCCAGTGGTAGACTTCTAATCTTTCCCACATATTTTTAGGTTAAATAATATCAATTGTCTCCATATATATATATATTTTTTTTATCTCAAGTTGCATCCATCTTAATGTAATCCATCCAATAGTCCAACTACAATTGTCGGGTCATAATTTTTCTTTCTTGTAAATAAGTGTTTTCAATTTGTTTTTTATTGCTACTGAGAAAAATGGGTGTAGCACATTATAGGCCAAAAAAGTATTACAACCTCCAAAACCAAGCCATCACAAACTGCCAGCACATGACCACACCAAATTAGGATTACTTAGTTCTAATCAACCTTTTATGAAAAGCAGTACATGATCATGAATTTTGCTAATGTACAATTGAAATTGTATATCACTTTCAAATTGATGCAATTTCAAATTTATAAAAATAAAAAAATGCAGTAGAGTGTTAGTAGGTGTACCAGAACAGATTATAGACCTATTGAAACTTTTGAAAATATATCTATAAACTATGTTTTTGACCAATTGTAAACCTAGGTCCAAACTATAGATATGAAAATTACAAATTTTTAACATAATTTACATTTTGTAATACAATGTTTGGATTATGAAAATTATTTACTTGTGACATAGTAGATACAAAATTGTAATAATCTAAGAGAGTTCTACCTAATTTATATTTGAATCTAAACAACAACAAGCAAGGGCGATAATATTGGGCGTCTTCTTAATTTTTTTCTTCAATGTCCATAATTACTTAAGTGTTCTTGACGATGAGATTCATCCAGAATTGAGCTGCGTTGAGTGGAGGGATTGAAAAGTGGGTCGTCGTCGGGCAAGAGTAAGCCAGAGTTGAGTACAGTAGCAGCGACAAGGGAGACGACGACAAAAACTGAGATGGTAAGAAGAAGTAGCATTAGAATTTTGGCTGGGAGAGCTTTAACTTGGTGGTGATATTGAATGGAGGCAAGAGCAAGTGCTGAGATTGGGAAGGAGAACGCCCACCATGCTATATTGAATCTTTTCATTGACCTCTTGAATAGTAAAGGCCTGCAAATCTGTTTCATATTTCATAAACCAACAGTTAATAATCGTATTATTGTTAATTAAGATACTTATATTGGTTAAATTAAAAAAAAAAAAAAAAAACTTATATTGGTTAAATTTTCTAATGCATGTGGTTAAATTTTAAACCATATTAATGTGTAAAAAGGAAAACAAAGTAATTTCGGTTACCAGGGCGGTGAATAGAAAAAGGGAGAGAAAAAAGAGCATCTTGGAAGGTGTATCAAAGGCCCCAGAAATGGATTCCCATGCCAAGCTCGCGAAGCTTGGAGCTGCTATGTAAAGAAAGAACACCGGGCGGAGCATGGAGGGAAGGCGATCGACGCCGGAGAATCGCTGATAAAGCGTCACAAACAGTACCAAATAATGAACGATCCCCAGAGAAAACAAGCACAATGCACTCTCCTTCCACCCCATTCGGCCGGCTGCCTGAGCCCCGACCAAGTTTCCGATGACCGAGAGTTGGCTGGTGGGATTGGCAACGCTGCATAGAAATCTCCTTCCTTTTGTGAACCACTGGCCATATATTTTCACGTCCAGCACCACTACTGGGATTGCAAATACCCACCATAATACCTATTCACAATATATTCATACACTCACTCCTACAATTTCATTTCGTAATCTATTTTATAAATATAAAATAATTTTTTTTAGAAAAACCACAAATATATACACACACATACATATATTGGCTCATATTTTTTTTAAAAAAAAGCCTTCTAGAAATGTGTAAAATCTAAAATAGAAATTTAGAGATAAAAGTATCAACATTTATTTATTATCTTTAAAAAAGTTAAGTTTATAAATATTCATTTAACCTATCTCTCTAAATTTCTTGGTTTCTGTGGTGTCTACAGTAAGACGTCATGAATTTAGTTGCTCTTTGGTGTGCCAAGTCTTTTTTTTAACTGCCTCTATCCCTAAATTAGAAGCCCTCCTCTAGCTTGTTGGGTTTTTTTTTATTGTTTTTTTTTTGTTTTTTGTTTTGTTTTTGGCATCGAGCACATGTAATGGTGTATTGAGTGTATGATGAAAGTGTTAAGAATGTATCAATTTAGGTGAGATCGAGATTCAGGCACACCGGTTGATCTTTTTCCCCTTTTTAAAAAAAGTTATCTACCTTTTATTAATGTTTTAAAAAACCAAGCTAAAGTTTGAAAACTGAAAGAGTAGTTTTTAAAATTTGTTTTGTTTTTGGAATTTGGCTAAAATTTCTACCATTGGACTTAACAAATATGCTACCCGTTGTAAAAAAGCGAGAGAAAATAAATTTATTCTTTAAAATCTAAAAATTCAAAACGAAATAGTTACCATGACCTTTGTTTTTTTTTTTTTTTAATTTATTTTGAAGAATCATGTAAATTCTTATTCAAAATCTAAAAACAAAATTAAGTATTTAAAAACTATTTTTTTTTTCTTGTTTGGTAACCATTTTATTTTTTATTTTTTAAAATTAATCTATTGCCTCTCGATTCTTTACAATAGTTTTCATTTATCTTAAGTAAATGAGTTGAACTCTAAACCAATTTCAAAAACAAAGATAGATTTTTAAAAACAACTTAATCTAGTTCTCAAAATTTAGCTTAATTTTTTAAACAGAAGTTGGAACATATAATAAAAAAATTCTAGAGATAAAAGTGATGTTTATAAGCTTAATTTTCAAAAACTAAGATCATTTTACTAACCATTTGGTCTCTTAAAAATTAAATATATTTCTTCTCAAAAAAAATTTCATATAGTTTTCATTTTTTTGAAGTAAAAGTATAGAAGTCGTAGCTAAATTCTAAAAAAGAATAAATTAAAAGTACTCTCTTCAACTTAAAATTGGCCAAGTCATCCTTGAAAATATTGATAGATAGTAAATAACAAAACAATAAATTCAAAAGTAAAAAAGATATATAGACTTAATTTTCAAAGACTAAAAACTAGAAATCAAACTGTTACCAAAACGAGCTTTTCGTTTTCAAAATCCTTCTTTGATAAAAAATAATAATAATAATAATAAAAAAAAAGGAGAATAGTAGTGAAAAATGAGTAAAGAAACTTATAAATAAATGAGAGTACTATTTATAAACATAATTTCTAAAAGCCAAAATCAGTATATTCAGTTAATTTTTAGTGTTTTAAAATGGAAATGGTACTAATTCTGTCAGAAACTTATAAATTTACAATTGAAATTCCAACACTAAATTTAACTATATAACCTTGTAATAAGAAGAAGAACAAAAAAAGCACCTTGTAAAGAATAGCTCGTGGGGGCAAAAACGGTGCGGATTGAAGCAAAAGGAACCAAGAAATCCAAGGGGCAAAAAGGTAATTAATCCCAACATGATGCAAAAATTCGCATTGGACCAATCGGAAGTGAAACAAACATCTCAACAGGTAAAAAACAGAGAGACAAAAAAGAAGAAAGAAACCCATTGACCACAGAACAATGAGAATCGTCGGATGAACCAAATCATCATTTTCTACGGCCACGATTTTCCACAACAACGTTTGACAACTCACCGACATTCCGATCCGGAAATACCCTGCATGGAATTTCACCAGCATCGTCTCCACCGCAGATATAATCCCATCCCCTGGACTTGAAACGCCGCCGTTTTCTTCGTTTCCTGGCGATTCCATTTGGAGGATGGTGATTTCAGAGGCGGATGATGCCATAAAGCAAATTTTCCCCAAACAAATAAAATGCTTTTTTATAGACCAAAATTAATTGACTATTTATTTTATATATAATACTTATTTTAAATGGACGTTTCGTGTTTTTTTAACTGTATTTATTTTTAATTTAATTAAAGAAATTAAGCCGCCTTTTTTTGGATTATTGACAGATCCTTAACAGTACATGCTTTATCTTTAAAGCGATCATTTCGGTTTTCTTCTTTTTCTTTTTCTTTTTTCTTTTTTTTTTCACATGCCTATATTTATTTTTTCAATTTTTAAGTTTGTAATTAAAGCTTATATATAGGCTTTTTTTTTTAAAAAAAAATAATAATAAAAAAAAAACAAAAGTAATTCTAAACAATTGAAATCATATTTTAGTTGTTTAACTTTATATCTAGAAAGCGTCTATTTTCATCTCTAAATTTTTACAAAAAACATATTTTGATCTCTGTTTTGAATTTCGTTAGCTCTTTAATAAAATGATGAGGTGACTTTTATATATATATGACTAAGCTATCAAATAAGATAATCACTCTTAAAAATTTAGGGCTTTTGTTTTTAATTAGAGTTCATGTGGTAAATTAATATTTTATCGAATAACTCAAAAAGTCACTTTGACTTTAAGATTTTGATCGTCAGCATTTTGGCGTATTAGCATTCTACTTCACTTTCTCAACTCATGTTATGATGCAATTTCATTCTCATTGTACCTCAAGTTTAGAATATTTTATGATCATTGAGGTGTTTTTTTTTTTCATTTATTGTTGAAATATTTATCTGCAACTTCATAGAGTTTATTTTATTAGACGATTAGGGACCAAAACAGAGATTTTTAAAAGTTTAAAGACAAATTAAAACAAGATACAAAGTTTATGAATCAAAATAATATTTAGACCAATAGTAAACTAGATTGAAAATGATAATTTGATTAATATTTTATATATGTTTAGTTTTAGGTTGATGACATTGTTGAAAACGATAATTTGTCATATTAATAAATCTTTATGTTAATTTGTCATTTTAGTGGGAAGGATTTTTTAAACCAACCATATAATATAAATTAATTGTTTTATTTTGAACAAGTTGAATTTGGTGTCTGCTGGTCCCATTATTTTTTATTCATAACAATCAAAATGGTTTCCAAATTATATTGTCCTATGAAATTAACTCAACTATAGGGTCTATTTTAACTGTTTCTTTATTTCATCTTATTTTATTAATTGTTTAACATATAAAAATATCCTTGCAACAATTATTTTTTATGTTTTAATTTCAAATTAAATCTTTACGTTAGAACCAATTGAATAAAACTCTAAGCCCAATAATCGGCAATTGTTTTGGCTCAATACCGACGTCTCAATCTCTCACTATGCCTCGCTCTCACTTTCAATGTTGTGATCCATTCACGAATCATCATTGAACACAAATTTCTCTCTCTCTCTGGAATGGAACAGGAACAATGTTAGATCACTGTTTATAATTTCAGCAGTGATAGAAATCGATAGACAATGATGAATTTCTATCAATGATTCTAAATTTAACTTCTAATTAGAAGAAGAAAAAACAACTAAGAGAACAAATCTATCACTGTATACCAAAGATAATTTTAGTAATGATTGAGTTTTATTACTGTCTATCAGTGATAGACAGTACTAGAAATTAACAAACAATGATGAATTTCTAACATTGACTCTAAATTCAAGTTCAAACCAATTGAAGAAGAAGAAAAACCTAAGAGAACGAAGACAATGATAGAGTTCTATCACTATCTACCACTGATGAAGTGTTATTACAATCTATCAGTGATAGACAATAATAGAAATCAATAGACAATGATAAATTTCTATCATTTACTCTAAACACATGAGGATGAGGAGGAGGACGGTGATTTGGATATTTTATAAAAAAAAAAAAATTAAAGATCTCTTGTGCTGGAGTATTTTTTTGCTATATCTGTAAATAGTTTGCAATTTTTTTATATGTGTAAATTTCTCTATACTTTTTCTATTTTTCATATTTTTAAGAAAGTAAAATTCAAACCATTACTCCAATTATTTTTTTGTTACGCTATATTTATTATGCATATCAAAAGTAAAAAAAATGACAAATTAATACTTTAAAATACGAAGAAGAAGAAGAAAACAAAAACAATCTTGATTTTATTGTTTACAAAATTTCTGCAAATTTCTGCAAATTTATTTATTTTATTTAAAAAAAAAAATTGAAAACAAGGACATTCTTTTTTCTTTTTCTTTTTAACAAATTAACAATCAACTTAGTTAAGTAACTAAAAGTGAGATGACCATAAAAGATAAAATTAATAAATATTTAAATGTTAAATAAACAATTCCAATATTATAAATAATTGATTAAATTGTTATTTTGAAACTTCAAATGATACTCCTTTCACTTAAAAATTGAATTGCTCATATCCCCATACACACCCTACTTTGTACTACTCACCATCTTCACTTTGCTTTGTTGACCCTGGAAAATGTTTAACCACTTTTAAAACATAAATATATTTAACGTAATATTTAAGATTGCATTTGGAAATATGGCAAAAAGAAAAAAATCATTAGATTTTTAAGCAAGTTGGGCTAGTCTTTCTGGGCCGCACCAAGCTTATGGGCCCAATGGGAAAAGCCCACTATAGCCTCTAATCCACTCTTTAGGCTAATGATGGGCCTAACTCGTAAGCCCACAAACGAAGAAAACTTCCGACATGAAGTTCATGAGTTGGCCGGGTGGGATATTTTTATCAGTTTCCCTCTCTTTCGTGTTTCTGATGGCAACACTTTGACCACCACATTCTTAACAGCTCTCTTGGCGCCTCAGCATGTGGCTCACCTATTCTGAGGTCCTTGGAACTACCACGAAATTTCCTCATAGTTCCTGTCATCAGTCATTTGAACTTACTCTAAACTTACCCAACCTAAACTTCTCTCTACCCTCTAAACTCAGTCTAGAATCTCCATAAATCCCATGAGTTCCCTCCGTCCGTAGACCTCTTACATACCTCTTTGGACTCTCATCTTGACCATAACAGTAGTTATAACAAATAACACAATACTAAGGCAGCAGTATTAAGGCAATAATTTATGGACGACACATGGGGTTGTCGTACGTCTGATGTTTTAAAAGTCAATTAACATACCATATTTATTCAGAGAATATTTACAATCTTAGACAGTGAATTATGTAGCTATTATCCCGTAAATTAGGTGGGGCCTTAGTGGGTACGTGTTACTATTTGGTACAAAATTAGACAAAATTCAATGGCGCCAGCCGAGAGCGCAAGAAAAAAAGAAAAGAAAAATGATTAGATAAAGATAAAATCATTTTATTAAATTGATAAATAAAAAATAAATAAAAAAAAAACGCGTTTATTACCCGGAAATCTTGCAAAAACATTTCCCATTTGACCAACTAATTACTAATGTCTTTCAAACTCACATGTGCACCTAGCGCCGCTCCATCATTAATTAATTCCCAACAAAAACATCTTTTCTAATTTCGGTAACAAAATCTATAAATTTTTGGATCAACCTAAATTTTTTGAAAATGTAACTCGAATCTAACCCAATCTCAAAAGAACATAAATTTAATCCAAACCAATCCAAAATTAAAAGTAACCCAATTCAATCATTACAATTTAGATTGAATAGTTTAAGTTGTTCAGATTATCAAGTTATTTGAATATCCTTAGCAGGCTTCTTTAGAAAGTTGAAACAGTGATGAATTTTCCATTAATAGACTATAGTTCTCTATCTTTTTTCATTCCAGTTAACTAGGTTTTGTTTTGTTGATCTAGAATTACATCAAAATTCATGCTAACAATCATTGGGTGACGTGGACAAAAGTTTACCCAAAGATAAAAAATTAAGGTAAAACAAATAATATAATTATAGATATTAGAAAGAAAAGTGTGCGTACTGTTGAGAGTTGAGGTTAAAAAGAGTGTTAATTATGGGATAGAAAAGTATGTGCGGGTTTTCCGGTAGAAGGACGATGTGTTAAAGTTGATGTTGAAACGTGGACGATCCAATACCGTCGGATCTCCATGCAGAATAACATTAGTCATTACTAGTTGATTGGATTCATTGAACTCAAAACTTCCACAGTGTTCATATGTGTACTAATATGTTGGAGGGGGGGGGGGGGGGGGGGGGGGGGGGGGGGGGAGGGGGGGGGGGGGGGGGGGGGGGGGGGGGGGAGGGGGGAAGGGGGGGGGTGGGGGGCGGGGGGTGG
>JBBPDJ010000017.1:3776980-3788280 GCA_037974625.1 Cucumis cinereus
AAAAATCCCACAGTGTTCAGGGGGGTGCTGATAAAGTAAACCCCCCCCCCCCCCCCCCCCCCCCCTCCTCTCTCTTCCACACTATTCATTCTTATAATCCCTACTTTCCATTGAATCAGCCACGACTCATTACTTTTGTAACATCAGTCGTCTTGTTGTTCAATAAGTTCACCACTTCTAGGAAAGTTGTCTATCGCTTCACGAATCTTGATTTCATAACGATAAGAGATTGCTTTAAAAAATGTTTAACGCACTCACCAAGGGAATCACAAAGCACCTAACCTAGCCCATTGGTTTGTCTGAGTATATACTAGATTCTAGCGAAGCCCACTGTGTGAGACGACATCAACATAATATAGACCTTAATGAGTTGAATATAATGATGAACCTCCACGAATGTTTCCTCTCTTAAAAGAAGATAATAAATTTTAAAATTCGCCTGTCTCAATTAACATTAATTGTCTTAGCAATCATCAAATTGCAAATCAAATTCTCATATTTTTATTGTATTAAAAAATATATATTTCTTTAAGTTTTTTAAATATAAAAGTTACCCTAAATGTTGAATTTAGTTTTCATTGATAGGTTTCAAAATAATATAGTTTGATACACATGTTAAAATTATAATATAGTTTAATCACTAAATTTAGAGTATTATTTCATTCTAGTCTATAAATTACAAAATGTACACTTTTTACCACCTAAATTTTTACTAAAACTCACTTTTAGTATATGATATCAATCTATTAGTCAAGTTTAAAAGAATTAAATTAAAGGTTCACTAATCTCCTATCCCTATTTAAAGTAATTAAAAAGAATATACAATAATTATTTAAAGACACAAAAAAAAAATCATTCGTAAAAATTCGATAATAAAGTGTAAAATGTAAACCCTAAGATAAAATAAAACCAAACTTAAAATTCAATAATAAAAATTTAAAATTTAAAGTCAATAAAAAATAAAATAAAAATAAAAATCTAAAATGAGCCTAACTTAATTACCAAAAGGGTTGAATTATGAATTATGACTTATGAGGTCAACACACAATTTCCCACATATATATTATAAAATAATAGAAATAAAACGCAAGTTTAAAATTTTTGAAATTTTACAATTTAAATATACACTCATAACCTAAGGGTTAAAAAGGTATATTTCTAAAAATAAATTTCCTAATATTTTAGAGAGAGAGAGAGATCAGAGTACTTAAGCAAGACGGCGTTTGCAGGCCATCTTCCAAATTCCAACTCCATTATTGCAAATCCAATAATAACTTCTCTACCCTCTCTTTCTTTCCTCTTTTTCTTTCACTTTTGCCCTAAACACCCCCCAAAAAAAATAATAAATAAATAAAATTTGGAGCTAGTCCATTTTATTAGTGATATATATACATATATGGCCAAATTGGAGATGGAAGAACAGTATTAAGTGGGTAAGAATTATGACGGAGTTGTTCTATTTAGATCGGAAGCAAGAAGATGATCCAGAAAATCAAAGAGCAAGATCAGAACAACAATTGTTTTTCTACAATAGTAGATCAAACAATACACAACAGATCTACTCCAAAGAATTCCAGATATGGCCACAGTACAATTCTCATAACCATCATCCTTCGCACCAAAATGTTGAGAATTACATTTCCTTTGGTGTAGGGCCTAGTAGAAGATCCAGCTTGATGATCAACGCCTCTGATCATGACTTTATTTCGAGATCAGAGTTTACGATGACGAGACATAGTGGCGGAGGAAGTGGCGGTGGGATGAATTGTCAAGATTGTGGGAATCAAGCTAAGAAGGGTTGTTCCCATTTGAGATGTAGGACTTGTTGTAAGAGTCGAGGGTTTCATTGTCAAACTCATGTCAAAAGTACTTGGGTTCCAGCTGCTAAACGTCGTGAACGACAACAACAACGTCAACAACAATTACGAGCGGATCAGTCGTCAGATCAGACTGTTCCCAAAATTCATAGAGAAAATCAACCGTCTCTCACTCCTACTACCACTTCAGGTAATTATTAGTCTTAACTAAACTCATGATCTTAAGCTGATGAATTATGGCAATTTTTCTTTTCGTTCAATCAAAATTTCTGGCGGGGTGGGATGTTGTAGTGACTTAAGATTTTAGTTTCTCCCTAGATGTTGAAGGTTCAAGCACCATCCATCTCCATAATTAAGGTGGTTTTTGTTTAACTTCTTCTAATCAGGGTGGTTTGAAAAATTAGGGTTAGAACTTGGAAATTTTCAAGGTGAATTCAATACGTCAGCTGTTTTTCGATGCGTCAAAGTTAGCGCGATCGACAATGTAGAAGAACAATTAGCATATCAAACAGCTGTGAACATTGGTGGGCATATGTTCAAAGGAATTCTTTACGACCAGGGTCCGGAAAACAGCGAAAATTTGAGCACCCGCGGAGACGGAGAAGACGTTGGGCAAGGGCTAGACTTGGTGATCGGAGCATCCAAGGGCGGTGGAAGAGTTAATAACCAATCTGCCCCATTTGTGGAATCTTCATTGTATCCCATCCCAATCAACTCATTCAACAACGGTACACAATTTTTCCCTTCCTCTAGAACATGAAAAAAAAAAGGGATTCAAGTAGAATTTGATGTTTAATTTATGTATTGAGTTAAGTCTGATGATGATAATTGGATTGAAATTTGGAGGCTATGTGTTGCATTATTAATCTTGCGTTGGTTCCCATATCTATGATAATAAGTGATTTAATGTAATGTTAAATATAAAGTGAAAAAGGCGAATGTTTTGGTTGGTAAGTACTGTTTGTGCGGCTGAAGCGGCGCTTAGAAAAAGAAAAAAAAGAAGAGATATAGATAGATAGAGAGAGGGAGAGAGAGAGAGATTAGTGACATTTTTGTGGGTGTGGAACTCGAAGTTGCTTTACGCAGTTTAATCGGCCATGGTTGCTGGGAGGGAACAAAACATGGTCAACCCTACAACTACATTACGTGTTCGGTTATGTATCCAAAAACAAATTTATATGATTTCTTAGAAATTAATAATTATCAAACAACCTTCTTCGACTTTCAAATATTTAGATTTTAATTTTACTTAGGAGGTTATATTTTTTATGAAGGTGGATTAGTGTTATAATGCTTCTTTCTGCAGTCGGCTGACTGCGCAACTGTGTTTGTACACGTGTCATGATTACGTGCTAATTATTAATTAATCAACATAGCTACATCTCTATTGAATTCTGTAATCTATACTTTATTTGTATTAATTTGTCTAATTTTATGTCTTAAAAACAACAAAAAGTGATTGTTTTCTTTTCTAATTGTTTCTCGTATATCCATACAATTGTCCGTACTTTCTCATGATTGGTCTCTCCTAATAGAAAGACAATTGAAGTTCTTATTTTGCCCTTTTATGTTGTTGTAGGGCATTGTCCATTCTTAAATTTTTGTATTTTTTTATTAAATAATTAAGTAATACAATTAATGTTTTTTCATTCTTTTTCCTATGACTCGATTTCTTATAGTCGAGCAAGGGCGTAGGGTGAGTATCAATCAAAGGTTTAATAAATATTCAAATCGACTCCACACATAAAAGAGTGTAAACTGATTGCTGGTGAGTTGATCGATCGGTGTAGGTCAGTTAAGTCTTTTAATTTTTTTTTTAAATGTTGTCGGTTTAAATTTTTTTCAAACTGACGCTGACCAAACCTCTCATTATTTTCTACTGTCTACATTTGGTTTGATTAGTTCGATTTTTCTATCTATTTGTTCACCTCTATCGTGGAGATTGTTATTGGGAGGGATAACGGGTGTTCTTTATAATTTTGATTTTTAAGACTATATATTATGAAGGCTTATATTAACCTGAGTTGTTGCATCTTTTTAAATTGACTTTGGATTTTATCCTTTTTAATATATTAAGTTAAACATAATGTTGATGAAGGTCCTTTTCCTTAGAGGTCGAAAATTTGATATCTAATCTTTACGATTTTGTTCTAAAAAAAAATTAGCACTTTTATTTTAAATGTTTTATCAGTAGAATTTTGAGCCTATTACTAATTCGTTCATAATTAGTTTTTTTAATATGAACGTGAGAAGGTACTAATTTTACTATTTATTAATTTCAGTGTGTTCTATTAAGGATATCTTATATCGAAAAGATGGAGAAATTTTACATTGATCTTTATAAAATACATGGTATTTCTTTTATTAATTAATTTTAAGATAAAACTTTACGATTTTCTTTTAGAGTATCAGAGCTCATGAAGCAAGTCATATTGAGTATCCAACTTTGATTGGACTTAATTTGTGTAAATGAAAATAGTTAGTTTAGGGTAAATTACAACACAATTAATTAAATTACATATGAGAAACATATTAGGGGGGGGGGGGAGAGAATGAGCAAAGGGCTTTGATCCCTAGCTACTATACAATACCAAATTGTTGGTAAGGAGATGACATTGGTCACTGTTTGAGAGGGTAAGGGTGAAGAATGTACAACTTTTGAGTAGGCTGATACATTAGAGGCTGTATTGTTCCAACCACTACACTGTGTGCTCTATAACACAGTAGCTCTTACTTGTCACTCTTAATTTTATTCTTTCATTCTTACTATATAGTATATAGGCAGTATAGTTGCAGTCCTAAGTCTGCTTTTTCCCCAACGAATCAAAATCCCGATGCTTTTTCTGGCGTTTTAATTTCCAGCTTTTTCTCAAATCAATCTCCCATCAGATTCAATAATCCTTTATTTTTTAATTTCACAGTAAACTTCATTTTTATAATATTTGAGCTCAGGAGATACAAGAAGAACAAGTTTAAGATCTGTGTGAAAGTAAAGTTGGATTGGATTAACAATGAAAGGTTGGGGAGTTGTCACGGTTGGCCGGTTACGTTCTTCTTGGCTTTGTGCCACCTAATTTTGGCCCGTTACGTTCTTTATATATATATATATATATATATTGTGTTTTGAAATTTATTATGATAATATTGCAGTTTTATTCATCCTCATTTTTCAAAGGAGGAAGCCACTCTTTAGGGATCTTTATCTCTTTAAGAGACAAAGCTCATCAACTTTGTTAAACAAAAAATATAACTTGGTTTGGCATAATGGTTTATATTCATCTCTAATTACAAGTTTAAGCCGTCGTATCTTCTCCTTTTTCAAATTGGTCCAAAAAAGTTCTAAATTTTAAAATTGAAAGTTGAAGGATTAAATAGTAACAAATCTTTGATGTTCAAGGACTAAATACTAAATATAGATAAATTTGAATGTTTAGGAGCAGACACTAGTTTAACCGAACTTGATTAAATATATTAAAATTTAATATGTTCTTAAAAAGATTAGAATAGTCCATTTTCTTAAAAATAAATAACACTTATGTTATTTTTAACTATAAAATACGAATAAAAGAAGAAAAAATAAACAAACAATTTTTTTTTTCTTTGATACAATTATGGAGATGGAGGATGTCAACTACCATACTAAACTTTCAATATGAATAAATTTTACAATCACTTAAGAAACATTTTCTTAGAAAAATAAATAAATTTGATAATCTTTGCCTCTTCGAGAGACAAGGATCTCTAAAAAGTGGACTTCGTCTCCTAACGATACGAAGATGAATAAGACTACAATATTTGAATAATGTGTTTCAAAAGAACAAGATATATTTTCATAATTATTATAAATATTATTAAAATAGATGTCTCATTATGCGTAGTGTCTGTAAAATCATGTGACATTATTTTTTCATTCATCTCTCTATATTTAGTGTTTGTGTAATTCACCTCCTGCATGCCAAATTGCTTATAAGTAGTAGCCTTTGGTGGGCTTGGTAAGACACACATATTTGTTTGAATTCCAAATAAATTAGAGATAGTAGAAACTTTTGGAGAATTTTATATTTTCTTAATTTCTTAAATTATTAATATTATTTATTTTAATATTATATTTTCTTGATATATGTGCCTCATTCTTTTACAACAATAAGTTTAAAAAATAACAATATTAATTAAAAGAAAAGAAAACCCAAGAATTGGGCTGGGGCCGGATCGTTTGGTTTAACAAATACGCTCTAGCAGATGTGGAGCAAGCCCAGCCCACTTTTACTTAAATGACGAGAGATGGGCCTCTTACGACTGAAAGTATAGGATATAGGCTTCAATTATACTTTCAAAAAGCCCAATTTGGGCCCAAGGTATAATAGGCTTCAGATGAATTGCATTTCATGGAATATTGCTGGTGTTAATTTTTTTTTTCATGCCTAAAATTCCATTTTCCATTTTCCATCAACTATAAATTCTTCGATTCAATTGTTTTTGTAATTTTGTGTAATTATTTTTAATATAATCCTAATAAACTTGACAACAATGCACTTGGTTGGGTTGGTGTACATTATCATGATACACTCAGGCTTTTCAATTTTTTATTGATATTTTTTATAATTTAGAAAAAAATTATTTTTGTAATTGAGTGGTTTTTATTGTTTTATATTTAAGTGAAAACAGAAAACCACCAATTTTGTAACATGTTTTTATTGACTTTGAACATACAAAAACCAAATAAGAATTATACAAAAATTGGCACTAAAAAAAGAATTATACGATAAGTTAATAAACTAACTTATATTTCAAACTCTCACATGATAAGTTAATCTCAAATAAATAATTAATGATAAAATAATAAATGATAAAAGAGAAGGAGAAAAAAAGAACTTTGGACTGTCAGTATTCTAAAACTGCTATTCATTATAATTACTATAATTATTAATCTTAAAAGTGTTATCCATTGTATTCCTTCAACATATGTTGCACACGCATATCCTCTAGGAGAGTTTTACCTCCACACAAAAATCCAACAAAAGAGGGTCTTCAAATATTGTATGTTGTCGTTAAAAATATTTCAAAATAGTTTTTACTGCAGAAGAATTAAAATAAGGGTGATTATTTTAAATGATAAAAATGTTCAAAATATTTATAAATATAACAAAATGTCATTATCCGTGTCTATTAGTGATAGATTGTAATAGTTTATCAGTAACTATTTGTCTATTACATTTTGCTATATTCGAAAACGAACCTTAAAATAATTGTAATCTTCAACTATAATAACAGAGAAACCAAATATCGAGTCAAGTATAATAACTCATTCCAACTCAAAGGGGCCAAACACCTCGTGATTAAACAAAATTAAATCTCTACCTAAAATATGCCGTGTAAACCCTACTTTTTCCCCTTTCAATCTTTTGGATTTTGTCTCCAACCTCTTTTTCTTTTTTCTTTTCCAAAAATTAAAAGTGCAAAGAAAAGAATCTTTCTTCTTCTTCTTCTTCTTTTTTTTTTCATTTCCATTTTTCTGTTTTTGTTATTCTCTTCCTTTAGCACGTGGAATTATTGGGTATGAAGTTTTTTATTTGCTCTACAAAATTGGTTTTACATGGATTCCTTTTGGTTAGATTATATTCTCGAGAAAAAAGAAAGGTCGTAAATTTTATCGTTATACTTTATTTCTCCATCTATCTTTAGTTTGATCGGACCCATATAAATAATACGTGCACTTAAAACATCATTCCAAACAACCATTACTAAATATCTTAATTGATCTATATGTTTGGTCAATAATTTATTTGCAAATAATCTGACCATAAAATGTAGTGAATTAACATTTCCAACGTATTGCAAAAACGTCATAAAATGTATATATGTGTGAGTATAACGAGAATAATTAGATTAATAAAGAAACGTTTTAATTTGTTTAAAAATGGATATAACATACTTTTAATTAACATAAATGTTATTTAATGAGCTTCCTATTTATATTAATCTATAAAAAAAAATATAAATCTATTGGATCAAACATGTTAGAGATATTTTTGTTAACATTTCATGCTAAAACATACATTAACATCATGAACCCTATTAGGGTTGAAAGAATAAGAATTTTGGTTATTGTTACATAAATCAAATATGTGTGTAAGCTCAAATATAATGATCATGGTTGAACTAAAATAAGTATGTGTTAGTGAATATCAAGATGTCTATGATTCAACTTTTCATGCATATTTTGTTCTAAAAAAATTATAGCATATGTACTTATTAGTTTAAAATTGAAGCATTTACGTTGAAATATTTCAAATATATACATTTTGGGTTGCATCTAATATTGTAATAGAAAGTACTTTGTGGCACTATTTTCAAATAATTAGTGGCGATGGGGGTTTTGAAAACGACTTATTACAAGGAATCTTCTTTGTCAGCTTTGGAGGGATTGCAAATTACACACCTTTTACAAAGAGATTGCATTCTCAATTTCTATTAAAAAAAAAAAAAGAGAAATATTAAATGAGGCATAATTTTGAATGGCATTGGACAGGCCCCTTTTAACTTTATGATCATTTTTCTTGGTTGGGATGCCCTATATAGCTACTTAATTTGGAGCTTTGGGCCATCTTCTGTTATCGATCATTTCAATCAGCTCAATGCTCATGGATGATTTCTCACTCCCATCAACCCTACAACATCCCAATTGATCATCGAGAAAGAGAGAGAGAGAGAGCAGGTCCTCATATGTTTACCTCTCAAACATTATGAGTTAAATGTATTTTTTTGTAACAAAATATACTAGAGATAAGTAGGATCAAACATTTCACTTGAGTACTGTTTCAACTAAACTGATATATTCTTAGTACTCTAAAAACCCATAATAATGTATTTAATAGAAAAGAGATAAGGTTTGATATGTACATAAAAAGGTAAATCAAATTAGCTCAACATAAAAGAAAACGTGTAAAAAGGCTAGAGAAAAGACTTTCTGTTAAAAACTATAGTAGAAATGTCATAATTGTAAAAAAAATGTTTCATTTGTTGCACTCTAGAAGATTGCCAACAATATGATAGGCAAAACAATGAGTTTGTTAGGAACAACGGACCTCTAGATATTTCCACCTTCATGACTTTGCCTTTAATTTTACTCCTAAAGGCATCATACCCTTATTTAATTGATGTGAGACTTTGATCAAATTCTCAACAGAATTCACATCAATTACCTTATTATATTATTAACTAAAAGTTTGATGTTCAAACGACCTATTCCAAGTCTTTTTATGGTTGAACGAAAAAAAAATGTTTACATGTAACAAACTATATATATATATATATATTTATATATATATATAATCTTACACGATAATAGCTAGCCCTAAGATATATATATGAAAAAAAATATTTTCCTTTCTTAGATGTTTTAAAACTTTAAAATTAAGTCCCTTTCAGCAAAACACAAACCCCACTCCTTAACGTTAAGGAATTTGTGGGTCATACTACTCAAAAAAATCAAGTTTATAATTATAAATTATTTACACCGTAGGTCTAGAAGTTCACAATTTTTAAAGGCTTCATAGCTATTTATCCTTCTTACTATGTCACTCCTTGCCCACCACAATATTCTCGAGAATTTTCCAACACGATGTCAAAGAACAAGTTGGAACAAGAAAAAATATTTCGGTAAACCAAGAATAATTAATAATTAATCCCATTGAAATCACAATTGTGATCCATTCAAAATTGATAGATGAACTAGATGGATTATAGAGTTTAGAATTTAAGGAAAAAAGGATCATGAATCATGATGGTAACAAAGATATCGAGAGGAGAAAATTGTGATGGGACATTTTTGTCAAGATATTAATTTTATATTATCAATCTAATAATAAAAACAATAAATTATAATTTAACTAATCTACGTGTATCTGAAAAAGTGAATATAGCTCAACTGATATATAGTATTGATTGGTGATTAAAAATTTACAATCTTTCTACTTTTATTGCATTTTAATAAATCTATAAATATACATGTTTATTTAAAAAAGAAAAAAAACCATACATGTCTATTTGTTAGATATTTGGATTATCTATCAAACTGATTCAAGTATTGTTTAAAAATAAATTTTGGATGTACAATACATTTACGTAGAAATTGAAAACCGTAACTAATGACATAATAAAACTTGTTAGGATGCGACCAAAGTTTCATATTCGGTAAGGAAAAACTCAGAAGTTTTTAAGAGATGAAAACTATCTTCAATGATACGAGAGCCTTCTAATGAAACCAAAAATAAGTTCGTAGAATCATGAAGAATTATACTTAAAAATGGACAATATCATATATCATTACGAAAGATATCGGAAGATACACACACGTCCCTTAATGGAAACAAAGTTTTTCTAATCATTCTCTCGAGGATTCTGCCTTAGGAAGTTTCGGTTTATGGGCAATTAGTTGTTATCACAAATCTTATATATATGAAAATTGAGTGCAAATTTTTTCCTACCAACTTAATAGCTTCTTAGCTATCATAATCTATGAACCATTCTTAATTTATCATGTGAATTGGTTTCTGTAGAAACGATTTTTTTGGGTATGTAAGATTTTACTTTTTGATATCGGAGGGCCGGCCCCCACATAATTTGCGTCCGACATTAAAAGTAAAATGGAAAAGTAAAAAAAGAAGAAAAGTGTTACCTTAAAGGCGAGTACTTCACTCATTATTTTTCCTCTTCTATATATTAAGCTGAACTTAATCAAAGTATAATATAATGTCATGTCTAGCTATAATAGAGTTGTAATTTATGAAAACATAAATTTTAAAGTATGAGATTCAATGAAAATAGAGTTGCAATTTTATGTTTTAAATATGTGTTTGGTGGTATAATTACTTTGTGACTTTCTTTCATTGTATTAGACATAACAAAATTGTCATGATACAAGTATGTTTTGTAGCTACCATTACGGTTTTGTTAAAATATTATCGACGACTTTGTTTGATTTGAATGTATGAAAACAATTTGGTTAATTATTAATGATTTGAGTCCTAAATTTTAAGTTACAATAATCAAAAGAACTACACATTCTCTCCTCTTTTGTTGTTGTTTTCTAAATAATATGTTAATTGGAGGAATGGAATCTCCAACTTCTATTTGATAGTTCAAACAATATAATTAGTTGTATCTGTAATTTTCATATTTATTTTTGGTGGTGTATTAATTTCCACCAAATAGTGTCATATTGGCCTGCCCCAGAAAATGTCCTCCAACACTCAGTAGTATTGGCATGCAACAAATTGATGGTTTTGGAAAGGATTATGAAATTTTGAGGGAACACCAGACATCAAAAAGCAAAACAACTCAATGTTTGTTTCCACTTTGATATTTGAGAGCACCATCATTTATCATAAAGTAGGAGAAGATCAAATCAACTATCTACGTATATGTCTGTGTATTATTATTATATATATTGGTTTCAGCCTATTTAAATATATTTAAATATAT
>JBBPDJ010000017.1:3788380-3811691 GCA_037974625.1 Cucumis cinereus
AAACACTAAATAAAATCAAAACTACCCCATTTCTCTAAATATTTTCTAAATCCACCCTATTTATACAATTTTCCCATCAATGTATCTAAAGAGCAATGTCTGAGATACATTATTTCTATGCATTCTACTTTTATTACACATAAAAAATGAATTAAGAAAGATGTAAGAATTTGTCATGTAGTGAATTATGATTAGACTTTTACTGGGACTTCAAAAATTCTGACTTTCGCAGAACTAGAATTGTCCTTTTCTTGCATTAGTCGTGTTGGAAAGAGGAGGATGCATTAGCTACTTTGAGAAATTAACAATGTATTTTTTTTGTTCCCAAGGTAGGTTTTGGATTTTGCCTACAAAATAAACATGAATTGAAGAATGCATTCCTTTTAATAATACTTCATATTCTCTTAGTTATCCAGGGGCGAATAACAACCATCAATCGAGATATAAATAGTTCAAAAGGAGAATGATTTTAGCATCTCACTGATTTATTGGACAAATAGGAAGTGATGCAATCGCTAATATTTGAACTTGGTCAATTTCTAATCTCTTCCAAATATTAATAAGAGTAGAGTCGATCTCATAATTTTTGGGTGGTACTTGTTGAAATAGATTGGAAGAAGAATCTCCTTAAAGAAAATATGTAAGATCGTGTGTCAAAGGTTGAGTTCTAACTTCAGTAGTTGTTGAGACATTTTACGATGGAATTAGCTTTCAAGAACAATTAAAAGAATTGATAAAATTGTAGTCGTGATAACTACACAAATTATCTCAAGGTTGATTAGAATATAATTCTATGTAGATGACATATGAAGTACGATTGTTTAAGAACTCATTGATTCAACTCCAAAAGAAAGATTAACCATCGTGGAAGAACATGAGTTAATAAAAATCTTTGAAGGAATGAGTTCAATTCATAGTGTTAACCATAATTTAATATCTCAAATACTTTATTTGACACTCAAATGTGTGAGTTATGCCGTGAAAGCAGTGTGCATAAGCTCCTCGACACTTTGGGGTGTGCAAAAACCGAGAAAAACCGATGAACCGAACCAAACCAAACCAAATCAATTGGTTCGGTTTGGTTTTATTAAAAATATGGAACCACCGGTTTTCTAAGGAATAGAACCGAGAGGTTTGGTTCGGTCTTCGGTTCACTACCTTAAAAACTGTGAAAAATCGAACCGAACCGTAACCTATTATATTAATTATGTCAATATTTATATTAATAAAAATATATATACTAATTCACAAAAAGCTCTGCACAAAACTTTTGTTATTATTATTTTTTTTTAGGCTCAACCCCAACTTAAGAATGATTTGATGTTTTTTTTTCTTTTTTCTAAACGGTTTGAACCGAACCAAACCAATCTAAACCGAGAAAAATTGGTTCGGTTCAATAACCAAAACCGATGAAACTCGGTTTTCAATGATTCAATGTGTAGAAAAATCGAGAGGTTCGGTTTGGTCCTTGGTTTGGCCCAAAACCGGACCAAACCGAACCATGCACACCCCTACCGACACTCACAAAAGTCTATTATTCTCCTTTTGTAGGTCAGCTTTGGGCTAAAGAAATGGAGTAAGAGTTTGGGCCTAGAGATTTGGGTTTTGGGTTCAAATAGTTGTTGAGCCTTGTTCATAAACGTGGGCCTTGCTCGTCGCGGACAGGACACCTCGCTGCTGTTCATGATTCTGCAGAAAATCTCAAGTTCCAACTCTGAATCATTTCCGTTTTGTGGATAATGGTATCAATTCTTTCACTTCCATCTTCTTCCTCGTATGTTATCCATGACAGGAGCTTCTTCTCTAGCTTCTTCCCCAAGAGGTCTGGTTCTACTCTCGGTTACCCTTCAATTTCTGCTCAACAATCAATTTTCTTCATCTCATATTCCTTTTCTTCAGTTATAGTGGCAACGTTTAGTTAATTCTGCACATACTGAATCTGATTTACCGTTTCTTACACAAACTTCTACGTTTGTTTGACAATACCTCATTAATTTGTTATCCTTAGGTGCTACCGAAACAGAGGTTTCCCAGGGAATTTAAGCTACTGCTCAATTAAGTGCAAATTAGCTAGGGTCGTGGACTCTTCGGCTAACCCAGCTACATTGACAAAGGAAGCGCATAAGTATTTTGATCAGGCTATCATAACAGTTCGTTCAGGAGATGGAGGCCATGGTACAGTTCTTAGCATGCCTAATCAACAAACGAGCAAGTCCCAAGGAAGAAATGGAAAGGAGAAGGAGAAGGCGAAGAAGAAAAGTTTGTATAAAAGGGACTTTGATGGGTCTCTAGTTCTTCCCATGGGTGGCCGTGGTGGAGACGTGATAATTTATGCCGATGAGGGGAAAGACTCGCTGCTGGAGTTTCATACCAAGAGCCGGTATAATGCAAAACGTGGTGGCAATGTTGATGCAATGGGCGTTTTGACCTCCCAGTTGCATAATGGATTTGCTGCCCCAACTCTGCGTATTCCCGTTCCTATAGGTTTGTTTAAAGCATTGTTGATTTGGGTCCAAACTTGCTAATGAATGCAAAGAGATGGGATAGATTGAATTAGTTCTCGAAATTCATAGACGTTATTTTTCACTTATTTCTATCCATTTTGTTCTTTATGATTTTCTGATGAAATGATTACACATATAATTGCATTTTTTTCTAATTGTGTGAGTGGGTTTTTATATTATAGGTACTGTTGTAAAACGTAAAAGAGGAAAATCGTTGGCTGATCTGGTTCATCCAGGCGACGAGATTCTTGTAGCTAGAGGAGGACAAGGAGGGGTATGATTATGATGAACCTTTCTTGTTTGTTCACTTTTTACTAACCTTATTTTTTCTAAACAAAGTTTTAATGTAGTTTTGGTTTATTAAAATTTTTCCATAGTTTTAATTTGGTTCCTAAAGTTTAAGAACGTTATTTCACTCCCTCAAGTTTTAAGAAACTTTAATGTAGTCATTGGTATTAAATATGAGTTGAAAAATATGTCATGGCTTTCTGGAAATTTAAGAGATTAAATAGAAATTTTTGAACTTTAGGGACCAAATTTGTTATGAGGTGAGCTTCAAAGACCATTAAATTTTAATCTTTCTAACAATGGTTGATCATCTTCCTGTATTTGACCACATTCTATGTTTTTATGTCATTGAAAATTCTTTGAACGGGACATGTATCTGTAAGACTCTTGAGTCTGATAACTCAAGAATAGAAATATTTATTATTTACAGACATGCTCAGTTTTATTTGATTTCTTGTACAGATAAGCCTGATCGATACACCAGAGAACAGAAAGAAAAAGTTGATGTCCCTGACCTCCAATGTGATGAGAGATGAAAGTGATAAGGTTAAGATTGTCAACGTTTATATATTTGTAATAATTCACGTGAGATATTAACAAGTTTCCTACCTTGATAAAGAAACAAAAATTTCACGTGAGAATTAGTTAAAATGCAATGATACTTCCAATAGCAAACTGTCTCTGCATAGGTTTGATGTTTTTCTTAAATTGCTGCGCTGTCTAAATCTTTGTTCACTTATTAATGGGAAATAATTTATTTTTAGGTTCTGGTGTTTGGTCAACCTGGGGAAGAGGTCAGTTTGGAGTTGATTCTTCGGGTAGTTGCCGATGTCGGTCTGGTTGTGAGTACATCCAGTTCATTTCTTATTTTATTCCTATTTTCTATCTTTCTGCAGGGCACATATCTCTGTAATTTCCCTCGTAAATACAACACAACTCTTACCCTTTACCTTCAGTGACTACATTTCAGAAATGAAAGGGTGGTTCATCAAACCGTTTGTGAGGTTCTGAGTCATGAGTTTGAACTACTTGTTACAATTTTTTTTTATCTAACAACAGATGTTTATTCTGCTTTTGATTGTTGTAGGGACTTCCAAATGCTGGAAAATCAACACTTCTTGCAGCCATTACGCTTGCAAAACCCGATATTGCAGACTATCCTTTCACTACTTTAATTCCAAACCTTGGACGCCTTGATGGGGATCCTAGTTTAGGAGCAGGAATGTATCAATCTGAAGCTACTTTAGCTGATTTACCAGGTCTTATAGAAGGTGCTCATTTGGGTAAGGTATTGCAATGGTTTTTTTTGTTTTTTTTGTTTTCTTGAACAAAGTTTGTTTGGAACCTTCAAATTTCCAACCTATCAAATTCTTAGGGCCTTGGTCGCAACTTCCTGAGACATCTGAGAAGGACCCGGCTGTTGGTTCATGTTGTCGATGCAGCTGCAGAGAACCCTGTCGATGATTATAGGACTGTGAGAGAAGTAAGTTTTCATCTTTGTTTTGTTATTGAAAATTGCCCTGCTGCCTGTGTTAATGATACTTTTTGGTTCATTCCTCGGACTCCTCAAGGTTGTACAGTCTTGTTGTATATTGTCTTATTGTTACCCGTCGATGTTGTTGGTCGGTTAATCATAAGATGGCAAGGCCGCATTATTGAATAAGATTTATCATTTATGTACTTCTTTGATGAAGTGTAAGTAAATATTCTACAGGAATTGCGGATGTACAATCCTAATTACCTTGGAAGACCATATGTTGTGGTGCTAAATAAGATTGACCTTCCTGAGGTTTGTGCTTTCAATAATCTTCTATCACTTGTACTTGGATAGTTGGATGGTTACTACAGTTTTTATTTGTAATTAACTTTTAAGGCACTCAATAAATGTTTAATTACCCTTTTCAGGCCATGAATAGGCTTCCATTCTTAACTGAAGAAATTTTGAGAATTGGAACTGACGATCGTTATCCTGAGCAAATGGGATCTGAAAACAGTGTACAATCATCAGTTCTAGAAGGCGATCTTGCAACTATTTCGTCTTTGGAAATTCCAGTTGCTGATGAAAAGGATAAAGAGATTGAAGACTATCCCCGTCCTCTTTCAGTTGTAGGCGTTAGTGTTCTGTAAGTTCAACTCAACTTATTTAGTCTTTATACACGATCATATCATTCCGTCGTGTCAATTCATTTTTTTTTATGCTTTTGGATTCTTCTAAGGCCGTTCTTCCAACAAGCAGGATCTGCAAAACTCCCTCAACGACCGATTAGCACCTTAAAATTCTGCATTCATGTTCACCATGCTGTTTGAGTTCTTCATTTTCCTTTTTGACCAATTAGTTATCACCTCTTAAACCCTATACACGTTTATTTGGGCATTGTGATGCATCACATCTCAACTTGGGTGTGTATATATATTTTAGCCCACCACAATTTTAGATGCCATGAGTGCTTTGAGGCATGTACAAGAAACAATGTTTCAGATATGGTACAATGACAACCCATCTTTAGAACAAATGTGGGCTGCACCCGATGAAGGATTTGGAGGAGTTATGTTTTCCTGTGCTCATGGGTTTGCTTTTCAACCCATTACAAATTCTCCTTTCTCTGGAGTTCTTAGGAAAAGGCTTAAATAGAATTGTGATTGAATCCGTGTTCTAAGTTTTAACTATTAAGTACAATGGTTGAAACTCAAACTAACTGCTAAAACGTCATGTTTGGTCTCATGTCATTCATACCTATCACAATACATTAGCTTATAAGTAGGACTTAGGGAGACTGTTGATTATTTTTGCAACATTTTCATTCTTCCCTGTTGCCCTCATTCTGTCCTGAAAAAGTAACATTTTCATTTTCAGGAAAGGTATCAATATAAGTTTAATGTTGAAAGAGATTCGAGCAGCATTGAGGAAGTGCAGAGATCCTGATGGCATGTCGATGAATTCAGGTGGTTGACTAAAGTCAGAAAAAACTATAGATTAGATCAAGAACTGAGCTTCCTCATAATACATGCTATATGATAGTCCACTCAATTTCTTGGTGTTCAGTGAGAATGTTGCACATGATTTCACTAGGGATATCAGGTAAATGGGTGGGAAATTAACATTTTTGAAGGTAGCTGCTTGTTGATATATCATATATGATGTGGTTCGGCCCTTAGTAGATAGCAGTGACCTTTTTTTGTACCCCATAAATATGATATCCTGATGATTACAATGTATCATTCACTATGTTAGTAAGAAAGTTCATCTTATATAGAAAGACTTTAAGATGATTGCCAAACTATTGTTCAGGCGTCATTTCGTCTGTCAGAAATGAGATTTGTAAGTTCTAATTTCTTAAATATAAAATAATAAATTATTATTATTATTATATGTTTTTTTGAGAAAATATCTAATATCATTAAAAGATCAAAGGCCACACATCTCAGACCTTACAATACTGTCAATCCAATTAGGCACATCAGCCAACCAACAAAAAGAAAAGCTATTAGAAGAGCATTGTCAGCTAGGCTATGACTCACTATATTACAATTTTTTCTAGGCAAAAATAAACTAAAAATATAGGTCAAGAATAAAATATTTACAAAAATAATAAATGTAGATCAAATTTATAATTTTTTCTAAAATGCAAAGTCTGCTCTTTAATGATTATCATTAATATAAGCTATATCAATTGTTATCAATGATAATTTTTAATTTGAGAAAATCGAAATAAAGTACTAGTATTGCTAGCAAATAAAAAGTTATCAATGATAACAACGGATAGTAGTAATTAATGACTATCACTGATAACTGCTGTTAATAATAACTTTCAATGTAAAAATCCGAAAGAAGTGTGTGAAACAATCATTTCTCAAGTTGAAAACGATCGCCGATAATTGATATCACTCTCTTAATTTGAAAAATTCGAAAAGAAATTGTGACTACACGTGAGTTATTAGTCTTTTACTAATTTTTATGTTATATATGCAACTATTTTATTCTTGTATTATATATTCTATTATTTTTTGTTTAAATGTCATTTATGCAAGTGACACTCCCTAGTGCAATAACGTTGATTATGGCGATTAAAGCAATAGTATCAACATAAATAACCCCAAATTGAGGAAAGCAAAGTTGATTAAGAGGAACTTGTAACCACCTAAACATCAGATTTGATGTCGATATTGGAGCAACGCAACATAGAACTTCGACCATAAGCAGCTCCACCATGATGGCCATAATCTCCACTGCTTCCATCAATAAACCTTCCAACCGGTGAAAGGCTTGGGCGGCGACACTCTCCTCGTCGTTGCAAAACACTAACACCTACACCATCATACATTTTTATTATTAAAACTATACTAAGTTACTTTATGTTTACATTCTTCGAGAATCACACTTTATTTTTTTGAAAAATGGACACTTCATCAGTGTTTGTTTTTATTGTATAATTCCATTATTTCTTTCATTGTTAGAATTCATCCGCTCGTTTTCATTTCAAATTAACGATGCTTGTTTATCATTTCATTTTTTCTAATGTCTAACAAATTCTTCGCCGATAATTATTCGATTCAACTGGTAATTAGGGTTTAGGGTACTAAAAAAGGGTCACTATTACCTTAAATTACATTGAGTAATTGTACAATCCAAGTTGAAAGAGAATCACATACACAATCTGAAAATGTGCTTCTTTACTCATTTCACACTTTTACCCCTTATTTATTATAAGTAAACCTACGAACATCATCCAATTTTGATCGCCAAAATAAGAAATTGAGAGTTGACACTAATGACAAGGAGATGATCAAAATGGTCAAAAATAAGAATTATTATTATTATTATTATTATTATTTTGTAACTTTATTGTGGCCTTGTGTATTCTTTTTTTTTTAAAAAAAATAAAATAAAAAAGGATAGAAATGTATTTTGGCTTTACGTACTTTGTGGACTTAATACTCCTTGTCAATTTCAAAGAAGAGAAAAAATTTTTAAAAAAAAGAAAAGAAAAGAAAAAAGAAAAACTTATTTGGCATCTGAAATAAAATTTAAGAAATTAGAAATATTATCCAACAAATATATAATAATAATTTAAAAAAAAGAAAAAAAAGAAAAAAAAAATGTATGTACAGAGCATGTGAGGACAATTAATTAAATGGGAATTCTTCAATGAACAGAAAAATAAATGAAATGTATTAAATCGGTACAAAGAACGGAACGGATCATACCATCTCTCTCTCTATTCATATCCAATTTCTACATTTCCTTTCCATACAAAAACAAAACAAAAAAACAAACAAATAATTCCTAATAATAATAATAATTCCGAAAGCCCTATCATTATGGGCCCCACATTCCCTTCCTTTGGATGCCACGCTGTTTTGTCTATATTTAGTATTCACACTTTGACTACATATTACTCACACCCAAAAGAACACTCCATTTTTATTGATTTTCTTATTTTTGAATTTCCATCAAAATTATTAAACCAAATATTTCCTAATTAATACCTAACTTACATTTAATTGCAATATTTACGATTACTCTATGGTTGAATTATATTTTGACTAACATGTCTAACATCAAATATTAACCAATTACCACCTGGTTAAATTGTTGGGGAAAGAAAATAAGAAATTTCATTACGTATGTTTGGTTATAGTTAGATTATTGGTTATAAAAGTTTCCTAAATCAAAAGAAGAGGAGTTCTAAAACGTTTGCATTATTTAAGTCAAAATCTAATAATGTAAGCATGAATCCATTAATATAGAGGAGACTTCTTTAGTTTTTGTAATCGACTACATGTACTTATTTATGAGTTTAGAGAATTGCAATATTAAACTCTCTAAATCTAGTAGTGCTGTATTTTTTTATTCTGAAAAACTCTCTCTAATAAAATTCTTCTCTCTCTACCTTGTGGACGTCTCTAATACCCTGTCGATCACCATACGTTTTTTTTGTATTACTTAATTGTTGATTTGTAACAACACATATTCAAAATGACTCTATTCTTTAAAGTAATCTTTTGAGCATTTGACAGCAAATAAATTTATCTTTATCACTATATGTGTTAGTTGAATCATGTTCATATTTACTATTTTATTTAGACTAATTGTCAATACGAATACACTTATTCAAAAGGATTATCTCTCTAACCATATGTTAAGCAGTTGATAATAAACAAACTGAAAAATCAGACAACTCTAATACTAGGTTAGTTAGTCTTAATGTGAGCATCCATTTATCCACTAACACACATTGTAGGTTCAAAAGAATTATCTCTCTAATCATTCGTTGAACACTAAAAAGAATCAAACGACAACTAAAAGTAATTTTATAATGTCAATCAAACTATGTTCATGCTAGTCCTTCTACTTACTTCGAACTAGAATGAATCCACTAATACACAAACTTAAAATACTCATCTCTCCTAACCATTATTTGTTGAATAGTATCAAACAACCCTTTTAAAAATAGGTCAATTAAGACCTAAAAAATATACATTATATTATATGTGAACAGAAAAAAAAAAAAAAGTACATGAACACAACTCAAATTCAAAAGTCAAGAAAAGAGTTTGATTTAAAATCTAGTGATTCACACGTTTTTCGGGATAAAAGAAGGAAAGAAGAATTAGAATTAAGCAAGTAGAAAAGCCAAGTGTATGCTTCATAACTCACCACACACTCCACTTGGTGACACGATCCCACCGATTCGTCATCCCTCAACTAATAGACTTTCCTTCACTTCTAGCCACGTCTCTCCCTTTTTCCATTGTCTATAAATATTTATCTATATATATATAATCCATTATATTTCCCGCCCACAATTATAATATTATCACCCAAAAATTCATTCCAATGGATCGAAAGTCCAGAACTAATAACAACGTTGCTCAAGCCAGCTCCCGCAAGGGCTGCATGAGAGGCAAAGGCGGACCAGACAACGCTGCTTGCACTTTCAAAGGCGTCCGCCAGCGTACTTGGGGCAAATGGGTAGCCGAAATCCGCGAACCCAACCGTGGTGCTCGTCTCTGGCTTGGCACCTTTGACACCGCCCATGAAGCCGCCCTAGCTTATGACGCTGCTGCTCGTAAACTCTACGGCTCCGAAGCAAAGCTCAATCTCCCCCAAACTACACCTCCTCCTCCTCATGAATTACCTCAATTGGAACGCGGCGGTCAGTCTCCTTCTAATAATAATATTATTGCTTCTCCGTCTCCAACCACTACGACAACAACGATGTCACCATCGTTGTCGTCATCTCCGATTGAACGAATTGGCGGGCTGTGGGGAGATGAGAACGTGAATTTTGATGAGTCAATATGGAGGGAGGCTGTGATGTCTTTGGATTTTCCTATTATCGAAGATGATCAAGGGATTTTCTTCGACGGGGCCGGAAGTTGGGACACTTTGCAGTGGTGCATGTGATCTTAATTTCAAATACCATTCCGTAGATACGTAGGGAGAATTATAGTCTGTAAAAAATATATATATATACATATATATAGCTATATATATATAGCTTGCTTTTTATATATATACATAAAAAATATATATGTACACACATATGCTATTTGTGTGTATATATATGATTAAATTATGGGGTAATTATTGTGGGTGTATATTATATATGTATATATACTACTTAGGACAAGATTAGAAACATAAAGAAAAAGAAAACATATTCCTAGGTTTTTATGGAGCTTTCTCCATCTTCATATTACTTGGTTGGTATTGATATGTTCTCTATTACTTCTTATTATTATAATTATTATTTTTCTTTCATTAAAGCTTTATATTAAGTTGCATGTATGTAAAAATAATTAATAAATACGTATTTTTTTTCTCATTTTTTTCCACTCTAGGAGTTTAATGATGTCATAATTTGATTATATAAAGTATATGAAAGGATGTATCTTTTTCATGAACAAACAAGAGTTGGTGGTAGGTTGAAATTTTTTTTTGATACTTTGTTCATAAATTGAGGGATATTTTTCCCTACGTAATGCTCTGTTGAGATAATTATTTCATGCTTAGGCTTCCAACCAAATGTCAAAACGGTTTGATCGTTCACTCCATATTTATTTTTATTGACTATTTATGATACTTCAATTAAATGTTAACGACCTATATAAATTATTGCCAGTTCAGAGAGTTATGTAACGTAAAATCCTAGAGTTATTGGTTCCTTTTTTTTTCCTTTTAATATACAATATTTGCAGCCAGCTAAAAGAGCTCATTTGGGTAAGAGAAATTAGAGAATTTAATAGGTATTGTGATGCAGAAAGCTAGTTAAATGGGCACCTGGGTTTATTGAGCTGTCGTTGTGTTTGTAATTTGTAGGGAGAAGGTGTTATGATTTGAAGGCTACATGTGTACGATGTAATTACCTTCACTTCATTGTAAAATGAAACTGAGTTTAAAGTGAAGGCTAATTGTATATTGGTAGATATCAACTTATTTTATGCATGGTGTTCTATTATTTGAGATTACGTGTAGCTCGTCTAGTAACTATAATACATAATGGTGTTGGATCAACTCAACTTTATTGGATTCAAAATTTTCAACCAGTTTGAAATGTTCTAATCCTAGGGGTGTTATCCTTGGACTGAAGGACTTTTTAGATCAACCTAACTGGTTTTCAAGGAGTAAAATTTGATGTTGGAAAGCTCCAAGCATGTATAGTTATTTAGGAATTTGATCTATGAGTTTAGAGAAGTTTAATATATATATTTGATACATTTAATTAAGATTAACAACTCATATAAGTAAACATTAAATTTGGTGAATCGGTTTTAAAAAAACAAAAATAAAAGTCGAGGGCATTGAAGTTAGAACCTATTATGATATAATAAAACGATGACAACGTTGTAGGTGTTTTGCCTTGGTAGACAAGCTACCTTAAAAGAGCCAAAATTGATAGTTTGTTTTAGGGTTTAGGTGTGGAAGTAGGTGCGCGTTCGTGTGGCATTTGTGCCTTGAGGGCTTTGTTTAAAGGCATTCTTGCTTTTATAATCAGGATATACCCAACTTTGAGCCTTGGGCCGAAGCTTTGAATGCATTGACGCACCAAGTGGTGGCCCATGCCCTAATCTACATGATTTTATTATTAATATTTTTATTGTTATTCAAGTTAAAACGATAAACATTTGAAAATATAGCACAAATATTAGTCGCCTTTACTAATTGATCATTCATTAAGGGTATACAACCACAATCCATCACTTAGGGTTCACTAATTTAAAGAAAAAGAAGAACAACCATGAATATGAAAATTCTCTAACAACATTGGTTTCTACACAACAAACATCGAAACCGAAATATCACTGACCGTTCGTGTGCAGCATACGTTGATGCGATACTGCTCGACTTTGTCTTCAGCCATTTTGTTCGATTTCCCATGCGGTAAATTTCCTTTCAGTAACAAAATTGGCACATGCAGCTGAATTTCGGTCACTAAATAACCAAGTTCTTGTAGCTAAGAAAATATGGTGGAGTGTATATGTATATGTGTATATTTGTTAGATATATGTGGTTAACAATATCATATATTTCTTTTAATATTGTAATAGGTGATTATGTTTATAAATTATTACACACCTAATCTGTCATCCAAATTCCAATCTAATCTCATGAAATGATGGTGTGAGCCCAACTTTGCATTATATCTCCTACCAAACAAAGCTATAATTTTAATTCCCTCTCTCCCTCTCTACCTATTATATTATTATATATGATAAATCTAAATGATGCTTAGCTTTCTTTTCCACTAGGGAGACAGCAACAATTCAGGAGAGCACGACCTGTTTCTTTTTTGCTTTCCTTTTTCCCTTTTCTCAAACAGCTCTATACCCAAAGAAAAGAGAAAAAGTAAACCTTCCTACACATGGAAAAGTCATCTTTTGGCTCAAAAGAAGATCCATTCTCATAAAGATTATACAATCCCATCTCTCATCCCTAATTATAATTTTAATCACTCATTATTAAACTAATCACCTTCATGATATCATGCTTTACCTTGTCGGCCACCACCTTTTTCTTCTTTCTTTTTCATCTGTAAATCTAAACCTAAATACTACCTAAGCCCCCACTGGATATTAACCATTGGATGTTTGTGTAAGAGTAAGTACCAATACTAATTGGAGAGAAAATTGACACAAATTTAAACATATAACCTTCTACTTCGATATCATGATAAGTAGTGGTATTTAAAACAAAATTGTTACAAAAAAGAGAGTGGAATATAAAGAAAAAGAGGAAGAAGCAAAGATGGGATTTAGAGCCCACACAAACTGAAAGTGGCATTGATGAATGCAAGTTCATCCCTCTTCACATATGAATCTCTCTTTCAACCCCCCCTTTTCCCCTTTTCCCCTTTTCCCCAACCCATCTCTAATCACCAAAGCCATTGAGAAAAAAGAAAAAAAATCAAAGTCAACAAAAGATGGCCAAAAGAAAAAGAAAAAGATGAAAAATCTTAATACACACATAACCTTGTTTTGTTTTGTTTTTTTTAAAGAAAGTAAAAACACGTGAGAGTTGAAAGTCAAACGTTGTCGTTGGATGAATGGATGAGAAGTGGCTGAGTAATGGAGGGCTTGATGATGTGAGGAGGAGTTCTACTGTTACTGTGATCGGGAGCAGACAGGATTGCAGCCTTCTCAAGTGCAAATTTTCTCTCTTCGCTTTTTCCCCAGAGAACGAAGTATAAACCGGTGATGATCAATACGGCTCCAATGATCCTGTACATCACGCTCACATTAATAATTAACAATCATTTTCGTAGCATCATTATACTGCTTTTTTATAAAGTAATTAATTGGTGATTAAAGCTGTTAGGTTTTATTATTATTATTATTATTATTATTCTTTTTTAAATAAATATTTAAAAGTTGTGATCTGAACGCTAACCCACGACGCCAGCTTTGTGAATGTCATATAATTAAGCTTCTCCTTTAGATATATGAGTTAATCAAATATTGCAATATTAAATAGTTTTGGAAGTATGTGTTTGGATTCTTTACAAAGGAAGAGTCAAATTAGAGGAACCAATTTTTTCGGTCTCAATCAATTGATAAATCATTTTTTTTTTAATTTTAAAGCTTTTTTTAAAAAATAAAACTTATAATTAAAAATATGAACCAAGTTTTTTAAATAACTATTTTCAAATATAGCAAATATCATGATAGATCGATAGAAAGATCGATAGATCATGATAGATCATAGTTAGAATATGATATTTTGTTATATTTATAAATATTTTTAGAACTTTTGTCATTTAAAATAAATTTTCTTTTTTAAAATTATAAATTTTTCTTTTTTATCCTTAAATAAGCATTTCAATTTTTTGCTTCTTTATATATTCCATCTCACACATAAGCATCCCTTTGTTTAATTTTTTTTCTTTTTTCACTATTAAAAAGCTTTTACTTCAATTTTGAAAAAATTGACTAAAAAAATGGATAAGCCTTTTTAGTGCAAATTGGGATGAAAGATTTGAAACTGAAGCCTCTTGTCTCGAGGTACATACAGATCTCAGTTAAGCTAAACTTCTTACTGACTAAAAAAAATATTTAAGTTAGTTCTAGGTTGATATAATAAAATAGTAAACAATATAGACCGCAATAATTAAGTATAAAAGAGAGTCTCAAACATTAATTAAACCACCCCACTTTTAAGGTAAGTTTGGGTTCAAACACCCTTTAAATAGCTGAAAGGGGAATTTACCTTGATAGTGTTTCTTTAAAAGAATTATCATAAAAGAAATCTTGAATTCACATATATATTTTATTTTGAGAGAAAAAGAAAAAAGAAAGAAATAATTAAGTTGTAGAAAGCAGGAAATTGTTGGTAAAAGAAATGCATTTTTTGAAGGAGAAAGCTAAGGAGAGTGAAGATTGAGTGAGAAAGCAAGGGGACCTACCCTCCCAAGAAGAACTGTTCACCCAAGGCGAAGGAAGCCATGACAGCGACAACCAATGTCTGAACTGGTTGATAAACCGCAACGAACACCGGCCCACCTCTTTGAATACACCATATCTGTACAGCAAAAGCAATTCCCGACGCTACCACTCCCTGCATTACACAATTCCCACTCACTTTGCATACCAAATCAAGAAAATAAAAAATAATGTTATCATAACTCATCTAACACTTAAGCTTTAAACTACATACATACCGCATACAAGACGCTAAAAATTTCACCCCCAGAGTGAAAGAGCCAAGCCTGAGCATCACGCTCCGCAATGGCAGCGATGATGACAAATTGGATTATCCCAAAGAAACAAGTGTAAGAAGTGACAGAGAGACGAGCTGGGTATTTTTTCAATACGGGTGCTTGCAAAACAAGCCATCCAGACCAAGACAAACAATGACCGATCAAAAAGACACAGCCAAGGGTCCAGCTTTTCCCGGTTGCGTCCCCAAGTGAGGCGAAAATGGGTGCGGTGGTGATGGGTGTAATTTGTAGTGAAGGAGTTGGGCTGTATATTGTTGGACCTTTGTAAAGAGTGATCACTGTGGCCCCAGCTACACAGCATATTGTTCCCAGCACTTTTGCTATACCATCTTTTCTGTTTAGTCTCACTTGTTCTATTCTGTGTAATCAGATAAAATTAAAATTAACTCAAATATATATAATCACCCAATGATGTTATTGTTATTATTATTATTTTAAAATTCTGGATGTGTAAATTATAGAGGTCTTGCCGGAGTAATGCAGCCATGAGGAATGTTATGGCCGGAACTGAGTTTTGTATTGCTGAAGCAAACGTCGGTGACGTGTTCTCCAAACCTAGCAAGTAGAACCCTTGGTTCGCCGTGATTCTGTTACGTACAAAATTAAAAGTTTAAATATTAAATACACTACTATTATTATAAATTTAATTATATCAATACTTTATCACTTTGAATTGATATGTTAGATAAATAACTCGTTGGCCAGAGGCTTAAGTGATAGTAAATTTAATTATATCAACTCTTTTACCGTATACAAGAATCAATACTTACCTACTACATACAAGAATCAATACTTACCTACTACACTAGTAAGTAAAAGTTCTCTTTTTTAAGTTTCTTTATTGATAAAAGATATGATGGAAATAGGTTGATATATAAAAATATGCCTGTTGTATACGTTTTATATATATATATATATATATATATATATATATATATATATAAACAACTAACATAATTTTAAACCCGCTCTTCAAGTGTATTGATGATATACCACCTCTCATAGAAGTTGAGGATATTGCTGATAGAAGTATATTATTAATAAATTTTGGTCGTATTTTTAATTTTAAAAAATGGTGTTGTATGCTTAATAATTGGAAAAATCATTGGTTATTGGAATTATATTATAGGCAGAAATTAGGGAGACATACCCAACAAGGGCAAGAAGGAAGAACTGAAGAAGAAAATTGAAAGAAATGGGAGGACGTTCCTTCCTGAGAGAAGATAAAATAATGAGTACTGTTGTGTGAGAAATAATGAAAGCAAAAAGAGATGTACATAATAAATGAATGGATGAAATAGAAGAAGAAGAAGAAAGGAAAAAGGAGTTTGTAAAGTACTTTTCGAGGAAATAGGCAAAGGGAAGGAGAAGGAAAAAGGCAATGATGTTCCTATAAACAAGGAACACAAGTTTACTGATGCCCATATTAAGGGCAGCTCTTGAGACAACGTGAAACCCAGCATAGCCAAATTGCAAGGCCAACATGGCGCCATGGAGTTGAAGTTTCTCAGGAATTGAACACCAAAATCTTGACGAACCAGAAACTGAGCCTCCTCCATGATCAGCCATTATTAATTAGATATGAATTTGATAAAGAAAAAGAATAAAGAAGGAAGAAGATGGGTTTTGTTTTGTGAAGAGATTTGGGGAGGAATTGGGAGATATAAATATAGGAGAACTGGAAGGAAAAGGGCAAAATGGAGAAATAATTAAGGGCCCCATTGGAAGACCTAAAAAGACGTTGTGTCAACTGTTGGTAGCTTTCAAATGTTTGAAAGTTGTCTCCCACATTCGTCCTCTCTCTCTCTCTTCCTTCTCTTAGCTCTGACTAGACAACCTCATTCAATTACAACACTTCAAAATGGAGAGAGAAAAAGCTAGTGGAATAATCTTACACAATTTTGACTTTAATAATTTCATTTTCTTTAAAAAAAAAACACCTCACACATTCTGGTTTAGGATTATGTAGTTGTTTAGCATTTGTATAAAACAATTTAGTCTTTGTTATGGGTCTTTTCTTTTTTTTACCGATAATCACGAACTAGGAGGGGTGGAGTGTTAAGGATAAGACTAAAATAGTTACAATCACGCGAGGGTTAGATGAGTGTAAAAAACGAGCCAATGAGGAACCGAGGGACGAAGAGATCAAAAAAAAGAAGAGACGTTGACGCTTATGACCCAACGTGCTCGTCTTGGCCTCAGAGGCTAAGGCCGATGTAAGCGTCTTTCCTCCCATGCAGGTCGTCAACTTCCGGTGGGCCATAATCTTAACTTCAATGGCTCTAGCCCAAATTAACATTTCTCAAACTCCTTTCAGATTAGGAACCCTAGCTTCATTCCTATAAATAGGAGGTTAGCTTACTTTGATTATTTGTTGATTACTAACTTACGCAACAGAGGTTATGTGGCAAAAACCACACTGGTCGTCATACACTCCTACTTATACCAACAAACCAAATATGTTTACTAATTCTTTTTTTGTTCATGTGTAATGAAGCTTCGTGAATGTAAAGGAAATGGATAAAAATTGAGTCAAGTATATGTAAGGATACATACCTATATTGTATGGAAAGTTGCAAGAAAGTATACCAGTTTAAGCAAGTCAGTCCAATCTGAAGCGGATGCAATAATGTTTTCTCAAACATATTTTAGAATTTTTCTAGAGAAATTTGTCATAAGATTGATGCTAAGAATCTTTTGTTAGTTCAAGAAAAACGTTCTCTGAGAAGTGTAAGGTGTGGGAACCATGAGGCTGCTACCAATTTGATAGGATGTGTAGATGCACCTGTTGATCGGTTACGTATACAAATAAAAAAGTGATAGAAGGTAAAACTCGAAAAACTATGTACACTTTTTATAAATAAAACTCTATATACTTGTTTACACTTTTGTGGGTCAATTTGTTTAGGATTTCTATTATCGTGTGAAAAAAGTAGAGAAAAACACTATTTTAGTATCATAATTATAAAGTGGGGAGCAATGATTTCATGTTAAAAAACAAGGGACCAATTTTTTGTGTATTCAAATATTGACCTTCAAGAAATCTCAAGTATTTAATTTCTTTTTTTATTAAAATATAATGAATAGTGGAGGTTAGTTAACAACTCCATTCTTCTTGTTTTTAGGTTTTAAAATTAAGCTTATTTTTTTTCTTATATTCAAATTGAATTCTTAGTCTTATTTAAAAATAAAATTTTAAAAAAAAAATAATCGTTTTTAAATGATGACTTGATTTTTAAAATATTGGTCTAAAATAGATTTTAAAAAATAAAAGTTAGAGACAGTATACAAGTGTTTATAGACTTAGTGACCTCTTGGGTTGATTTAAGAAAAAAAAAAATTTCAAAAAACAGTTTTTTTAAAAACTCTTTTGATAAAAAAAACTGTTACACTCCTTCGTTTTTAGACAAAAAACTTAGGAATGTTTTTCAAACACATCCTTCATTTTCTTTTAAAAAGGTGATACGAGAACTTTTCAATTGGTCACCCAAATATTACTCTTGTTCAAACCACACTTAACGGAGTTCTGATGGAATTCAATACATTAATGATGAAATGATTGCATCTTAGCAGATCCTTCATTTTTAGAAACTTAGACTAAAAGTCAAATGACTACTAAATGTATCCTTACGCATATTAATTATGGTGAACACACATATTTGTTTTAGAGAAATACTTAAAGTTCAATTATAATTGTTTTTTTTAAATGGCCTATACAACAATTTCTAATTGAATGCAACTAAATCTTTTCCTTTTTTTGAAGGAATAATTACAAATTGATGAGAAACAATTTTAAGAACAAAAATAGAAAAAAGAACTATAAAATTTGAGGTGAAACAAAAGTGGATGTTTTGTAGGTGTAATAATTTGAAATTAAAAGCAAGAGATTTATTTAATAGAAAATCCTTCCTTTTGGAAGATAAGTTTCGAAACTTTAGATTAAATAATTTATAAAAGAGCCATTAATCTAAATATAAAATATATAAATTGTTTTTTTAATAATAACTATTAAAAAAAAAAAAGAATTTATAGAGAATGGGAGGAAGGGAAAGGCAAGTGTGGGGAAGGAAAGTTAATAAAAAGAAATAATGAAAAGGAAAAGAGAGGGATGTGTGTTTGGCAGCATGCGACTAATGATGAACAAACACACACCCACGCCCTGAGCCGCCATCTACACATAAACATAACGCGCACGACCCCAACCCAACTTCCCTAATTATTATCATCATATTTCCCTCATAACTCTTACTCTTACTCTCTTTTTTTTTTTTAATTTTTTAATTTTTAAAAAATAAACATTATTTCAAAACGTTCGAGATAACGAATGAATGATGTTATTTAGAGATGTAATTTGCAGAAAATAATAGAGTTGTTTCCTAATTGTTAAGTCATCAAATTATTGTTTTTTAGTGGGAGTGGGTCACCAATTCTTTAAATAAATTTACTCTCCTTAACTCTTAATTCTCGTGCTAAATATATCCTAAGTTAAACTATTGTTCAATAAAGAAAAGAGTTGTTGTTCAATATGTAACACTTTTATGGTTTGACGGTGTTGTGTGAATTTTGTTAAAAGAAGGAAGAGGAATCCCACATCGGAAATTGGAAGGTGTGTCAGTTACAGCTTAGGGTGTTTCTGCACACTTGCCGGAAATGCAGAAAAACTTCCACCTTCTTTAAATTATTCTCTTAATTTCCCTAAGCTTTTTATTGTCTGTTAATTTAATGTTTCCATTGAAAGGGCAACTGGAGAGGGTAATTCTTTTTTGCTTTTTTTAAAAGGTTGAGACATAATGCTCCCCTTGAAAGAAACCGCCATCATTAGTTCCAAATTTTCTAACACAATATTTAATGGCTGATGAGGAAGAAGAATATATTTAGGGTTTAAAAGTCTGAAGCGGTCACGCTTTGTAATTATCACGTACTATATATATATATATATATATATATATACATACATACATATAGTGCTAAAGTCTGGTTTTTGCTTTCCTTTTTTGGGGCAATGAACAAACAATAAACTCACTCTTAACTCGCCTGCCACACCCACCACTGTATCACTTTTTCTTTAGGGAGTTTCGTTTGATTAGTTTTGTTGTTGTATATACTTGTATATTATAATGGTAATGAAATGTGAGATTTACGGTAAATAGAATCTGAATGTACAGGATTGTACCAGTGGCGAGACTCATAACTTGGGTCAACAGGGTCTATACTAAATTTATCGATAGTGGTACGTATCAATATAGTTGCATTTAAAAATTATGTGAGATTCAGTTAGAAATGTTTTTACCGTTAGCGTTACAAATATTGTTACGGTTATGTAGTAGGAGAATTATTAATCTGTTTTGTCATGGTTACTATTACCTTTATCAATTGATCCTAAATAATAACGGTAAAAAAAGATAATAATATACCAAATAAATAATGTAAATATTAGGATAAATGTTAGTTAAATCTTTAGTTACACAGTTAGTTTTTCTGTTATCAACAGTTGCCTTCATCTCATTGGCTATTTAAAGCTCTTTTCCCATTAATAAAGATTGAGCTGTTTTAAGTTACTTTTAAGAGCTTAATAGTAAACAGTCTCAATTTTAATCAAATTAAGTTTGCAAATGTTTGAGTAAAGATGATCAAATTGAAGAATACATTATGATTAATCTATCAATAAAATCTTATATGATTATATCAATTGATAAACATGGTGTCAGTTCTTTAGTTTTGGTTTCATAACTATTTAGGGTTTGTTTGATAACTCATTTGTTTTCTGTTTTTTTAATTTTGAAAATTAATTTTTAAAATTCAAGTGTATCTCATAACTAATTTATTTTTTTTTTATTTTTAACATGAAACTTGTTTTTAAAATTACCACGGAAAATTGAAAATGAAAAATAAAAATAAAAAACTTTTAAAAAATATATTTTATATTTCAAAAACAGGAAACAAAATCAGTTACCAAACTTATATAATTTTTATTTCTAATAAACAAAATTTATAGACAGTACTTAAGAACAAAAATTAAAATAGTTACCTAACGAAATCCTACGTTTTTTTTTTTTTTTCAAAATTGTACTTCTTTCCTACCTCATGAGCTAGTGTTTTAAGAAACGAAACCAAATTTTAAAAGAAAAAAAAATAAAATAGACTTTAATTAAAAGCAGAAAAAAAAATAGCCTCCCTTTTCTGCCGTAAAAGGCTACCTAAAACCCATCCTTTAGCTTTAAACCTAAAATTTCTACTGCTTTCTATAAAAGCTCATACTTTTATAATCTTTTACTTGTTATTTAATACTATATTACTATTCTTAATCCATGTTGACTTGGTACTCTATCATAAATAATTTCTTTTATTGCAAGTTTATCGTTATCTTTAATTCTGCTGCTGCGAATGATGAGATTCTCAACTTTGAAAAAAGAAGTTCATGTCAACTACTACTGAGCTAAGTTTATTTTGACGTTTGACAAGTTTCAGATGATACATTTATGAAACTAAATAAAATCAAATGATTTAACACTATGACACAAAGGAATTAGCCAATCAAATAAAAATTAAAAAAAGAAAAAGGTGAATTTGAAATATAATGTAAATATTTGATAACAAAAAATTGTTAGAATGAAAATAACAAAACCCTTCATATTTTTAAGGTTAAATAAACACAAGTAATAATATAATGGAAAAAAAGGCATTCTAAAATAACTATTGTATTATATAATTAGTAAATAGACATTAGGAAAAATAAGTTAAAATATTATTTTGGTCTATGTGCTTTGAAATTTGTCAATTTTAGTTTTTATACCTTTAATAAATCTTAAATTTAGTCTATAGACTTAAATTTTTATTAAAGTTGATTAAATAATCATAATAAATTTCATGTTGAATATATTTTTAAAATTTATAATGAAAATGCTAATAAAAAAATAAAAATAATGAAAAAACTACGATAAACTACTGGTAAGAACTAACTTTAAGATTTATTGAAAACTTAAGAACTAATATTGAATATTTGAAAGTACATAAACTAAAATTAAATAATATTTTAAAACTAATTAGTGAATTGAAGTTAAGTTTTACACGAGATCCATCCATAACATTTTTATTTATTTGAGTTCAATGGAACCCTTCGCTGAAACCAAACCATACAGATTTGGTAGAATTATTCTACTTTTTTTTGGAACTTCCTCGTGTAAAGTTATTAAAAAAGATGTGGTGTATTCATAAAATATCTAAATTAATATATTATATATGGGTGAGTAGTTTATTAATTAATTTATAAAGGTAAGGGATTGGGTGGTGGGATGGCCGCATGTGACATGTGAAGTGCACGTGGCATATTGAAATTATAAGAGTCGTTTCTTCTTGCTTTTCACTGCCAATTTGGCCACGCAAGATTTTGTTGTACAGAAAATTGGATCCTCTAGTCAGAGGTTTCACTCTTTCATCATCATCATCATCCTCATCATCATCTTCTTAAATTCCTTCCCATTTTCCATTTAATCAACCCAAAATAATAATAATAATAATAATAATAATAATAATCAAGGTTTCATTATCTTTTATATATTTAGCCTAATCAATTTCCACTTTTATCATTATTTTATCTCTCCCCACAAATTTTCAAAATATATGTTAATGAACAATGGAATAAACCAAATATATTGAATAGAGTAATGTATCAGTGGCACAATCATAACCAAGATCAAAGTGTGACTACTTTTTAATAATGTTCATGGTACAAAATACAAAACTTCAAACTTATTGAAACATATTCTATACATATATTCAAAGATTAAGAAATCAATCATCAAAGATAAACAAAAAACACATAAATTTTAGAAATTCGACATAGATTAAAATTCACGTAATTTACTAGCGTGTGTTAGCTACGTGTATAGAAGTAAAGAAAGAGAGCCGTCTAAGAAAATACTAGATTGTAGAATCTAAAAGTTTACACGTAATGCACCCACTAAATCTTAAGTCAAAATAACAATTAATTTTGTAATTAGTACTATTGTAATAACCCATAAAAAAGAATAACAGGAAGATCGGAAGAGCTTTCGGTGGGTGAGGAATTATTTCTCAAAAGAGGTGAATTTTTGTTGGTTGGTTGGTTGGAAAGAAAGAAAGAAAAAAAAATGAATCGAGTGCTGAAATCACTCTCTCTCTTGGTCTCATTCCATTTTTTTACCCCTTAATTATGAGTGTGTGGGTGCAGCTAGCTAGCTGGTTAAATTACTAGCAGATAAAAATGGCACCTTTTGTTTTGAATTTTTGATCCAAAATTTTAATTTTCAAATTAATTCAACC
>JBBPDJ010000017.1:3815115-3827027 GCA_037974625.1 Cucumis cinereus
GTGCAAGTCACATAAAACATATCATCATCTTAAATCATTTCTCAAATCTCCATAAAGCTCGTAGTACTCGAAATCATACTTAAACATCATTTATAACATGGTAGAAATCTTAAAAAAACATTAAACTATCATAACTTATGGTTTTGAGAAATCTCGTAAAACGTGCAAAACGTGCATCGGCCCTATAGCAGTCGAAATATGCTCAAATAGTTATGAAAATCATGAATATCATCTCAGTAAACAATAACAGGGCCTAACATGTTATAAAACATGCTTATTTTGTGAACAGGCATTGCCTCCTAAAACGTGTCAATATAATATTATTATATTCAAACTACCGGAAATTCCTTAAAATATTTAAATCATGCTTCAAACAAGTTACCATGTGAAAGTATATCGAAAAATATGAACAACATGATTTTTCTGAAATTTTCTGAAAATTTTTCAAATTCTCGAAAAACGTGCATTCCGGTAATTATTTTAATATTAAATATGAAAATAATACTATCACTCACAAACTTGACGAACTATCCCTGGCTAGTAAATTTTTTCGATCTCCAAATTTCCTAAAAATAAATTCAGAATCGATCCTTAAATCACTTGGCACGAAAATCGAGGAAAATTGAATTTTCCTTAATTTTCCTTTTTAAACTAATAATAATAATAATAATAATAATAATAATAATACATAATAATAATAATAACAATATTAATAATAATATTAATAATAATAATAATAATAATAATAATAATAATAATAATAATAATAATAATAATAATAATTAAAGAGAAAAAAAATCATCTTCTTCTTTTTTCACAGCTTCCTTTCCCTTTAATAACCCAGTTTCCGGCAGCAGCGTTGACCCAACTTCGACGAAGCAATTCTCTCAATCTACTAACCATTAGAAGCTCTAACCTATGCCAAACGATTTCTACATGAGTCTAGTTGCTTACCTCAAACAATTAGCTTCAAACTTCTCGTGGATAGCTCGAATTTGCTTCTGGAAGCCACCTTGCTCAGTTTTCTGGCGAGCTTAAAACAGAAATTTGCAGCTTCGATTTCTCCCTATATAGACCAAATTAACTCAATTCCTTTTACAAAACTCTAAATGAACTAATAATCTAGCTTACCTCCAAAAATTAGATCCTAATTCGGCCTGTAGACGGAGAATTTGATTTTCAAAGTTCCGGGTCCGTTTTTCACAATTTCCAGCTGCCCGAGCTCTTTTTCTTCAAATTCAGTGGTCTCTTCGGCCAAATTTCTCCAAATTGATCTGTGCTTTACCTTCCTCTCTCTTTTCTAAGCAATTTAAATACAAATTTCACTGAATTCGGTTAAGAATTGAACCTCAAATTCTCACTTCTTCTCAAAGTGTTTAACTAAAAAAAAATCTCAAGATTTTTCACCTTCTCTCTCGGCCTTCGCTTCCAATTTCTTCAAATCAAACCACTCTCCAGCTCCACTCTCTCCTTATCTCAATTCCACTTCGAAATGCCCAATCCTTCTCCTAAAATAACCTTCAATTTTATTTTTGTTTTCTTTTTTTTCTTTATCCCAATCTCATGGCACACTAATTAATGAATTTCAATTTTTTCTTTTTTTTTAACTAAAGATAATTATAAAATAAATAAATAATACCTAAATTTCAATTTCTTTTTCCTGTTCTTTTTCTTTTTCCCCTTTTTTTTATTAAAACATTATTTTATTTATTTTTAAACAAAACTACAAAATTAATTTTTTTTTCCAATTCTTAACAAAATTACTAAAATATCCTTTCTCAAAAATTATCAAAATACCCTCCGATATTTTATTAATAAATTTTTAACAACAACTTAAATAAAGAAAAAGTCGGGTATTACATAATATTTGAATATGATTCAAATATTGATTAAATTAAATATAAGATATTTAATTTAGAAATTAATTAATTAGAGAATTAATTAATAGTGTAGTTTAATTAGATTTAATTAAATTAGATTTAATTAAATTAAAACTATAGGTTATATGAGATATGTTCATTTGAATATGATTTAAATGAAATATTAATTAAATATGATTAAATTAATTTATATTTAATTTATTTAATTAATTAATTAATTAAATTTGTTTTTTAATTTAATTAATATTAAATAACTCCCATTGGGAGTTATTATTTTGGAAAACGTGGGATCCCACGTTTTCCCATTTTTTCTCTAACCTCTCTTTCTTCATCCTGAAGAAGGGGAAGAGCAGAAAGGTTCTGCGAGTGTGAGTAACCTACGAATTGCAGAAAGTCTGCAGAAAAAAAAAAAAAATCTCTCTACTATTCCTCCAAAATTCCTAAAAGACGTTTTCAAATTGGTTCCCACAAGCCAAACCTCAATTATTCAGAGGATAGGAGAGGTTCCAACTGGTGGTGGCTACAATTTGGAGTTTTGTAGAATTCTGAGACGGCACCAAAAGTAAGTTGATTTTTCCTTTGTAATTTTGTATCTAAAAACATGCTTAGCCTATTTAATTCAGTAAATATTTTCTGTATTTTTTTTTCAATGTATGGCATTTTATTTTTCTAAATTAAAATTGAGAATGATTCTGTATTTCTTCTGCTACGATAGGTTTTTATCCCTTTAATAATGACACCCATGAAACACTTTTTGAGAACCTTTTTGAAGCAAGACATATTAGTCAAGAATATTTAGACCCCAACATAAGATATGAAGGGTATGATAAAAGCAAACATTGTATATTCCATCAAGGAGTTTCAGGTCATATTGTTCAACTGTCTACAAGTTTAGATCTAAAGTACAACAACTCATGGATTCAAAAATACTTACAATATACATGAAAAAAGGAAAATATAATGTGAAGGACAGTAGAAGGGCATCCCTAGATTCACTCTGCAGACGTGGTACCATCCACATTGCATCAAAACGTGAAATTTATAGTTGGGAGTAAGATGATTTGTTTGTTGGAGAAAAAGATTTCCTGATAACAAAACCTGTCTCAACCCCATATGTTGAGGCGACAGAGGAAGCACTAGAATTTTCTTTTCGCTCTTTTGAAATTGTTCATGCGACTATAGTGGAAACGTCTCTAGATGAAATGATAAAACCACACATGTCTCAAATAGAAGTCACAACAATAAGGTAATGAAAAATGAAGGATATTCTTTGAATTAAAGATTAGAGAGACTTTTAAAAATACCAAACAATGAGGGAAGGTTTGGTTTGGGTTATAAGCCATCCAGATATGATAAAGTTAGGCTGCAAGAAGAAAATAAGAATAAGTGTTTCGCAAAGCTAGAGGAAAAAGAGTTTGATTCAAGTCTAAAATTTATACCAACATTATATGATACTTTCAAAAGTGCTCGTATAAATTACTTATCACATGACTCTGATTAGAAGGATCATTTGTTAGCGAAGATGGAGAGTTTATCGATTGCAGCAGTAATACAAGAAGCATCATTTGATGGCAACACAGTTTATGAATGTCCACCTGATTTTGAGCTTAACAATTAGGATATTGTGGATCTACCAATATTTTCAAGAGAATTTCAAGAGTAATGATTAAGCTTTTATTTGTCAAGTTTTAATTTCTTAGTAGCTCTACCCAAGGTCATTGTATTTTGTTTTGCTTTACAACATGGGTGTACTGTTTCTTATTAATTAATAAAATTTTCACATGTTCATTTAATTTGTTCTAATTTCTTCTTCTTTCTGCTTTCTTCCTTACATTTGCAAATAAAACACAAAGTTCAAAAAGCTTCATAGATAATATTCGTAAGAATGAAGACGTGAGTACTTTCAGTTCTACCCTGGACACTTTAATATACCTATGGAATCTAATAAGGAAAGTGGTGATGAAGATAATATGGGAATATCTCCAGAATTGTATAGAACGGTAGAAGAAGAAGATAAAGTTTTGGGTCCTCACCAAGAATCGGTTGAAATAATCAATTTGGGTCTCAAGATGAATTAAAAGAGGTAAAAATTGGCACATCATTGACCAGTCAAACTCAAAAAAACTGATTAATTTGTTACCTGAGTATTCAGATATTTTTTCATGGAGTTATTAGGATATGTCTGGATTAAATACAGATATTGTAGTACACCATATTCCATTAAAATCAGAATGCAACCCAGTGAGACAAAAGTTACGTAAAATGAAGCATGATGTATTGATTAAAATCAAAGAGAAAGTACAAAAGCAAATTTAGGCAGGGTTCCTTACAGTCTCCAAATATCCTGAATGGGTGGCAAACATTGTTCCGGTGCTCAAGTAAGATGGAAAAGTGAGAATGTGTGAGGATTATAGAGATCTGAATTGAGCCAGTCTAGAAGATAACTTTCCTTTACCTCATATTGACATGTTGGTGGACAACACTGCAGGATACTCAACTTTCTCCTTCATCGATGGTTTTTCAGGATATAATCAAATCAAAATGGCTGAAGAAGATAGATAAAAGACAACCTTCATTACCCTTTGGGAAACATTTTGCTACAAAGTAATGCCCTTTGGTTTGAAAAACGTTGGGGCAACATATCAGCGGCAATGGTTACATTTTTTCATGATATGATGCATAAAGAAATAGAGGTATATGTTGATGATATGATTGCAAAATCAAAGACAGATGAAGATCACACAACCACACTCCAAAAATTATTCGATCGGTTGAGAAAGTATCAATTGAAATTAAATTCATCTAAATGTACATTTGGGGCAACCTCTGGAAAATTGTTGGGATTCAATGTTAGTGAAAAAGGAATCAAAGTAGACCCAAATAAAGTGAGGGCTATCATGGAAGTGCCCTCCTCTAAAACAGAAAAAGAAGTTCGAGGTTTCCTTGGAAGATTGAACTACATATCAAGATTTATCTCGCATTTGACATCGACATGTGAACAAATCTTCAAACTTTTACGTAAAAATAACCCAGAAAAATGGAATGAGGATTGTGATGAAGCATTCAATAAAATTAAGCAGTATTTGAAGAGCCCACCTGTGCTGGTACCTCCAACTTCAGAGCGACCGTTAATCTTATATTTAACAGTATTATAGGGTTCTATGGGTGGTGTTCGAGGACAACATGACTTATCAGGAAAGAACATGCCATTTATTATTTGAGCAAAAAATTCACCAATTACGAGTCTAAATACTCAACGTTAGAGCGAACTTTTTGTGCTTTGGTATGTACTGATCATCGGTTGAGGCAATATATGTTATACCATAAAACATGACTTATTTAAAAAATGGATCCGATAAAATACATTTTTGAAAAACCATCATTATCTGGAAGGATTGCAAAATGGCAAATCTTATTATCAAAGTATGCTATCGTTTATGTTACTAAGAAAGCAATCAAGGGCAGCGTACTTGCCGATCATTTAGCTGCCCAACCAATAGCATGTTACGAGACTATAAGGATTGATTTTCCAGATGAAAACATACTTCTAGTAGAAGAGGATGCTACAGACAATGAGACATGGATTATTCTCCTCGATGGTGCCTCAAATGAGTTGGGACATGAGATTGGAGTTGTACTAATTTCTCCAGAAGGAAAACTTTTTTCCCCTAACAACAAAGTTATGTTTTGAGTGCACTCACAATATTGTTGAGTATGAAGCCTGCATTATGGGACTTCAAGCAGCACGCGACATGAGTATTAAAAAATTGAAAGTTTTTTATGACTCAATGTTAGTAATACATCAAATCAAGGAAGAATGGAAAACTAGAGATTCTAAATTGGTGCCTTACAGCCAATACGTTACAAAATTATCTCAAAACTTTGAGAAGATTTCATTTGACCATGTTCATAGGGAGGATAATCGAATGGCAGACGCATTAGCCACTTGGAAGTGATGTTTGATCTTAATCTTGAATGTGAACTTCATTCAGTCCAAATTACAAAGCGAGATGTGCCAGCATATTGCATGAATATTTAAAATGATAACAAGCCTTGGTATTTGAACATCAAGCAGTATATAAAGTGTAGAGAATATCCAAGCTTCAGAGAATGACAGACGCACAATAAGAAAATGGCCATGAATTTTTTCTTAAGTAGTGAAGTTCTTTATAAAAGAAATCATGATATGGTGCTTCTTAGGTGTGTTGATGTGGAAGAGGCCAAACAAATTATTACAGAAATTCATGAAGGAATATGTGGAACACATGCTAACAACACATGTTGGCTAGACAAATACTTAGATCTGATTATTATTGGACAAGGATGGAATCAGACTGCATAAAATATGCCAGAGAATGTAAAAAGTGTCAAATTTATATGGATAAAATCCATGTGGCGGCATCTCCATTGCATGTCTTGACAGCACCCTGGCCTTTTTCTTTGTGGGGAATGCATGTTATTGGACCCATTGATCCTAAAGCCTCGAATGGTCATCGTTTTATTATTGTGGTCATTGATTATTTCACTAAATGGATAGAAGCGGCAACTTATTGCAACATTACAAGAGGAGTAGTGCTCAAGTTTATCAAAGAAGAGTTAATTTGTCGTTATGGACTCCTAGAGAGTATTATTACGGATAATGTCAAGAACCTCAATAACAAAATGATCGACGAACTTTGTAAACAGTTCAAGATCAATCACCGAAACTCATCTCCATATCGTCCAAAGATGAATGGAGCAGTTGAGGCAGCCAACAAAATATTAAGAGAATCATTGAGAACATGCCAATAACATACAAAGATTAGCATGAAATTCCGCCATATATGCTTCATGGATATCATACGTCAGTTCGTACTTCAATAGGGGCAACACCATTTTCTTTGCTTTATGGTATTGAAGCGGTCCTCCCTTTAGAAGTTGAGATACCTTCATTGAGAGTTCTCATGCAAGCTAAATTAGATGAAGCCGAATGGATACGAGGTCGCTATGAGCAGTTGAAGTTTATTGAAGAAATACGATTGGCAACATTAAGCCATGGACAACTGTACCAAAAAAGGTTAATGCGACAACAAGAAGGTGCATCCTCGAAGCTTTCAAGAAGGAGATTTGGTGTTAAAAAGAATACTTCTATTTCAAAAGGAAGGAAAATGGACTCCCAATTATGAAGGTCCATTCATAGTGAAAAAAGCTTTTTCAGAAGGAGCTTTGCTTTTAACCAATATGGTTGGCGTTGAGTAAAAAAATCATGTGAATGCAGATTATGTTTGAAGATATTATGCGTGTGCTCTTTCTTAGAAGGTTTTTGTAGTGTTGAAAGTGATCAGGAGTATTTCTAGAAAAACTCACATTTAGTCCTTAGAATGTTAATCCCATATGTGTAGACTTTCTCTTACCTCCTCTCTTTGACTGCTATTCCAAATATTGTTGTAATTGTGTAGTGTCGTTTCTGATTATATTTATCAAACACATGTTTATTTGTCAGTCCTTTCTTTTATCCTTCCTAAAATGTTATCAATCTATAAAAATAACCATGAATCCATTAGTCTATTACTCTATTGTTAATTAACAAAAATTCAGTACAACTTATTCTATTTGCAAACCAAGTAAAAGCTATGATTTTCTTTTGTTGAAACTCGAGGAAATATAGGTGTCTACAAGTCAAGACAAATTTTTGTGTTAGTTGCCTCAAATAGAAGTTTACATCCTAAAAGGGTTCACGTTTGTGACGTCCGAGACTTAAACAACTTTTGGTTTTTACAACATAGTGCAGTGTTTTGGAGGTTTGATTCATTTGTTTTATGCGAAAGGTGGCGAAATTGGCTGCTTGAGAAGCTTTCATGATACATCTGTCTCGTTCTATCCTATAACTAAGCTAGTTAATTGCTAATAGGATTGGTAGAATGGAGTATTGAGTTATTTGCTTATTTATTTATTTATTTGAAAAGGACAATAATTATTTTGTTTTCAAAATTAAATTTTAACATGAACCAAAAGTTGGGGCAGAAATGAATCCACCTATTTTCGAGTCCAGATTTGAAGTTGAAGTCGAAGCTTGTCTCTCAGGTCTAATTTTTATCAAACCTATGCCTAGAGCTAAGATCTTTCCAAATTGTGGTTAAATCGAACCCAGTCTTGGTGCTGAGGTTGAAGCCTGTCTATCAGGTCCAATATTGAACCTAGCCCTAGAGCTAAGGTCTTCTCAAATTTTGGTTAAATCGAACTCAGTCCTAAAGCTGAGGTCGAAGCCTGTCTATCAGATCCAATATTGAACCTAGCCCTAGAGCTAAGGTCTTCTCAAATTTTGGTTGAATCGAACCTAGTCCTAGAGCTGAGGTCGAAGCCAATCTATCCGGTCCAATATCGAACCTAGCCCTAGAGCTAAGGTCTTCTCAAATTTCAGTTAAATCGAACCCAGTCCTGGAGCTGATGTCAAAGCTTGTCTATCAGGTCCAGTTTCTATCAAACCTAGCTCTAAAGCTAAGGTTTTCTCACATTTTAATCCAATCAAACCCAGTCCTAGAGCTCAGGTCGTCTCCTGTCTATCAGGTCCAATATCGAGTCTAGCCCTAGAGCTAAGATTTTTCCAAATTTTTGTTAAATCGAATCCAGTCCTAGAGTTGAGGTCGAAGCCTATCTATCCGGTCCAATATCAAACCTTGCCCTAGAGCTAAGGTCTTCTCAAATTTCGGTTAAATCGAATCCAGTTCTGGAGCTGAGGTCGAAGCCTGTCTATCATGTCTAGCTTTTATCAAACCTAGCTCTAAAGCTAAGGTTTTCTCACATTTTAATCCATTCAAACCAAGTTCTAGAGCTCAGGTCGTCGCCTGTCTATCAGATCCAATATCGTGTCTAGCCCTATAGCTAAGATCTTTTCAAATTTTGGTTAAATCGAACTCAGTCCTGAAACTGAGGTCGAAGCCTGTTTATCAACTCCAATATTTATCAAAGCTAGTCGTGAGTTAAGGTTGATGTCTTATCAAATTTCGATTAAATCAGGCTCAGTCTTTGAACTAAGGTCAAAGATTCTATCTATCATGTCCAAGGCGTTTCTAACGCAATCCTAGAGTAGAGAATGAAGTACTTGTTCAATTGATAATTTGTTTTTTTTTAAAAAAATAAAAATATTTTGGCCAAAATACTTTATCTTTGTCTTTGTCCACCTTCAAATACTTTCACGATGTACAAAGGGGGGCAAGCTATAGATACCGTATTTTGTCTGTTTATTTATTTTTATTTATATTTATTATTTTATTATTTTATTTTTATTATTTTCATCTTATTTTACTAAAAGTTTTTTTTTAAAAAAAAAGAAAAAAATTAAAATTGAATTTAAAATAAAAAATAAAAGAAAAGAAAAAAAGAAAAGGAAAAGAAATGTCTATTTTTGGCTCACGTATATTCTCTCCCATAATTTCTCTCAACCACTCCTCCCTTTCTCTCCACCTTCTTCCTCACACCCACGATTTAGGTTTTCCCTTTTTCTGCTTTCCCACTTTCTCCGCTAAAATATTTTTTTTGCTTTCACTAAAAAGTTAAAATCTTTACCTTCTAAATTAAAATCCCAAGAGTAAATTAAAGAGGGGAGGTTAAATTTTCTTTTCATTGCTAAAAAGTTCTGAGTTTTTAGATTTCAATTTGAAAGGTTAGAAAAAAGAAGCAAACAATTTTTACACTAGGGTCTTCAAAGGTATATTTCTTTTTAATTTCTTTTTTTCCCTCTCAATTTTATTATTTTGTTTTCCTTTCATAAATTACCATTTTTTGTTTCTAAATTCAAATTGTCGCTTCCTGTGATGTTCACAACATTTTTTTTAGTTTTCCTTTATTTATTTATATTAGCTTTCATTTAAATTTGTTAAGTTCGTTTCATTTAGTTTCAATAATGGCAAGTTTTAATATTGGCTTTTTTGTATTTAAATTTGGGTTCACGTTAGCATCATCAATTTGTTACGTGAATGTCATATTTATGTAGATTTGGTGTTCATTAATTGTGAATCCTTTTATCAAATTGGTTGCAACTTTTATTAAATTGGTGTTTGCATAAATTTGCTACTGTCATTTTCATTAAATTTGGTTCCAAGGATGAATTTGTTACTGCCATTTTTTATATAAAAAAAATGTTACTAATTTGTTACTGTGGATGCAATTTTTATTAAATTGGTGTTCACATTTGCATAAATTTGCTACTGCCATTTGAGATGAATTTGTTACTGCTGTTTTTTAAAAACATTTGTTGCTAATATTGGAACTAGTTTGTAACTGTAGATCTCTTTATATTAAATTAGTTGCAATGTTTATTAAATTGGTGTTCATATTGACATTAATTCAAATTTGGTGGGATTATTTTGCTACTGCCTTTTTTATAAATTAAATTTGGTATTGAGACTTAGTTTGTTACTGTGAATGTCTTTTTATTAAATTTATTGGAATTGATAATTTATTACTAATTATATATATCTCATATCATATAATTGATTTAGTTTTTTTAAAAAAGATTATCCTGAGAAATCAAATATTTAGTTTAGGGTGAGATTCTTGGTTTATTATTTTTTTAAAGTACAAAATTCATTATAAACCTAACGGAGAGAGAAAGTAGTGTTTGTTTAAGGGCTTTAGGATTAAAATTCCATAAATACATGAAATTTCTCCCTAAGTGGTTTTTTTAATTAATAAATTGAATTTCAAAAAATATCACTTATAATTCTATTTTAAAATGGGACTAAGTAGTGTCAATGTACTTCGTTCGACTATGCTGAACAGGATTCTTTGAACCATTGATGGCGCTCATATTGTCAAAATATAGAGTCATAACTTCCTAATCAACTTCATATTCTTTTAGAATTTGTTTCTGTAACGCCCCGAATTTTCACCCTTAACCCGAGGTCGTTACTTATATAAGAAAAACTCATAATCTTAACAAAAATACAGCGGAAGCATTTTTCACAAGTAACAACGTCAACAGCACAGCGAAAGCCTTTGTCAATAAAGTCCTCAAACACATGGTCACTGGTCCTTCCTGTCCGTCGCCGGTTTCCTCATACTTTCCTGAAAAATAAATGTGAAAAGGGTGAGTATAAAAATACCCAGTAAGAAACCCACTACTGTGCCCACTAGGTTAACTGTTAACTTCCTATTAAACTGCACTCTACAATCTTAGTCTCAAAAGCAGCTAATGTTCCACCTTCTGAGTACAACATGGCTAATAGATAAAGTTAACAGCTACCATATTCCCAAAACATGCAATCTTAGTCCAAAACATTCATAAGCACACAAATGAAGTTTAATACAGAGATGAGAACTACAAACACCTCACACATTTATCTTGTTTTACGGTTTTTCCATAGCAAACCATAAAGACATATCACCACACAACTCTATTGGTTTGTCCATAACAATCTGTCCTAACAGACCAACACATAGCCATTCAGTCCATCTCAACATAGATAACTCATAACCAACAGCTAACTCGGAAGTTAGTCCATTTAGTTAACTCAACCCATAACCATATCCAGCAGTTTAACTAAATCGTTTAGTTAACTCACCACATAAACCAGTATCAAGCATTTCGTCACATAACCAAACAAGTCTTGACAGTGTACCACACAGTTAAGCTTGACATACGAGTTATGCATTGATACTTAATAACCTGTTTATCACATAAACCATAAACATCCAGTTTATCATAAGTATTCCATTGGGTCCACTAGGTGACCGTTAACTTCCCATAATGGCTTGTACTTTACGACACACAGTCGGGTGGTTGAGTACTAACAAATATGTCGGAACAGATCTTCGTACAGACCTCGTTAACCGATCCTTTCAAAGCAAATTGCCATACGGGCTTGCCCTCAAAACGAAACGTTGGAACAGGCCTCGTACAGACCCCGTTAACCGACCTTCAGTAACAAATTCGCCACACAGGCTTGTCACTGACCTAGTCAGAATCAAGTCGTCATACGACTTGCAAACTGACTCATCGTTTTCCCACCAAGTACAAATTCATTAGGTAAAGTTAACAGAAACCGTAACCAA
>JBBPDJ010000017.1:3827127-3882279 GCA_037974625.1 Cucumis cinereus
TGTGTGGTGGTTGATGGTAGGTGTTGACCGGAGGGGAAGGGGAATCTGCAGCAGGGGAAGCAGCAGGGGAAGCAGCACGGGAAGGGGGGAATCTGCAGAAAGTTGGAGGTCCGGTCTTCAAAACCGGACCTCCTTATTAAAAAAAAAAAATGTTATATGGTTGGTTTTTTGGAGGTCCGGTCTTTTATTTAAAAAAATTGTTAAATAAAAATGGTTTTTTGGAGGTCCGGTCTTCCTTATTTAAAAAAATTGTTAAATAAAAATGGTTTTTTGGAGGTCCGGTCTTCAAGACCGGACCTCCTTATTTAAAAAAAAATGTGGTTTTTTGGAGGTCCGGACCGGACCTCCTTATTTAAAAAAAAATGTTTAAATAAATGGTTTTTTGGAGGTCCGGTCTTCAAGACCGGACCTCTTCCAAACTCCGGTTCCCAACACCCGTCCTTTCCCAATCAACCCCATTTCCCTAATTATTTTCAAAACAACCCCATTTCCCTAAATTCTTTTCCCAACCACTCTATTTCAATAAAACCTCCTACATTGATAAGCAAAGCTCACATTTGACCAGATCGCATAAACCAACAAAGTAGAGTTCCTCCGAACCAAAACCGTACCATGACTATGAGACAAAATAATGTTAGCCAATATCTTCATACATTAAGATTTTGAAAAATAAAAGAAAGGAGGAAAAAAGGGCAAGCAGCAAAATTAGAGACAGCATGTACAATCACAATACAAGCCACTGGCACAACGAGGTCACCAAACTGAAAAGAAACGAACTTTTGCTCGAGGGACCTAGATGACTCAGTTTATGGCCTACACGGCACCTAAGGCATATGAAGAGAGCAACAAACTTCCATACCACAGCCATGGGTGGCAACAAGATTTGAAGCTGGTTGTATCTCAGTGCTGTGAGCCTAAACGAACTCTTTGAATTAGCTTTTCAGAAAATCCCTCAAAGAAAATGATTGAAACCCATCCTGGAAATCCAGAGATATGAACAAATATGTAAGATTAGTTACCAACATCTCTCTTTAATCTTAACATGGGCTGCTAAAAAAAAAAAAAAAAGACAAACAAAAACTCAATAAATCAAGCCTGCAAAAACAGTAGAGAAAGAGCTTCCAACAAAATAACATTACCAAAGGAATAATATAGTCTTCGACAATTAAGTCCAAAAAGAGACGTAGAACTGTGAGGAACCAAGGTAGTATGGAATCCTTTTGTCCCACATTGATTAGAATGAGATGACCAATGTGGTACTTAAGTGGCTTGACTCTCCCACTCCAATAGTTGGTTATAGTTGGTTTTTGAGGTGTGGTTCTCAAAACTGCTTAAGTACTTAAGAGGAACCTAACCAAGGACCAAACCTCTCACAAGGGTCCTATCCACCCTTTTAAACACCCCCCTCCCAAAAAAAGATCCCACAACAGTGCATACACCCCCGCAAACCATTACAGGCCAATGGAGGAGGATTCTCAATTATCAATCAAACGAACATCCCTCTAGTCAGCAAGCACAACTAAAAGGTCTCTATTGAGTAATAATCATTTATAAACATCTAGTAATTGAAACAAGCAGTTAATGACCTCAAGGCCCCTTTTCCACGCTCTAACCTAAAGATAACCAATTTTAGGTTTAAGGAATAATTTGGAAATATCATTTGCTCGGACAGAAAATATGATCCTTGACTAAAATTACTTGTATGGCACAATTAGCATCAGTGAAAAATATAATGCAGATAAACACATCAATATTTCTGGCACATTGAAAAAATCGACAATAAATGCACACATGAAGTCGCACCTCCCTATAGCTCTTAGCTCAAGGACTGACTAACTATAAACTGAAAGGAAACGGATTTGGAATGTGCAGATTACCTTGCCCAGCTCTTGGCTCAAGGACTGTCTAACTACAGTCACCTGCTTTATCAGCCTTTCCATTGCTGTATAGCTCGGCAAATTTCCATGCGCTACTATCAACCAAGACCACAGGAATAAGGAGCTGATTGCACAATATAGGAGGTTAGAGTAAAATCACAGAAGGACAAAGAGGAACAAACCAAGAATTGCTCGATTTAGACTTTCTGCTACTCTTTGCCGGTAATCCACGCTAAGCAGATGAAACATTGGAGACTTCTCTGGTTCTTCATACGCAAGGAGGGCCATGAAATCCTACAACGACATAATGATTAGTATTTCAAACTTCTCAACATATTTATGCAAGCTGGTTCAGCCTGCTCAACAGAGGAATGAAGGAAATAAAGTAGAATGCCAGAAAAGATAGAGGATATCATAAGTCAAGCTACCAGCTACGCACTTCAAGTTTTTCCACGTATTTATGCAACTTCCCAAAAGGAGCAAGCTTGACTTGAGCAAATTCCAGGGCCTCTGTGCTGCCATGTAAACAAACAAGAATAAGAATCAAAAGTTATAAGCTGTAAACCAGAATGCCCATCTGACCATCCGAGACTAGTTTTAAGGTTAAGGAATGTATAAAATTGTAATGATGGCGGAGGGCACACCATTTCCTAGAGCAAACAAGTTCAACAAAATGAAGGCTTAAAAGATCAAAATGCAGGTCCTCGTTCTTCTCAAGTAAACCAGGTGCCACCTCTTCCGTTAACTCAATGGCCTTAAGTGCATTCCCTTCTACTGCAAAATCATAAATTCCTGAAATCACAAAAAGATTAAGAAAAGTTGGATTGAATTATTTGGGAATATAAAAGCAGATGCAGTGTGCACAAACAAATTTAAATTAACGCTGAGCTCAAATATTATAAATTTTAAATGCATATCATTCAGATTGTTAAGAGGGAATTCAGTGTCCAAGCTGCGTTCCTTTACAGTGAATTTATTTCTAAACTCTGGGGCACTTAAGACAGTGGAAATAGATCACTATTCCTTACAAGAGAGTTCTAAAGTAAATCACAATTCATACCAGAAGAGTCTATCTATAGAGAGGCAAACGACTAAATCTATATTATTCAGATCGTTGGAGGGGGTCAGGCAATTTGGCAATTAGATGTAGATCTATATTTAAGAACAAAAAACATTATCAGAATTCCGAATTAGCAAGAGAGAAATTTCACCAACTTTTTCTTTTTGCCATGTCAACAAGATAATCAGTGTGCTGCTTAAGCCCAGTACAGGTAGTGAACGACTCTGCAGTTTCTTTATAACAATTATGAACAAGGTACGATAGAACAATGTTCTGGATATCACCATCATTCACAGCCTGTCAAGAAATGTGAGAAAAATGAAGGACAAGTAAATAAGATTAACAATTTAACGAGAATCAAACTGGTCAAAACCATTGCGGTAACCAACAACAATTTCTTATCCACCTATAATGAAGTTTCAAAGGGTGAACCCACAAGGAAAAATGAAATTAGAAATTAAGTATTATTCCACACCCAAAAAGAACCAGACAAGAGAATTTCTCACATAGAAGCAACCCACTTCGTGCCATCGGAACTCAATAGCAATGCTTTAAAGTCTATCCAATTCCATAATTATCACCATATAAACAAGTAACCAATACATTACTAAAACGTTGGGCATTAACGTAATAGAAATTATCCAGACGTAAACAGAAAATGATTGTCTGATATCCGATTTCTTTAAACAAGCAGAGAAATATCAACAAGAAGAGAAGTAAACTACGAACTGCAATTTCAATTGATTGATTAATCCTCGTCTGAAGAGAGAGATAAAGAGCAACACCATTAGAAAAATGTGTTCGTGAAAGTAAGGGAAATACAGAAGAGAAATGAGCAAGTGGTTTCAGTAATTTAAAAAGGAAAAGCTGGCAGAATTCAATGTCACAAATTGAGAGAGAAAGGAACTCACGATGCGGTCGTAGTGACGAGGATCGACGTCCATGATTAGCCGTCGGCCGGCGAGAAATAAAGGAGTTGAAGTGATTGAGAGGCTAAGTTAAAAGAGCGGCGGAGGAGGAAGAGGAGGAGAGGAGTAGGATTCGGGAGTGGGCGTTGCGATGAGGAGGAAGAAGTTTCATGGAATTCGATCTCTCTAATCGGCTCTCTTCGTCTTGGACTTGCGCGGTACGAAAATGAAAATGATTCGACTCTATATCCGAATTTTTGGTTTTGCAGCCCGATGCTCAGTTTTTTTTTTTTTTACCGCAAGTTTTGTTCTTCACGCGCTCCGGCAAAAACTACCGGATAAGACTAGAAGATACGGCGTCAACCTTTTTTTTATTATTTTTTTTTCCCTAAACCAATTAACTTTTTTTTCTTTTTTTTTTTTTTCTGGAAGATCTTCAAACCAATTAACTACCTGTAAACTTTTGCATATATTTATTGATTATTCACTTTTCTGATGTGAAAATCTACTATTGAACTGAATGGTACTTAATAACTGACATCACCAAAATAATGGAAGAAAGATCATGTCAATACCTTCAAACTCTTATTTATATTTTTTCATAGTGCCACTACTTCGAGTTTGAGCCCTTGAGATTGGAACAGTTAGTTCGGACATGATGATTCTTAAGTATGTTGTAGTAACATCAAAGAGATCTAATTGTGCCTATTTACAGATTAGAATAAACACTAAATTACAAAATATACCTAAACAAAATATTTTTTTTTTTCATTAGTTGTATTATTTTCCACAGTATTTCATGAGCTTTTCAAAACTACTTTTAGATTAAAAAAAGTTAGAGGAAAAATGAGACTTAGAATTGGTTTGACGATGAAATGGAATGACTTTATAGGTTTAAATTAATGTTATTGGTTATTTGGAAATTATTCCTTGTCCCAAATTCTAACGCTTTAAAACAATCAATAACGTTATGTGGGTGTGTTCAATTCTTATTATTAATTTGTAATTTAGCCTAAAAATCTTCATTGATTGGGGATGGATTGGTCCCATACGTTAATGCTCTGATTCTGTCAAATCCAAAGTCTATTGAACTATTTGTAATACAACACAACAGGTCAAGCAAAGAAACTTCTATAGATACAACTTCATTATTAGAACTACATAACATATTATAAACATTTGCACATCCGATCAATTTTAATTGTTATACTCAACGAGAGAGAGGTCACTCACCATTGGACTCTGAAAATAAGCTTAAAGAAAAAGAGGGAGAATTGCATGAGGCTATACAAAATTAAAAGACGAGAAATGATACAAAAGCCCTAGCAAATTGGAATTAAAAACCCTATTGGAATGGGAACTGATTCCTAATCACTAAAACCCCCTCAACCTAAAGATTGGGTTTGACAGAATTCATATCAACTTGACTGAAGGGAAACTTGAAAAAAAAGGGAGAGGGAGAGTGCTCCACAAGAATTGATATCTGGCTTGCTTATGCCCCTCATTATAGTGAAATGTCAATTAGTTTGACTCATAAAAATCACCATGATTCACATTTCAATGCATTTTAATGGCTCACCATGGAGGATCTTTAGTACAACGATTTAGTTTTACAAGCATGAAATTTGAAACTCCCACCATGAAGAACTAAAGCAAAGCAGTAGTCAGTAGACCAAGCCAAACTCACACCCAGATAATGAGAAAATTGGAAAAGCATAAATGCGTATTAGATAGAAACATTATAAACAATCAACTCTAAATTTTTACGCTCTTGCTTGAAGCTGCATTTCTTGTCATTTCCAAAAATGAATAGAACAGACCACACGAGTATGAAACAGATCCTCGTATCGCCCCAAACCTTTGAGAAAATGGTTCTGTGCAACCTTTAGGGGTTATACGAGGAAGCCATGGTGAAGTCAAGAATTTCACCATACATTCAACTGCCAAACCAAACAGATCTGTCCCCCACCTCCACGACCTCGATAATAATACTCTAATTCAAGCACATATCAAATTCAAGATCTTTGTAAACTTCGTTCAAAACTCATGGTGGTTAGTGCAAACCAAGTTGTGGTAGTTTAGAAGATGGATGCAGGTTGAGGTCTAAAGGAGCAAAACTAGTTGTGTAGGGCTAAATTGCAATGGGAATCAGTGAATGAACTAATAGAACAATACCCATCATCACAAAACAGAACATACAAGAAATTTGACCATCCAATATTCCAACACAATGTACTGCTATTTCCCTCCACCTTGACATTACCCACAAGAGCAAGCTAATTTAGCTTTCACAGGTACAGGAACTCCTTCCATACAATCAAAGACTAATATCTGACTGTGATCCTAAATGTGAACATCTCTAGACTCTAGATATTAAACTTTGAAAGCCATGGAACTCTAGTAATTCACCTAAAACCTTCGGATCATGTGCAATTTCTATATCAAGTATGTAAGCATCGGTACACCAGATGAAGCAAATTCAATTATATATCAAAATTTACAGCTTTAATAACATCCATCCCTTGTATAAAGTACGTGTAAAGGCAAGCAAAACTTAAGCATTACCTTCAATTTGCTTCCTTAGGCTTCAACGATCTAGCTCAATCTCTTTTGAATTTCCATAGAAACCTCTCAAACTTGCCTTTCAACTGTTGGAAGGAAATACATCTTTAACAGCAGAAGCAGCGGTCAAGTAATTAAGAGTGTTTCTCAATGTCTCTTTCTCCCTTTTCAACCTCGCCGCCGTATCCTCCAATTCAAGCAACGCTTGTTGTTCTCTGGGCGCACCTTCAAACGTGCTTCCAACGAAGAACGAGAAAGGAGTTGGGAATAAATTCCTTCTCAAATCCTGAACCTCTTTCTCCGGCTTACCACTCAACCTATTCGACAATCGAATCACGTCCTTCATGTACGATTCAACCTCATTTGCCAACGCATCCAAATCCTCTTCACCATTCCCAGACGGGCGGTCCTCAAGCCACGTAACTTCAGCAACAAGATACGGTTTGGTCCGAACAAGATTAGTGACTCGAAACCGCTCTTGTCCTTTACAAATAAGGAAGAATCGATCGTCAACGAGTCGCTCATGTTTAACAACCTCACCAACACATCCAACATCAGTCGTACCGGAAACTGCATCAGTGTAAATAACTCCAAAGCGAAGATCGGTTTGAAGTAGAGTGTGCATCATCATCCGGTAACGAAACTCGAAGATCTGCAGAGGAAGAATAGCGCCAGGGAAGAGAACGAGAGGAAGGGGAAAAAGGGGAAGCTCAACAACATCGTCTGATTTAGGAGAGCCAGTGTGGTGTTTTTCGGGGAAAGATGAAGCAGAACACTTGAGTGAATTGGGTTTGTGGTGGCGGTGACGAAAAACGGCGGCGGAGGCGGGAGAGAAGAATCTAGGGCTAGGGATTAAGGAAGAGGAAATGGAGTTGGGGTTTAAAATGGGTTTATGGGATAAAGAGGAAGAGGAAGAAGAAGGAATGAGCTGAGGGAGAGCCATTGAAATGGTGCCACTGTTTTTCTCAAAAAAGTGATAATAGATAAAGGAGAAGCAAAATTGTTTGCTTGTTTGTTAAAGAGACTGTATTCTGAGCTCTCTACCTCACAAAAAAATATCAAAAAATTCTCCCAAAATTTATAAATATTTATTTACTTTCTCTCTTTTTTTTCTCTCTCTCTCTCTCCAATCAAAGAAAAATCTGGTGGTTTTAAGGAGCGGCCAAACTCCAATTCAGATTGTGGATAATATGGAGAGAGAGAGAAAGAGGAGGTAGTCTGAGATTGAGAATTCCCCAACAGAGGATTTGAAAGGGGACAATCAAAATTCTGCTGATACGACTCTAAAAATACTGTTTTCATTGGGCTCATTGGGCTTACTGTTCGTTGTTAAGCCCAATAATGCATAGTTCGAGGCCCAATAATTGTTGGGAGAAAACGAGATAGTTCGAGGCCCAATGGTTGTTGGGCACGTTTAAATGGGAGAAAACAAGAGATTATGGCAAAATATCAAGGAAAATTATTGCAAATACCACAATTTACGAAATAAACTAAAAATATAATACAATGATTGAATATTTGTAAAAATAACAAAGGTTCACCTTGACTAGTTCACTGGTCGAATTTTTTAAAATATCAAACATGTCCTTCGCTAGCTATCATTAATAGAAGTTATCTTGTATCAATGATAACAACTGATAGTATATTTCTTAAATTGAAAACTATCGTTGATAGCAACTTATAGAAGTTATCAATTATTAACACTGATAGCTTTCAATTTGAGAAAATTAGAAAGACGTACTTGTAATGACAGCAAATAGAAAATTATTGGTGATAACAACTAATAGTAGTAGTCATCAATGATAGCAACTGATAGTTGCAATCGATGATATATAAGTGATTGTCATTGATAGTTGCTACCAGCGAAGAGTATAAGTACTGACTATCACTGATAGCTGCTATTAGTAATTGCTTAACGTGAGAAAATCGAGATACAGTGTGCGAAACAATAGCTGGACGTGGGTTTTTAAGTATTTTTATAATTTTTGTGGTATACATGCGATTATTTTATCCTTGCATATATATTTCATTATTTTTTTTTTTTTTTTTGCTTAGAGTCATTTAAGCAATAAGTGGTCCAAAGATAAAAGTGAGTTTGGAAAAATAGCTTAAAACTGCATTTTAATTTCAGGTATGTCATCTCCATTACAGAACCTCTGTTACCACTCTCATCAACTCCATTCCAATCCAGTTTATCACACAGCTATAAGGATCATCCAAATGAAATGTTGTATATGAGCCACTAAAAAACAAATATACATATGATATATGCATTAAATTGATCACTTTGCCATAAATTAGTTTTAATTATTATTATTTTTTTGTTTGCTACATTTTAGTTTGACCATAACTTTCTTGTCATACTCTGCAAAATACGTTGAAGTATAGAGATCCAAAGTTGCGTTATAAAATAAGGAAGTACATAGGTAACGTTTTTAAGGCTACTAATTATGTATGATAACATCTTTTTAAAAATTACAAATTTAACAAAATATATTAGTGAAAGACTCTTATTCGAGATAGGATTTATCATGGAGTATACCACTAAAATATAAAGAAAACTAAAAACAATAAAGTCAAACGTTATCTAGTAAGATGATAATATTTATATATAAAAAAAAAAAGCTACATTTCGTATTTTAATTTATTTCTTCTTAAGATAAATAATTTCTAAGAGCTTTTTAACATTTAAATACAAAAGTATTTTATAAGTTTAATATTTTTTTTAAAGAAATGAAAATGGATTGAGAGGGAGTGTAGACAATACAACATAGTCAATCACTCTTGAAGATACAAAACAAGACCAATGGGTAGATTTGATGCTTTGCCATTCTTACCAAAAAAGTCAATAACTACATGTAGATTTCCCAAGATTACCAATATTCATTAAACTTAAAAAAGAAAATTGTACTATAAATATGATGATGTGACAAAATGAGAAAATGTTGATAAAACATAATCATAACAATCATCCCATAAAAGTGTGAGCAGATAGAATAAGAGTAATAATTATTAGACTCTCATGTTTTCCACTTACCTATCACAGAAAAAAAAAAAAAACAAAAACAAAACAACTTTGAAAAAAATATTTTTTTAAAAAATAAAAATGTCAGGAAGCAATATTTTGTTGGACTATACCTGAAATGCACCAACATGCGTACATTTAAGGGAGTACCCAAGTTTTATTCATAAAATAATGGCAGGTACTAGGTAGCAACTAATCTTGAATCGACATGAGGGTATAATAGATATTCTTTTTAAAATAGAAGGACAATATGGTAAAAGAAAATTATCTTTTATATCTTTTTGTAATAGTATCAATATAGTTTTAGGGTAAGGAAAAACCTTGGGTACACCACTTAAGTACTCCTCTATCTCTGTCACACAAATATAAATTAAAAATAATTTTTTAAAAAATAATTTTTTAAAAAATAATTTTTAATTTTATTTTTATGTAAAAAAGAGCTGTATGGATGCATCTAATCAAATATACGACAGGTATATAATTTAGCCAAGATTGAGAGTTGTAAACGTTGCGTACCGCTTAGTGTAAGCCGCAAAATCTGATGCTCTTCTCTTTTTGCTTTGCTGATACCTTTCTTGTATTTCCTCTGTCCTAACGCACTTCCATTGTTCCGATTCTTCAACATCACTAAATTGGACCTCTCCCAGCTTTCTCAATGCTTCCATTTCATATCCACCGCTAATGGGGTTTTCCAATTGCTCCTTCATTTCCTTCTCTTCTTTCTATAAATGGACCCATTCAGATTTGTATTACTCCAATTCAATTTCCTTGTTGGACCACGATCTTACAGGGAAAACCAATTCCAAGTTTGTATTCTCTTTGCTCTTGTAATTTAAGATTGAACATGGTGGAAAAGAGCCAAGTGATTACGTGCCATACCCTTGAATCATGGAAGCAGCAGCTCCTCAAAGGAAAACAATCTGATAAATTGGTACTCTTGATCCAAAATCTTTTGGTTTCTTCATGTGTTCTTCCTCTTCTCTTCCTCTTTCTAAACAATTTAATTCTACAGATTGTCGTGGACTTCACCGCCGCATGGTGTGGTCCGTGTCGTGCCATCGCTCCGGTTTTTGTAGAGCTGGCTGAGAAGATGAGTAATGTCATTTTCTTGAAGGTCGACGTCGATAAATTGACTGTAAGTTGATTCAATTCAAGCATTCTATATTTTTGTACCAATGACTCAATCTCAGCACAGTCCATGCAGAATGATTCAATTCTAAAAAAACCAATGAAAACTAATCTTTTACGTCCACTCCACCTAAAATTCATTATCACGTTTAGGGATGTCTCACCATCGCGAAATGGTTGAAGCTCGAGATGTTCATTTCAATCTCGATTTTGATTACAGTGAAGGACTCATGATTTCTTATCCCATCGTGATTTTTTGAAAAATCTATTCTTAAATAGAATGTTAGTTTTTATTGATTTTTGAGATTGAGTCATTTGACATTAATGTTGCTAGAATTGTCCCTGCCCTACAAAACTATCGAATTGTTAATTGAGTGATATTGTTAAGACTACAAACAAATAATGGAAATCTTTTGTGCAGACTGTTGCTGCGGAATGGGGAGTGAGTGCACTCCCTTGTTTCATGTTCTTGAAGAATGGGAAGGTGGTAGATAGGTTTGTAGGTGCAAGAAAAGATGCATTGCAGAAACTCGTCTTACACCATGCCTAATCTAATGGGGAAACTCTATGTTGAGGATTTAACCACCATCTGTTTTTTTTTTCCTTGGATTTCTGTCAAAACCAGAAAAAGCTTTATGCAACTTTTGTGAGTTGCTATAAATTGATGCTTTTTAGTTAGCACAACTTTGATTTTTCTTGTTTAGGATTGTTCTTAAATCATTTTTACTATTTCTCGAGGCTATCAGACTTGTTATGTAATGAATGAGCATCTATTCTTTTCTTGAATAAAAAGCAGCAGCTATTTACAGTTTCTTTAAGGTTCTTTATCAGTTTGCAGCCAAGATGATGCTAAAATACTAATCCCAAAGAGTGAATCTGAATAATGAATACATGCTCCTTTTTAACTTAAACTCATCCCATTTAATTAATACAAATGCCTAGGGTATAGGGGGCCAGGGGCTATGGGGCAGGTGACTACTATGATCTTTCAAGAAAACAATGTAGTGAGCTTGAACCTTCCCATTTATAGGGCTTATGAGTTCCACAAATGATAACTTACACATATCTATCATATATAATGCGTAATGCAACATAGGATCTATGAAATTTATCTTCAATTTGTAAGTTGAAACCTCCTTGGCTTCACAACATGAAATAGCATGCTGGTAAGGAGCAAGGATGTTGGTTGCTGAAATGTTTTCAAGAACCGTGTCCATTGATATCTGCTATGCCACAATCAACTTCAACTAATAATTGTTTCAATTCATTAGGACATGGGTCTACTCCAAAGTTATCTCTGGTTGTTGATACCGAGCAACTCTCCAGCCCAATGCATTTCTGCAGAAATATTTCAAATTATGAACTGTTAGTTTTAAAATGACCTTCAAAAACTCTATATGAACGTTAGTGTTAAAGATTGTTTAGATAAGAAAGGACCTTCTCTATTATGGTATGAGAATCTGGTGCATGGCAAGTTCCTTTTTGGTAACTTCCACAAGTTCCAGAAGGAGTTCCAAAACTTGCAAATTTTATGGCTGATATGACCTGCCCAGGATTACATTGCAGGTGAAGCGAATCTGGTTCCTCATTGCTTTCGATGATGTAACTTTCATTCTTAACATGGTGTTCAACTGCCTCGCCACAAAGACCAGTCACAGACCTCCTCAAAAGTGATATTTTGGATGCGTCGCCCCCAAGTTCTTCAAACAACACCAATACATTGTTAGTTGGCTTTAACCAGGACCGAGGAACGTGATACCTGGAAGAACATAAAATAAATGACGGGAATCAGCTTGTGAAAATCAATGAATCATCTAAACTCATACAAAGAGTAGAATTTGATACTGGTATATAGAGTTACCATCGTTGGGTAGGCTGCCCACAACCATTTTCACATTTGGAAGGTCTATATGTCCCAGCGTAAGTACACCTACTGCAACCACCTTTTGCATAAGCCATCCAATATCTTCCAATACTCTGTCCATTAATCCATGCTTGGCCCTTGCCCATGCTTCTCAAGTCCAAAACTAATGGCTCATTCCCTCCTGGCGCATTGAAACTAGCCTGCAATCCAACTAAGTTATAAAAACTTCCTCATTTGTGGGGCTAATTCAATTTGTACCTGTTTCCACTTTTCTTAGAGATTTTACCTTGTACCAAGTCAATGGCCGCTGACCTTGTGAAAGAGATCCTTTTATCCAATCTACAGATGTAGCTTCGGTTGGAGAGACCAAATTCATTGCCTCTCCTTTCAAGCCTACCTGTTGCCCAGTAAAGGGTATTAGACTGAATCAATCAAATGGGAAACCCTAGCCATCCGATTGATATATGTTTGAGTCTTTTTACCTGGTAGTTCCATTTCTGCCAAGTCAAGTCTCTCTTTCCCTCATTAAGCCCACTTATTGAAATCGGACCGAGAATACCCGTTTGCCATTTCTCAAAATGCAAACCAACATTCTAACAACAAAATGAAAATCAGCAATCAGTTAACCTGATTAAATCGGTCCACTACGGTTAAAAATGTAATCACCTATGTACACCTAAAACTATAGTTAAGGCGAAGTCAAGTTGCTTGCTTCAAAACTTAAAGATGGATTTATGGCAAAGGAGTAACCGGTAAGCCGACAGCAATGCTGAGTAAAGCAATTTTGTTCATTCCGGTTCGTAAGTTGATAGGGCCTGTAAATGTAAATTCTGGATGTTCCCTACTTCCATGGGCCGACCCTGTATTATATGTTACAATACAACTTCAATGAGCTACGATTTAGTTGGAATTTGCAAGTGAAGGTGCGCTACTAAGGTGCGCTACTTCTAAAATTCAAGAAAATTAAACAACTAATGACATAATTTGAATCACCACATTGAAGATGAAATCTGAAGGTTCGAAGGCATACCTGAGAACTGTCCATTGATAAAAACATGGACAGCATGACCAGCTGATCGCACAGATAAAGTAGGCTTTTGTCCTCCTCTAAGAAATACCTCTGATGAACTGATGCCAACACTAGATATAATGCAAATTTATCGTCAGTGCAAAAGGCCGTCATACAATATTATATAGGCCTCTCTATTATGTCTCACCTCCCACTTCCAAATCTATTAAATCTAAATGAACAAGTAATTCTATACGAATTTCCTACTAAGAACTATCACAAGTACTTCATTACTATTCACTACATTCTGAAGTAACTTGCATTCCTTACGCAGTATTGTCTAGACGTGTAAGTCCAGTTACATTGTGTAGGTGTTATTCAAAGCTCACCTTGTTATGTACCAAAGATAGTCACTGGCATCTCTAGTGACATTTATCTGCTCCAAGAGTCCAGCAACGGTTATTCTTGAACTGCCTCCTAAGGAATATGTATCTTCATTATAAGTTTCCCACGACAACTTGGAAATTGTTGGCAACATTTGGGTTCGTGCAATATGAACTCCAACCTTGATGAGCACAGAACAATCTGAATTCTTAAAACATAGGAAAAGAAAATGTACGTGTACCAGAAAACATATCCTAAATTTCAAGAGTAAGTCTTCATAGAATGGCCCATATAATCTATACCTGTGCAGTGTTGAACACAACACGCTTACAGTCGGGAAGGATGCTTATTGACCATGGAGGCAAAACGTAACGCATGTTGTTGAACAACACTGTAGCTGCAGAATTTGTGTGGTAATTTGCAAGAAAAGCCGCACACCTTCCAGGTCCCGAAGAGAAAACATGAGCCTGGGGAATTACCACAGTTAAGCTCAGAAACATCATCACAATTTGGGAAGAAAATCATTGAATAAACATTAAAAAAAAAAAAAAAGGGCCAACCTGCTCATAGGCTCCTAGTGAGGTAACTGTAGGATCTGAAGTAACTAAAGCATGCTCACATAACTTAATGGCCCTATGGAGGTTCTTCAGATGGCCATATTTTGGTTGTCTGATCATACCTAAATGTGATTAAGTAATTATCTTCACTTGCCAGTAACAGAAATAGAACTGCAGTTCATTTTCTTTCAGGGATAACGTCGATAAATATATTTGAAGTGTTTGCAAAGGAATAATAATCTAATGATGGGAGTGTCAATGTTCAGGGAATAAAAATTTCTAAGAACAAAAAAAATCCTCGTCTTAACTCCAATTTACTTTGTGATATGTTCAGCCTTCTCACCATATTCATCGAGTGGCGCATCGTAGTCATAACTAGTTGTAATGAATGGGCCTCCAGCAGTGCGTCCAAAGTTGGTTCCTCCGTGATACTTCCATTAGTCACAAACAAGCGAAGTGGATTCAGTTTTATGTCAGGCATATCAAGTCCATAAAAGCAGTAAAGTTAGTTGAGCAAGCTGACCAACCATGTAATAGTTAAAAAGTGAACCACCCTTTTGTATAAAGCGTGCAACTGCAAATGCCAAATCTTGGACAGGTCGACCGTAAACAGGACCACCAAACTCTGTAAACCTTGAATTACAGGGTAAGTTGTTAAGATAGAAGGATTAGAATAGTAATTCCATTGGTACATTGGATAATCCCAGAGGATAGAAAAATAAAATATTTACCAGCCACTCCAAGCCTCTGTCCATAATGTAGGCTTGTAAGGCTTATTAGGCGAGAAGTAATCACAATAAAAACCATTGCACGAATTTATCTGTCACAAAAAAAATGGAGAAACAATAAAAACCATTGCACGAATTTATCTGTCACAAAATACTCAAAATTTTCGATTGAGGTTTAAAGATAAATTTCTGCCCCATTAAACAAGAAAGAGATGACTTACCACAGGATCGGGAGCATCATCTTCCTTGCACATCACCCAAGGCACTCCTGTATTTAGTCCAACAGCCATTTTTGCCGCCCAATTCATGTATGCATGACCAGCAGCTCCAAGGGCTCTACTTTGTGGCCCATACTCGTTTTCAATCTAAGAAACAAAATTGAAATGGAAATTTTAGTTCTGGTTTTATTTTTAGCTTTCTATTTTATCTTGTGTTTTAATTTCTATTTTCATTTTTCTTTAAAATAAACATTTAAATTACTAACCAAATTATTAAAACAAAAATATTTTTAAGTTTTTAGTTTTTAAAACTTGGTTTGATTTTTGAAAACCAAGGTAGATGATAAAATAGAGTAACTCATAGATAGAAGTGGTGTTTATAAGTTTAATCTTAAAAGATCAAACAATTATTAATTCATTTCTTAAACAAAATTCAATTCAAACTGTCTTCACAGCAGAGTAGCTCTTTATTCTGAGGATCTTTTCTTAGCCAAATAAAGTGTATTGTGCTTACTTATAAACAATATCCAGAGCATTGATTGTAACCTCCCCATTTGAAGATATCACTAAAGCTTCTCAACCGTACCTGAGAAAGGATAATAGGGCCACCTTGTGAGGCAAATAGCTTTTCGTTCTTCATCATTTGAACAATTTTCTGGGTAAACCCTTGCATTGCCATCTAGAGAACAAGAAACCAAAAAAGAACTACTAACTGTAAACTTCATCAGCTGCTAGTGAAAGCCCCAAGTAATTTCGATGAACAGAATTTTAAGAATAAGCTAATAATAAATGGAGAAAAATTAACCTTGAAAGGTCCATTATCAGTTCTAAAGCTGATTCCAGGAACATACTTTAACCAAACGGGAAATCCACTGTACAATAAAATATAAACAAAAAATAGTCAAGTGTCATCAATAATAAACACTATGTCAGTATCATTTACCACAAAGTGAAATAACAGAGAGAAGAAAAGAAGACTGCATTTGATTTCAAGCATTTACTTCATAAACTGACAATCAAAAACAAGGGGAGAAGTTTAGTGTACCCAAAATTCCACTCTGCACAAACATAAGGTCCTATACGGAGATGAACATAAAGACCCACTCTCTGCGCCGTCTTTATGAAACGTACGAGATCGTACCTCCCCTCAAAATCATACTAAGACAAGTGAGAGCAAACAAATTAAACTCAAAATTTACCAAAATTTGGATCCATAAATGAGTTATGAGATAGTACATTGCCAGGAGAAGGTTCGTGAACATTCCAAAAGACATAAGTATCAACTACATCCAATCCCCCATCCTTCGCCTTCTGCATAAGATCCTCCCACATCTACCAGTACCAAATCGAAGAAATAGAAGCTAAACATAAGTGAAACACTTAAACGATTGCACAGTGAATTCGATATTACAAGAGATACTTACTTCAGGTGTGCTTCTAGGGTAGTGAATGGAGCCGGAAATGAGAATTCGCCTTTGGCCATTGATGAGAATGGCTTTCTTATCATAAGTCACAGTAGTGCATTGTGTGGATCGAAAACCAAGCAATGCAGCCACGAAAACAAAGAACAGGAAACTGGAAACCGAGAAAGTTTCCATGGATTTGATTTACTCTTCAAGTTGGAAACTGAAATGGGAATGTTGATCTACTCCAGTGGTTTAACGGTAGCTACTAATTGAAATCCAAAAAAGGAGAAGAACTAATCATTGAATTGTGAGCGTAAGCCTGAAGTGAACGTTTCACCAAAAATGGTCAGACTCACAAGTCACAACCTATTAACTACAAAAAGCTACGACTATGGTGTGTTTATAAATGAGAATTATGAGCGGTAGCATCATCAGTTTGCTTATAAATGTGCCTTTTTTCAGCTCAGCTACAGCATTTGAGCTTTTTCCGGATGAAATCAAATTGGTTTAAAAAATGGATTACTCCAATGGTTCGTACCCACAGAATTTGTCATCTAACGCTACGAACAACCAAGTACGGATTAAATTTTAATATTTTCCAAATTATATGGATTAATTTTGGTTGCAGCCAAACAGAGCTGGAAAGACGGTTGTTTTTTTAATGTAAGATCGCTGACAAATCTTACCAAATTAATTATTTAATTTTAAAAAATAAAAAGTATTATTATTTAACTTACACTTCATTAATAACTCAATGCAGATTGATACATGTTATATGATTTAATATTAATTTACTGTATGGTGATCATACTAATTCAATAGGACTCTGAAACTAATATTAATAAAACTACTGCTGGTGTAATTAATTTTCCGAAGATTATATTTTAATCTTTATAATAATTTTAAAATTTATAGATCTTTAATGCAAAATTTATGTTAGTATTTGTTATCTATTCATGTTCAATTCATAACTAAAAAAAGGAAAAGAATTCATTTTGAATATGACATCTTACCTACTGTGCATTGCTACTTGTTCATCTAACCATGTGCCCCGTCCAAATAATAACTTACCTAATATGTGACACCTTCATGTTTCTATTAGATAAATGGCAATAAACCAAATATGAGAATTTTTTCTTTTTTTTTTTTTGAGAAAATCATCTTATCATAAAATTGATTAATAGAACTTGAAATTTTGTTATGTTTTTCAAGTGTATTCGATAATTTTATCATTTATAATAACTTTTTTAATTAAAATTAATATTATGTCCAACTATTATAATGTGGGAAAGCAGAGATCAAGAAAAAGTGAGGACACAATGATTAAAAATTTGATGATAAGGATATATTAATTTCATAATTTGGTAGCGTCACGTGAATTATTGGAACAGGTTTCTTGGTTGCATGTGGCCAATGTCCCTACCTTTTCGCCTTCTCATCCTCCGGTTGTCCAGCTTGTTGGATAGGACTCATAGGCCACCAAGTTTTCATCCAAAGTGCATTAAACAATTGAAATAGCTAAATTGTAAGTTATTATTTTCCTCAAGTACTTCAAAATTATTTTTCATTAAGTTTGGCTAATAAATAATAAGAATAATTTTTTATAACAATAAAATTTAATATGTGAATACATTTTTGAAATTTATGGTGAGAATATTGTTAGATAATAACTTTTTTTTTTTGGAAAAAAACAATATTGAAAATAAAAGTATGTACTTAATTTAATATCGATTATAATTTAAAAATTAAAAAATGTATGAACTAAAATTTGATATTTAAAATCATATAGACTAAAATAAAAAAAAATTCAAGGATCCAAATGGATTTTATATAGGGTTATATACCCTTTGTTGTTTGGTTTATTAACCGTTACATGTAATTTTTCGATCACATTTCAATCTCGAGATTAGAGGTTCTATTTCTCCACCCATAAAAAAAATTAAACACATTTAGAATAATTTATTTTTAAACAAAATTAGGTAGCTTTTTTTTTTTTTGTTTACTTAAATAGATTAACAAATATAAAACATTTTATATTTTGAAGATTCAAACTCTCATTTTTCACAAACTAATTTTAAATAAATAATAAGAAAAAATTTATAAATATATCAAAATAGACATAAATAGTTATCTTGGTCTATCGCAATTTATTGTAGATAGATTGTGATATTTTACGATATTTTATATATATTCTAGTTCATTTTGCTATATTTAAAAATGATACAGTATATTTAAAAATGATACAATTTTAACGCTTTAACCATAAAAAATATATTTGAACTTAATAATATTTATAATAATTAATTGAAAGTAATTATGTATCATCAGTCATTAATTATTAGGAAAAGCAGATCATAAATACTACCTAATTTCCTTCACAAGAAGGGGCAGTTCGGGTTGTTATCCAACCTTTGATTTTGTACTTCTGAAGGAAGATCAAAAGCTTTCATTTGAAAGTGACAACTCTCCCAATTTGAGATGATCGAAAACTACTCTATTTTCTAGTGCAACAATTGTACAGTGAGTATTGAACCTTCAACATCTATAAAGAATATCATGCCAATTTGAATTATTGATAATTTAAGTTCACTTTAGCTACCCTAATTCTGCTACACAATAAGATATTGCAATGAGTAATGTGATTCAAGATTTAACTTTAACGTTGTGGGGGCTTCTCGAGGTATAAAATCTACGAACAGGCTCAAAAGCCTAAGGAAAATTAAGAGTAGCCATGGCAAACCACGCATGCCAAAAGAGAAAAGTCTGACCCTCGAGTTTCAAGTCAACCAACTCAGTTGAAGAAATTATACTAATTATAAAATAACATTTTACAACCTCGAGGGCTTCAATCATCTCTGGCATGGTCGACGTTAGAATGTAACCTCGTGTGAGTGTTTGAAGAGTAGTTTGATAAATAACTTCACTTGACAGCCACAAACGTGAAAAGTAAGTAGACTCCAAATGAGAACTTTAATCATCTTTTTTGTGCTTAGTTGACTCAATATGTTAGAGATTTGACCTTCATTTCTTAAGGTTGTTGTGGTTATTGTCTCATGCGCTATTTGTCATTCTGTCATTTAAATTTTTCTATAGATTTTGTTAGAATACTTTTTTCTTATCTAGAAAATTATGGGTGATTGTGCTCTATGGATTATTTCCTTCTCGGAGTTTGGCTGACTATTTTTGGTTCATAGATCCTTAAGTCTTGTATATATATGGTGGCTTTTAGGGTTTTAGGCAAACAAATTTCGAAGATAATCTATGCCGCTTTGTGAGATTGTTTGGAAACAAGTTTTTTGTGAGTGTCAATCCCTCTTGATTTTGAAGTTTAAGTATTTGTTGTTGTTGATCTTGAGGCATTTTAAACTATTCTCTACTGTATCATGAGAAAATATTCTCTTACTTATGGGAAGCTTAAGTTTTTTTAGAATGAGTCTCATATATACTTAAGGAAATTCTAAGTGATCTTTCACTAATTAAGTTATGTCGTTTTTCGTCTATCATTGCAAGATTCATTTATTTACAGATAAATACAACATTATGATAGCTTGACTATATAATAATAGTGAAATGATCTTTTCCAAACACATTGTCTTCATGCATAGGTGGTATACTACGTCGAACTGGGTGACCAAATTATGTATTCTATCCTTTAGCATCTTTATATGTGATTTATTATATGCATTTAGAATCTTAACATTGTGTATAACAAGTTACATTTTGTTTCAAATAATTTTTCTTTTAAAGTACATCAAAAGTGATTAACTTGATACCATCCCAAAATAAATGCTCTTGTGTAGATCAACTCGAACAACAAGACCATACCAGAAGAACAAATGGTAGAGCATCCAAAGCTCACTCATGGTTACAAGTTTTTGGTGCCAACAAAATGATGTTTGAAACAAAATACTTAATATTCAAATGTCAAACATATTTTCATTTCAAGTATATATTAATTTAATTTTAAAAAAGATAAAGTTTTAGAAAAATAAGTTTCACTAATATATAAATTAACTATGGAATAACATTTCTAAAATTCATAAACTACGACACAAAAATTTGCTCCTCAGTGTTTTTTTTTTTCCTTTAAGAAAAATATCAACTTATCAATTTCACATGTTTTTATAATTTATAAAAAAAAATTAATACTATTTTGGTCATTATACGTCAATTTTGGTTCATTTTTGTTTTGGGTCCTTATACTTTTAAAATGTCATATTTTTATTTTCACTTTTAGTTTTAAGGATCAAAATGATCACTTTTTTAAAGTTAAAGGATCAAAATAAATGTACAAAAACCAAAATGAATATTTGAAAATACTTTTACTAAAATGAACTAAAATTCAAAACATAAAAACTAAACCGAACATTTTAAAAAATATATAGACCAAAATAAACAAAAGTAAAAATACAAGAATCTTACCTCTTCGTTAAAAATGTAAGAGTATTTTTTTTTAACAATACTTCAAACCAAAGCTTATGAAATAGTTAAAATTGCTATACTTTTTTAACTTTAAAGTTTAAAATTAAAATCCACAATTTCAATTGACTAAGAAACATAAATATTCTAAATTAACCCAAATTTAACAAGTTTAGAATAAAAAATTGATTTTTTAAATAAATAATATTAAGAATGATGGTGGATATGTCACATTTTAAAACACATTGATTCTAGAAGTTGTCGGAAAATGAGAGCATTAAATACTATAAAATTGATTTTTTTTCTAATTTGTATGTGTTAAACATATGGAAATAAATCATTTGTAATTAAGGAAAATAATTAACAAAACCAAATCAATAGAATTTTCGTGAATAAAAAATGAGTTTCTTCGACATTAGTTCGTTGCTTATAGAGCAAATTGCGTAGAGTGCAAAGAAAATAATCAAATATGTTTAGTCGACGCCGTTCTTACGCCGTTTGTTTCTCTATTTCTTGTCCAATGGCGTTGGGAACATGTCGCATTGGAAACTAGCGACCTTCGCTAGATTTCCGTTCCGTTTACGTCGGGCTGGTTGTTTTGATTCTCCGAGGAACACAAGTTGGTATGCTAAACGAAAGTGCCACGTGCTTTCTTACATTAGGCGTTTTTTTAAACGTGTACGGGGACAATTTAAATCCATAAGAGATGTTATCGTTCGTTTTGTTTCGAGAGTTTTTAATTAAACTCTATTTTTCATTGTTTTATTTTCTAAGATTTTATTTCTTGTTCCGTCCTCAATTTGATACGCATTTCAACACTTATTCAATTTCTAATAATTTTGATTACATCTTAGTTCCTCAAGCACCCCCTATTGGTATGAGTTTTTAACCCTTATATTGTCACAATCAAATTATATGGATTATTTTTTAAAAAAATTAGGCAAAAATATACATTTAAGTGTTTGTAAACATGATAAAAATTATATTAAAATACCATTTTTGCCTTAAATTTTAAAGTTCGTTCAATTTTAATTCATATACTTTTAAATGTTTCAATTTAAGTTTTGGTACTTTTAATAAATATTTAATTTAGTCTCTTCAAATTAATTTGTACTAAAATTGATTAAATAATAATAATAATTTTCATACAATAAAAAATATAATACTTTAATATATTTTCAAAATCTAAAATAAAAGTGCAATATATAACAAAAGAAATTAAAATTAAAATTAACAATAAACTATTATTAAGAACTAAATCTATAAAATTTGATAAATGAAAATATATGGACTCAAATAAAACTACAAGTACCAAAATGGTACTTTAACAAAAAAAAAAAAAAATGAAAAATCAACTAATTGAGTTATTAAAATGGATTGAATCAATTCGAGGGTTGCACACCACCGATTTGATTTGAAAATGACTCCTCTAAAGGAGTTAATCTCATTCGTCTCTTAACTTCTCTATCAATCGTACTTTCATTTCTTCTTAGGTGAGCTTCACAACATTTTTGTTAATTATTTTAGGTCATTATAATTTCCTTTTTTTTAATCTATAAATAAGAAAAACAACCCTTTTATAAATTATTTTCTACGATTTTTTTTTTTTTATTCTAAAGGAGAGTTTGTTAGATCTGCTTTTAGCTGAATTAGCTTTCTCTATGCTTCATGGTCTAAAGCTCCAAGGTCTAAAGTTGGCAGCTTCTTGTAGATATGGTAACTAAAAAACAAAGAGTATTATCTAGGAGAATAATGTTGGATGGAAAGACAAAAACACAGTGACAAACAAAGTAAATAGATAGTAAAGAAGAAGAGACACAAACAACTTGTTAACCCAGTTCGATGCAACACATTTTCGTCTGGAGGGGCTATTGCTCAGTTGAGAATAAATATTCACTCAATTTTGAAAGGATTATAAGTACACAACGTAACTTATTTGTTCGATACACTATCTTGAGTTACAACAAGATCACACTAGAAGATTACTTAGACTCTCTCTAAGTACGTTGATACTTAGTTTACTGTTTTTTTGAAGTCAGGCTCCCCCGAACAGATATACCCCAACGATATAGTAAGATTAGGCTCCCCCTAACAATATACTTCATCTTCTCAACCAATGTTGAACAACATGTCAAAACAGGCAACCATCTTAACAAGGCATGCTTATTTTTTTTCACGTCAGAGATGTTCTCAAAGATCGACATACCTAAAGCAGCACAAATTATGTTAATTTTCTGCATTAAAATTTGCTCACCAAAACAACACAACATTTATATTAAACCCTTGAAAGAAAAGAACCAGAAACGACCATTAAGGCTTTAAACAACACAAGGACAATATCCCATAACATTAGGAAAAACAACAAAGGAAAGTCTTTACAAGAAAATAACACAACAAACTAAAAACCCAAGAATAAAAGAAGATTTTTCTGTCAATCAAAACATTAACAATAACATTAAGTATTTTTTTCAAAGTCAACCATACTAATAACCTTCAAAACACAAGGATCATAGGCTTGAAGTATATCTCTAGATTATCTCACTATAAGATAAGATTGATAGTTCAGATTTTACTAGTCGTCCCTCAAATCAAGAAAAGGTAGGAATATGTATGTCTCTAAAAAGAAAAATTATATAGGAAATGGAATATAAAAAGTGACTCCCCTTCTCTCATCACTTGATTTAATTTACCCACCAATATTCATATACTTGTTATAAGTGATCTTAGATTAAGGAACGGAAAAGATATTTAGCAAACAATTGAGAATTATTACTCGGACCGAAAGCGGTAGCATAGGATCCTTTTATTTGAATTTTAGAAAACAATATAGTAAGTAGGTAACAAACATCGAAACTTTGTGGATAAAAGTAGTGTTTACAGTTCGATAAATTTAAAAATAGCAAAAAAAAATGCATGCCTCTTTTAGTAACCATTTGATTTTTTGTTTTTTTATTTTTGAAAATTTTGTTTGTTTCTCCCAACTTTTTTTTATCATAATTTTCGTATTTGCAATGAGAAGCATTAGCTAATTATTTTTTTTAGTTTTCAAAAATTACCTTGAATTTTTAAAAACACTGTAAACAATAAAACATTCAAACTCATGCATAAAAATGTTAATTATATGCTTAATTTTTAAAAATTAAAAGCTAAAAATGAGACATGCGAATGATCATCAAACTAGTCGTAAATAATTTTATTAAAATTTTAATTGGCTAAAACCGACATAAACGAATTTTGTTCCACACGTAATATACATAAAATACATGCATGGATGAACAAATTTTTAACTTTAATTTCAAGAAAAGACATAACTATTTGAAGGGGCATCCCCATTCTCGTCCCAACAAATTAACTAAAATGTTGACTCTCAAACCAACTTAATTAGTTTTTAAGTGTCATTTTGATGGTCAAAGCTAACTACAAATTATCTAAAATGTGTCTAAGTGACATTGAAACTCACAATGTAACTTTAAAATTTCGAAGTGGCTTTTAAACTCAAAACCAACTACAAATTACTAAAAAGTGTCTAAGTACAACTTTCACTCTCAAATCCAATTAAAAAAGTAAGAAGCCTGTAAGTGCATTTCAATTTTGAAAACAACTTCACAATATCGAAGTGCAACTTTTTACGCTCAAACCCAACCTAAAAAAGTGTCTATGTGACATTTTCACTCTCAAAACAACTTAAAAAGTTTCTAAGAAGTGTCCAATAAACTTGTTGACTCCCAGAACAACCTAAATAATTTTTAAGTGTCACTTATATTTTCAAAACCAACTACAAATGACCTAAAATGTGTTTAAGTGATAACTTAAACTCTCAAAACAACTTAAAAAATGTCTAAGTGTGACTTTCGATCTCAAAACCAACCTAAAGTTTTTTCAAAAAGTGTGTAAGTGACACTGCAACTCTCAAAACAACTTAAAAATGTCCAAGTGCAACTTTTTCACTCTCATCTATGTCTCTTTGATTCTCAACACAAACTATAAATCAATTCCAACATTGACTTTAGTCGAAACGACGACTTAATATATACAATCTTTCTACTTCAAGAAACTCGTAATGGGTAAAACACATTTAGATCAAATGTAAAATGAGTGTCACAAATCAACCTAAGTTTAAATGAAAAACTAACACAAATTTGAATGATGTATTCGCAAATCACAAATGAAAACTAAGATAAATTTGGATGATATATGCTTAAACAACACTTTCTTTTAACTTCTAGGAATCACCCTAATGTTTCCAAATTTAAAACCTAACATCCAAACATTATAAGTAAAATAAATTTAGACCAAATAGGCACGTATGTAGTCTATCTCGAATAGATTGTAATATTTTGTTATATTTATGAATATTTGCTGCAGTTTTGTCTTTTAAAAATAAAATTTCAAACTTGATTATATATATTTTTTTATAATCCATCTTTTATAATTATACTAAAAATACAAAAGAAGAGGTCAAGGAAAATGTTTCATGGTTGGATTGAGTCGAGTATATTTTTTAATAAAAAGTTGGTTAACCAGAACCATTGGGTTGGGTTAAAAAGTACTTCAATCCAAACTCGAGAACACCCTATATATATACACACACGTTTTGTGAAATTTTGATAGTTGTGAAATTTTGATTCTGGTACTCTCAACAAATTGTAAAATCAAATTTTTAAAATTAATTAAGAATTACCATTTTGTTTATGCACTATTTAAATTTAGATTTTTTTTAAATAATGTTATTTTAATATTTATTGACAAAAATTAGGTTAGAGAGAAAGAATTGACAAAAATATGTTAGTGAAGTCATGTACCTAGTACAAGATTACCCAAAGACGTATTTAAACCTAAATCGTGTATAGGGTCTACGATTTTGCTCTACATCACCACATGGAAGTCGTGTACCAACTACATGATTTCCAATGTTGGGTATTTTTAGAAATAATTTGACCATTTGAAATTTAATTAAAGTAGACAAAATTCTTACCTTAAAAAACTTGTGTTTAAGTTGTATTATTTTAGTCAAATAACTAATAGTTTACGGAAAAAATCTTTATCATTTAAGATTGAGATTTCTATTTAAATTTAAATTTTTAAACATTCACTAAACGTGGATAGTTAATAGTTTCTAATTAAATATGGAAAATATGAATTTGAGTTATGAAAAATTGAAATTAAAATGGCAATCCAAGATTTGAAATGTAAATTAGAAAATATCAACTTAAATAGGAAAAAAAAAGAATTGTAAAAAATATATTTATTAGAAAAAAACGAAAAGTGTGGTCTACGCACACACTGACATGGTGGCCACATACCGGCCACATGGGTTGTGACTGGATTAAAAAAAATCGTGTATCGGGTACACGATTTTGGTTCCCCACTATGTATTTAGAGTAAAACTTAGGTGCTGGCTGGGTGTTACCCAACCGTACATCTCTTCGACATGGCCCATTTGAGTGGTGCCACGTGTCATCTTAAAAAAAAATTACTTTTTACTTTTTTTATCCCTTCCTTCCCTTCGTCTCTTGGTCGGTTTTCCTTATTTTTCTTTTTCTTTTCTCCAAATCTCAATTTTACTTCATTTTCCTTCCTTCATCTCCCAATTGGTTCTTTGATTCTTTTCCTTTATTTGTTTCTCTTATTTTTTTGGGCCTTTCTTTCTTGATTTCTTTCTCAATTTCGACGTTCATTTAGCCCTTTACTTCATCACAAATTTTTTACTTTTTTTCAAGTTTGAACCTATCAACCATTTTCTACTTTAATTTCCTTTTTCATATCTCTCTTCTTCACCATAAACTTGTAAATTTGAAGGATTTTGGACTCTTGTCAGACAGTCTACTTTCGTACGATGGTTTGGTTGTTAGGGTTTTCATACACACTAAAAAAGAGAAATTTTTGTTGGAGTTGAACTGATGAATAAAATTGCAAAAAAAAGGAGAAACAACTGTAGAAGTTAATTGAAATTGGGACAAAGATAAAAAGAAGACAAGAAAAGAAAGCAAGAGATTGATATGAAGAAAAAAAGGTAAAGAAAACAGAGGAAAAGGAGATGAATAGGGAAGAATAAAGAGTAATTAAAAAAAAAAAAAGATGACACGTGACACCACAGAAATGGGTCAAGGGCTCCACGACTTTGTGTCGAGCACCCAAGTTTTACTCATGTATTTATACCTTACTTTTATGTTTTATTTCTTCATCCACTGTACTTTTAAAAATATCTTTCCTATATATATATACTATTTTTGTCATTATTTTGAAAAACTATATTATTCTTAAATTTATAATAAATGTTAATAATAATTTTTCTAAAAAAAGTAATAATAAAATTTAACTGGAACAAATATGTTAATTTTGTTTTCTTTTGAAGTAAAATTTCTAGCTAATTCAGATTATAATTTTTTTTTATAATTTTTTTATTACAAACGTTATACAATTTTTCCAGAAGCTCGGTAGCTCATCCTACCGATGTCGAGCGCCTCTCTTGCCGGGTTTTTCCCGCGCCCTTCAATCCGAGAACCCTGTTCTCCATGCACTTCTTCCAACCACAATCGCATATTCTTCCCCTTCACCTCAAGAAAAGATACCAGGAATTCCATCTGTACACTTGGAAGTGCTTTCCAACAAGAACCTGCCGTGGTATCCTCTGATAATCTCCCTTTCCATGGTTCCTTTGTCAAGCCTATTCAGGAGGTAGGAGGAACCGAAGATGTTAATGAGCCTATCCGTGGCGACTCAAGCCCTGAACCGGAGCCTAAATCGCAGTTACCGAGTAGGGTTCAAAAGAAGACTCGAGAAGATGGAGATAGAATCGAGGGTAGGTTTAAGCTGCGAAATGGAAAGGAGGTATGTTTCTTGAACCCTTCTTTTCCTCGCATTAAACACTACTCTTTTCGAAATGTAGAAGCAATTAGGACAGGAAGATAGATACCGCCCTTATCTTGATGTGTTTCTTTTATCCAATTGGCACACTTGAATTCATGAATTATTTTATATTTGAGTGGAGTGGAGCATTTACTAATTTCATTGGGCGTGATGAACAACGACAACCGCAAAAGAAGATATCAGATGTGAGGACGCGGAGACAAAAGAGAGGGTGTTAATCATCAATTGGGAGTTATGCAAATTAGATGGTTGCTTATAATTTTTGGACTGGGTTCTTTTGATTTCAGAAAATACCTACTTTCAGAATGAAAGAGCGCATTTCCCATAGGTTGGACAACATATATTTTAGTTCTGAGCAACATAGAGGATGCAGTATGATACAGTCAGAGTTAGCCAGTTAGGATATGTGATCAAAACATGTCTGATAAAATGTTCGGTTGAAGTATTTTGGGGAAGAGGTTTCGTCATTCATTCTTCTACACTTGATTGCAATCAACATTCGCGACTTTCTTTTAATTAAAAACATGGATTTATGGATCCTATCCGCCTGTGGTATTTTAAAAAAAATTGAAATGAGGAATTTGACTTATTCATTAATTCAGGTTTTTGAAGAACAAGCTTATCTCGTTGGTGTAGAGCGGAAAGGAGATGTTGGCCAACTTTTTAGCATTGATGAATCTCTAAAAGAACTGGCACAGTTAGCTGACACTGCTGGACTAAAGGTCGTTGGTTCAACATATCAAAAGTGAGTTCTGTGATAGTTCCGTGCCTTTCTGTAGTTAAATACATTCCTTCCGTTGGCATCTTTCATTGATTTTGGGCCATATTTGGAATTGAATTGTCATATTTTCTTTTTGCCTTTCCATTTTCTGACTTTTATGCTGTTAGTTCATAAGTGCTGTTTGAAGTCTCTAATCAGCCTGGCCCTTAGGCTATTATTCTGTTCTCAATGAAATCATCTGTGTCTTGTCCAGTAAGAATAACAATAAAAAAGAAAATTCTCTAATCAAACCAGGTGTTGTAGAACGTTAGAGGGTCTTGCTTGGCATATTTATGATCAGACTATTTACTATGTTTACTTTTGGAATCAATCCAAAAAAAAAAGAAAAAAAAAGAAATAAAAGAACTAAGTTTACTATTGGAAACCTTTGGTGGCCACCTACGTAGGATTTAATATCCTACAAGTTTCTGTAACACCCAAATATTGTAGGGTTAGGTAGGTTGTCCTATGAGATTAGTTGAGATATGCGTAAGTTGACCCAAACACTCACATACATTTAAAAAAATGTGCAAGAATGTCAAATGGCTTTAAAAATTCTCCCCGTATCGTAGAGACTATAGTCTGTCTTTTCTCATTGTCCAATGGAAATATGTTTTGAAATTCCTCCGGCAATTAGTTTTCCATGTTTCTTACATATCTAGATATTTTTCTCTCCAATGTAATCATATGCAGGCTAGCTTCTCCAAATCCAAGGACTTACATAGGATCGGGCAAAGTTGCAGAAATCAAGAGTGCAATTCATGCATTAGGTATAGAGACTGTGATATTTGATGATGAACTTTCAGCGGGGTGAGTTTGTTTTCTTATTCATTATTTTTTTTATGATTCTTTTAATGCATATTATCATTAGTTTAATTTTCCGTCCATTTCTTGCTGTTGTTGTGATTATAGTTGCTATTTTTCAAATTGCGTAGGGGCTTGCCACTGTTTTCTGTTCCATATGTATCTTCTTGTTCAAGAGAACTAAATTGTTTTGCCATGCCATAGAACTTATAGTCTTTCTCTTCCCTTAGGCAACTGAGAAACTTGGAAAAATCATTTGGTGGAGATGTAAGAGTTTGTGATCGTACTGCCCTAATCTTGGATATCTTCAATCAGAGAGCAGCAACGCACGAGGCATCTCTACAGGCAAAATGTTCATGCACTTGAGTGAATTTTATTTAGGGCCCTATTGATTTTGTTTTTAATTTTGTATTTTTAAAACACATTTTTGTTGTCTCCCAATTTCTTTACCATGTTTTTCACTTTTTCTTAAAGAAAGATTCAAATTCTTAGTCAAATTTCAAAACAAAATCGAGCTTTTAAAAACTGTATTTTTCTTTTTTCCCCCAAAATTTGGTTTGCTTTTTGAGAACATCAGTAGAAAGTGAATCACAAAAAAGGAACTTATAGGTGGGAGTAGTGTTTATAAACTTAATTTTAAAAAACCAAATGGCTATCAAATGGGTCTTTGTTGTCTTTGAAGGATGTCTTTTTTTTCTTTGTTCGGGGACTTCTGGGTGTTGGGGGGGGGGGGGGGATAGTATTTTTAGCATTCTAATATTTTAGGGATTTAGTTTATACACGATAATGTTTGTTAAATTAAGTAAATTTTTTCTTTAGGTGGCATTGGCGCAAATGGAGTACCAGTTACCTCGACTTACAAAGATGTGGACTCACCTTGAGCGTCAGGCAGGCGGGCAGGTGAAAGGTATGGGTGAGAAACAAATTGAAGTGGATAAGCGTATCTTACGAACACAAGTAAGCAATCTTCTTTTATTGAATTTTTGTATATTAAGTATTTAGAGCTTTCCATTTATAATCTGTAATTATGTATGAATGTTTTCTTAAATTTTCACCGAATATGTTCCAGCCAACTTTAACATGATAAGGAATATGTTCCAGCCAACTTTAACATGATAAGGATATTCTGGTTATGTATGATCCACTAAGTTCAAAAGGTTATTATTTTTGGCTTATTTTTTGAATCTAAGTTTGAATGTCAATACACATCCACTGCTAGATTGGTGTTCTCCGTAAGGAATTAGAGTCTGTCAGGGTGCATCGGAAACAGTACAGAAGCCGGCGCTTTTCAGTACCTGTCCCAGTAGTTTCTTTGGTAAGCAAATTTACATGGGCATGAGCTTCCTGTACTTTCTACTTTTGTGTGAGGGTAGCTCTTGTTGTCAACATTTTAGAGGTCTTGGATGATGTTTTAGGTTGGATATACAAATGCTGGAAAGAGTACGCTCTTGAATCAGTTGACTGGAGCTGAAGTCCTTGCAGAGGATCGGTTGTTTGCAACCCTTGATCCAACTACAAGGAGGGTTCAGGTAATTTCAACTTCTCTTAATCTTGCAGCGCTGTTATATTCATGAGTCACTGTTAACCTTAGAGCGACATAGTTCGGTGGTAAATCTGTTGTATACTACTGTGGTCGCTATGAGTGCACTCTGTAAACAGGTTACTAAAAAAAGAGGATGAAAATCTTACATCCATTAAGTCCTTAACAAGTGAGGTCTTTTGATTAGCATCTCATGCGAATACTCAATGTTTCAAGCATATCGCTCATTTGCATAATGGCGTTGCTGATGCCTTGGCAAATTGGGATTTCAGGAGTTTACATTCCAAACTTGAGTCTAATTTTTCAAATTGTCTAGTGACACTTGCAGATTGTGATAGGCTTTCTTGATTTGGTATTCTGAGTTTGCACTTTAAAATGTTAAATAAATAAATTGGTTGAAATATTTTAAACTAGTGAATGAAGTCCTCAAATATTTAGGAGCAGTGGAGCACACATTAAATTGAAGGTCTATTTGTGTAATCTTTTATACCCTTGTTTATTTCCTTTTTTGTCGAGACTTATTATGGCCTATAAATATTTCTAACCTTGTATTCTTTTGTTAATAAGAGAAATATACTGAAGACTCATATCATGGTTTTTTTCTCCCTGAACTAGCGTATTCCACTTACACCTAGCGTTATTCTTTCTTCTTCGCCTTTTATTAATTTTTATATGGCATCAGAGCCATGGATAACAAAACCTTAGCCGTCATTAACGAAAATCAACCAATGGAAAACCCTATCACGAAAGCCTTGACCATCGGCGTTGACCTCACCATCGTTGTTGCTGTCGACCTCACCGACGCCGCTATCGTTGTTGTTTTTCCCACTGGAGCCGCCGCGCCATTCAGGCTGTTGTCGACCAACATCTTTGGCACTGACAACCGCCATCGTCAGATTTGTACGACGCCGCTGTACGTTCAACTGCAGCCGATCGACCTCCCATTTTTTCAGATCGACCTTTCTGTAGCCATCGCCAAGCACACCTCCATCCCAATCAGACCGACAAACTTCTTCAATCCAGCTACTGACACTTATCTCGAGGTTGAAAGTGGTGAGTCTTCTATCCACTTTAAAGGTAAATCTCCTTGAGATGGTCAGAGTGGTATTTTTCTGGCTATGGCAACAACAATTGACAAATCCCCAAATGAATTTTCAGCAACAAATAGTTGCTCTTGGGCAACTCTAACTGCTTCCACCTCCATGAATTCTGCTATTTTGTCAGCCCTACCGATGTATTAAGGGAATTCGGTAACATCCTTCCCTACATTAAATACTACTAATTGTTTCTTTGGTTCAGTAGCTGTGAGAAACTCAGGTTTAATGGCAGGGAAGAAACTGAATGGTCAGAATTACTTCTTTTGGTCCCAATCCTTTAAGATGGCTCTTGAGGGACAACATAAATTTGGGTTTTTGATAGGGGAGGTACAAAAACCTAGGCTAGGAGATCCTCAAGAACAAATTTGTTAGGGGGAGGACTCTCTTCTTCGGTATGTGTTAATTAACAGTATGAAACCTCATATTGGGAAACCATTGTTGTATGTTGCTACAGCCTGGGACATTTGGGATACTGTTTAGAAATTATACTCGAAGCGTCAGAATACTTTCCGCCTGTACACTTTATGGAAACACGTCCATGAGTGACCTAAAAAATTATCTCTAATCTGGCGGAAAATGGATCTAGATAGAGAAATTGTCTGGTCTATCCTTGCGGAGGTGTTCAATACTCTGGTATAGAGGTGGTTGACCGCATATATGATTTCTTTGCTGGTTTGAATTCCAAGTTCGACTTGGTTCGTGGTCGAATACTAGGTCAAAGACCTATCTCGTTCTTAGTGGAGGTGTGCTCAGAAGTTATGATGTTCATCACACCCGTACGGTATTCCTCTAAATGAACTAGATAGGTCTTTGACCCAGTATTCGACCACGAACCAAGTCGAAGAATTCAGACTAGCAAGGAAATCATATATTGGGTCAACATCCTCTATTCTGGAGTATTGAAAACTTCTACAAGGATAGAGTCCCATACAATTTCTCTGCATAGATCCGTTTCCTCCAGATTAGATAATTTGTTAAAGTGGGATGTAACATTCATGGTCCTTTGCTTGCACTCATGAACATGTTTCCGTAAGGTGTAGAGGTGGGAAGTATTATGACGCTTCGAGTATAATTTCTGAACAGTATCCCAAATGTCCCAGGTTGTAGCAGCATACAACAATGGTTCCCCAATCTGAGGTTCCATACTGTTAATTAAAACGTATTGCATAAGAGAGTTCTCCCCCTTCCAAATTCGTTCTCGAGGATCTCCCGACCTAGGTTTCTGTTCTTCCCCTATCAAATACCCAAATTTATGTCTGCCCTCAAGAGCCATCTTAATGGATTGAGACCAAGAGAAGTAATTCTAACCATTCAATTTCTCTCTTGTAATTAGACTTCCGTTTCCCATGGCATTTGAACCAGAGAAACAATTAGTAGTATTTAATATAGGGAAAAATGTTATCGGATTCTCTATATACATCAGTAGGGCTGATGGAATAGCAGAATTCGTGGAGGTGGAAGTAGCTAGAGCTGCCTCGAGAGTAGCTATTTGTTGCTAAAAATTTATTTGGAGATTTGCTAGTTGTTGTTGAACCATCACCAAGAAAATACCACTCGACCATCCTAAAGAGATTTACATTTATAGTGGGCAGAAGACTCACCACTTTCAACCTCGGGATAAGTGTCGGTAGTCGGATTAAAGAAGTTCGCCGTCTGGATGGCGGTGCGGTACAAATCTAACGACGACTGTACAGACGAGAGCGCAGTTGTATAAACAACGGTTGGAGATATTGGTCGACGGCGGCATCGATGAGGTTATCGTTGGTGGTCAAGGTTTTCGTGGTAGGGTTTTCCATTGGTTGATTTTCGTCAATGACGGCTAGGGTTTTGTTATCCATGGCTCTGATACCATATAAAAATTAATAAAGGGAGAAGAAGAAAGAATAATATTGGATGTACTTGGAAAATCCTAGTTCAGGGAAAAAAAACTACGATATGAGTCTTTTGTATGTTTCTCTTATTATCCAAAGAATACAAGGGATGAAATATATATACGCCATAATGGGCCTTGACAAAAAAGAAAATAAACAGGGGTATAAAGACTACACAAATACCCTTAGTACAATTATTTTCAACAGTTATCTTCATCGTTGATCATACCTGTCTCACTTGGGTCTTTCTCCTAACTAATAAATATAAGGTTTCACTTAGACCAGTACAAGGTCAGACTAGTTGCAAGAGGGTTCACTCAGACGCATGGAATAGACTACTCAAAGACGCTTTCACCTATTGCAAAGTTAAACACACTCATAGTTCTTTTGTTCATTGTAGTCAATAAAGAGTAGCCTCATCAACTTGATGTAAAAAATGCCTTCTTAAATGGTGATTTAGAAGAAGTGTACATGAGTTCCCCTCCAGGCTTTGAGGTAAAATTTAACCATCGAGTGTGTAAACTTTGGAAATCTCTCTATGGCTTGAAACAATCTCCCAGGGCTTGGTTCAAGAGATTCACCACATTTGTTAAGTCCCAAGGTTACACTTAGGGACACTTTAATCCTACATTGTTTACGAAGGATCTGAATTTGGGAAAATTGTTGTGTTGATTGTTTACGTCGATGATATTGTCTTATCAGGGGATGATACTACTGAGATTACCCGACTATAAAGGAAGATGGATGATAAGTTTGAGATTAAAGACCTAGGGAATCTAAAGTACTTCCTTGGGATGGAGGTTGCATGATCAAGGGAAGGAATTTCAGTTTCACAAAGGAAATATACACTTGACCTTTTGAAGGAAACGATTTTTTGTTGATAATTGGATGTCAGCAGTATCATTGGACGTCGTCAATGAAATATACAGCAGTATCATTGACCTGTTGAAGGAAATATACAGCTTCCACATTTGTTAATTGGATGTCGTCATGTCGATACCCCTATGGAGTTTAATGTAAAACTGGAAAATTTTGTTAACAAAGTTCCTGTTGATAAAGAAAAGTATCAGCGGTTAGTTGAAAGTTGATTTATATGTCCCATACTAGACTAGATATCTTCTATGCAGTTAGTTCAATTAATCAGTTTATGCAAGCTCCATACGAAGAACACATGGAAGCTGTGAATCGTATCCTGAGATATTTGAAAACTACTCCAGGAAAAGGTTTGATGTTCAGGTAGACCAGCGAAAAGTGCATTGAGGCCTATACTGATTCAGACTGAGCAGGATTAATGACTAACAGAAAGTCTATTTCAGGACACTGTACCTTTGTGTGGGGCAACCTTGTAACGTGGAGGAGTAAGAAGTAGGGAATAGTTGCTAGGAGTAGTGTGGAAGTTGAATACTAAGTTATGAGTTTGGGAATTCGTGAAGAGATTTAGTTACAGAAGGTCCTGTTTGACCTTCACAAGGACTGTGAATTACCTATGAGGCTATTCTGTGATAACAAAGCCGCTATAAGCATAGCTAATAACCCAGTTTAACATGATAGAACCAAACATGTGGAGATTGAAAAAGACACTTCATTAAGGAGAAATTTGACAGGGGCAATATTTGTATTTCGTACATCCTGTCAAATCAACAAATTGCTGATGTTCTTACTGAAGGATTACTTAGGCAGAATTTCGACTCATGAATTAGCAAGTTGGGTCTGATTGACATCTACGTCCCAACTTAAGGGGGAGTATTAGAAATAATTGTACTAAGGGTGTTTGTGTAATCTTTTACACCCTTGTTTATTTCCTTTTGTATCAAGACTTATTATGATCTATAAATATTTTATCCCTTGTATTCTTTTGTTAATAAGAGAAATATACAAGACTCATATCATGGTTTTTTCTCTCTGAACTAGGGTTTTCCACGTACATCTAGTGTTATTCTCTCTTCTTTCTCCTTTTATTAATTTTTATAGGTTCAAATACAACTTGTAAAGAATTGAGGCAAAAGTTCACTGAGCAGATAACTGCCCGCTGCTTTGCACTTTTGCTGGCCTTTTGATTAAGGAATACTAAATACACCATTGAGAGCTAAGCTAGGACATATTAAGTCTTCTTTCTGATATTGTGATTGAGGTGTTACAGTTGCATGATCTATGAAATAATGGTGTCTTTCCTTGCTAACTAACCATCTGCTGCCAGACTTTTATTTTGAACCAATTTGTTATCTTCCTGGAAGTATGACAACTTGGAAAGTGAGCTTGTCATGACCACGGTTTACAGCTGCTCGTGCCTTATAACAGTATCGAACAATAGAAATAGAGATATGACAGGGAGAAGACAAAGAGAAATGAATTGGAAGAAAAAAAAATAAGGGAGAACATTCGAAGGCTCAAGCAATCAACTCTTTACTTAAGTTTTACTGAGTACAAAAAAAGGTTCCCAAGTTATTGAAATAATATCTGATAAATTGTTAATGAATTGAGAAAATTACAATGGAACAGAATCCTAATATCTTATAAATTTTATCATACCGTAAGAAAGAAATTCGAACTTTCTTAAATCATAGGGACTAAATTTGCAATTTAATATTTTTAAACTAATGATGATAATTTTATTTTTATTTTCTTTCAAAATGATTAAAATATATATAAGTGATTGTGAATTAAGAACTAGTTTTTTAAATTCATTTTGTTCACTTAAGATGCCTGTTTCACACTCTCCAGATGAAGAACGGGAATGAATTTCTACTTACAGATACTGTTGGTTTCATCCAGAAGTTACCAACTATGCTGGTGAGATTTGCAGCCACAAGATAAGCATCATATAGTCACACGTCATCTATCATTTCATTCTGAATCTGCCGGTACCATAAATCTGATTTAGTTTCATTAAATTTGCAAGGATGTTTCCTCATTTTCCTTTTTGAGCATTCGTGGTAAAATCCCCAGATAGATTTATTTTTATCTCTGGATAAGTCCTACAGGTTGCTGCATTCAGAGCAACATTAGAGGAGATATCTGAATCGTCATTACTGGTTCATGTGGTGGACATCAGGTGATCGGTTATTCTATTGATGCTCCTAATTACCCTAATCTATTCTCTGATTCGATATTTTATTAATTTCAGCCATCCTCTGGCTGAGCAACAGATAGAGGCTGTGGATAAAGTTCTTTCAGAATTGGATGTTTCATCAATTCCAAAGTTGATGGTTTGGAACAAGGTAACGGGGAAAAAGTTCTTACGGTAATACAACCTTTCACTCCACCCCACAACCACCACATAAAAGATTAAGAAAAGGAAAAGAAAGAAAGAAAGAAAACTGTTCGATATTTTTCTCTGTGCTTACTATAGATATTTGTCCTTTTGTCATTGGCATGGCTTGTGATGACTTGCTTTACTAGAATCTCTTTACTATGTGACATGAAAACCCTTGCGAATTGAAATTAGGAACCCTTTTGGTATGAGAACCTTTAATTCTCAAACACTAAAACCCCAAATCAATATTGATTTCAACCTCAAAGCTTTTCCTTGGCCCAAGATTTGAACACAGATGATACGAAAACCCTAATGCAACGTCATACATAGATTGTAGTAAAATGACAAAAGAAAAACCCTACTCAATGTGTCATAAAAAGGATAGTATTGATAAATATTAAAATTACATCAAAATTATTAAATAAAATATAAACAATAATTTGAATCCCTAGATGGTTCAAATCACATTTCAATTCTAAAGGTACGTCAAAATTATTAAATAAAATAGAAATAATAGTTTGATGCACTGGACGATTCTTATCACTATGTTTCTTGGTAGTAGGAAGACACACTGGAGTTCTTAGTTTTTATGATATTCTCTTTCATATCATCATATGTTTTACCAAAATTGGATTTTCAAATGGGCTTCTGTTTTTCGCTGTTCAATCTCGGTAGCTTTGTTATTCTCCACCATTTTAGTCATTACATGGAATTTTTGTCTTGAGAGAAAGAGGAGGATCTATAGAGGAGAGAAATCTTGGGGAGGTTTGGTCTTCGGCTGGGTTCAATACCTGCAGCTCCTTGAGTTTTGTTTTGCTCCTTTGGTTTGTGCTGGTTTATATTTTTATTTTTTTGTTTACGCTGCTGCTACTGTTGTTATCATTATCTTTATTGCTATTTGGTTATCATTTCATTTGCTATTGAAGTTTGGTTTTTAATTTTAAAGAAACTTATGTAGCTTTTGTAAGGGATCCCTATTGGTAATTCTATTGGCAAACACCCAACTGCATGGCAGAACAATCTCAGAAATATTTTAAAAAATGACTAAGAGTTTGCCACGTGAGGAACTATTGAACAATTGGGTGGGCTGCAAAAAATAAAAGAATAATAAAAAAACAAGAGAGAGAGAGAGTGAGAGAAACGGGTGCAACCTAGGATGTACCACAGTATTACTTTTAATTCCCATAGTCATCTTTGACTACAAAATGTCAAACGGCAGGTTGACAAGGTTAGTGATCCTCAACATATTAGACTGGAAGCAGACAAAAGAGATGTTGTTTGTGTATCTGCGCTCAGTGGTGATGGTTTGGACGAATTCTGTGATGCAGTTCAGAGCAAATTGAAGGTATATTAACTTCGTATTAGTGAAAACTCTATTGTTTGTTAGCAGCAGTTGGCACTGCTTTTATTGGAAAATATGAACACAAGATCAGGAATGGTTGTTTTGAATGGGCAGGACTCAATGGTTTGGGTAGAAGCCTTGATCCCGTTTGATCGAGGCGAGCTCCTGAGCACTGTGCATCAGGTTGGAGTGGTCGAAAAAGCTGTAAGTAAATGGAGGATCCGTATCGATTTTCATTTTGTTTTCTTATTATACCCTTGACTTATTTTAAAACATCTTGAGAGTGCATTAGGTTGAAACAGTTTCTTAGATTATTTCAAAAAAAATAGTGTAGGAAAAAAAATGACATTCTAAAAACCAACGTGAAATGCACAATTAATGTGTATTACTCCTACCTATCTTGACTTTCTATTATTACATTGTTAGACTGCTCTAAACCAAATAATATATATTTCTAGCAAGAGAAAAATTAGCAACGTTGGATGACCTCTTTCGGATTGATTTTGATCTCTTAGTTCACGCATGGTCACCGCTTTTCTCGAGTAACTTCAATTGTCATCTTATGCTGGCAGGAATATACAGAAAACGGAACACTGGTCCAGGCATACGTTCCCCTCAGGTTTTCAAGGCTGCTTACACCAATGAGGCAACTATGTATACCCTGACCTCAGCTTGGTCAAAATTTTCATTTCCATTTTTACTATTGATTTTCGTTTTTCTGTTACCCATTATTTAAAAAAATAATAAAACTATCTACTTCTGTTTACGACCGGGGAAGAGACTCCTGTTTGTCCTAATTGTGTAAAAACATGGATCCCCTTACCATGGGATTGTAAATATATGATGCCCTATATTGTTAAAATTTAAATGTTTAAAAATGTTGAATGGGCATGGAATTTCTGATATTTTCCCCTCTGAACTCACCCAAAGACGAATCGGTGCTCGATCAAGAGGAATATTCTGTTCACTAACTTAAAGGAAATATAAGGATCTTCTTCGGCTTGTAGCAAGACAGTAATTTTGTAAGAAAACCAGATTGTAAATTGAGAGACCGTTCAAGCATTTGCAGTGCAGAGTTCCTCCCAACCACAGGGAATTGTAGGGGGAAAAAACCAGTTCTACACTGAAAATTATTAGGTATTTTGTCAGATTTTTTTTTTCTGTTTTTTGTTTGGTACATATTTGTTGGTCACACATCATTATCAGGTGTCGTTGGTGGTGAAGTCATAGGTTAAAAAATCGATTGGGTCGGTGATCTACACTATATGCTGAACGAGAATCTGACCCATAATTAGAACATTTATATATGAAGACCATCTGGGGATTGGGTACATTTTGGATTCAATGAATGTTGAAGTCATTGTATAGCTCAGCATCTCTCTCTTTTTATCTCATGGCCTAACCAGCCTTCTTTTGCATAATAAAGCCACTTATAATGCCAGACTCCACTAAGCTATTAAAGAGTAAAATGATGGAGAAAATGACAGAAAATGTTACATAAATTGTAAAGGTATTCAAACTCCAACATATATTATATATGTTGATGGGGGTACTAGGTAGTGCTTTAATTGCTAGTTTTTGCATAAAAATTGGTGTTACCTTTCTTCTCGTGCATTGCTCACCTTTCCTATCTTGTTAACTGCAGGTTCTACAAATTCAGCTCACATTTTCCAAATTCATCTTAACTCACTTGACTGAAGCAGCCGGGTGGGCATAAAATTGCAGATTTGGCTTGAATCGAGAAAAGTTAGAATTTAGTTATTATGGTTTTGATAAAACTCTTGTAACTAGTTTTTGTGGTAGGGTAAAAATTCTTTATGAGAGTTTTATTAAACCACATGAGAACTAAATTCTAACTTTTAGAATTATAGAATTATGACTTTCTTCAAACTATTGAAACCATATTTGTAATTAACCTTATTTAGAAAGAGAAATTATTAGGTCAGTGGCGTATTTATAAATTTTGTTGATTGGGGACTTTATAAACCTGTAAAGATAATCTGAAAAAATTGAAGGAGTGGGGCTTGAACTTGAGTTTAGAGGAGACTGAATCAGTTTTACCGCTAGGTTAGCTACTGATGTCGGTATTATTTCAGTTTTTTATATATATTATATAAAAAAATAACATAAAGTTGACCCCTTAGCCCATCGGCGGGTTTAGTATAGGCTACTTCCCCTCAACTTTATGTTATATATATATACAAACTATCATAATACTAATACTAGTGGTTAACCTAGTCGTAAAATTGTCATCCAATTTTCTCTAGATCCAAGTTCAAGTTTCACTTCTTACAATTAGTTTTGTTGGCTTTTGAGTCTATACTAAATCGTTGAATTTAACTATTGTGCTCTCCACTTTTTTACCACACAAAATAATTAGAAAAATAAAAATGTCACATAGTAGTATTTTATTGAATTATATTTAAAAATGCACAGTTAAATTTTTCTCTGATTTATGCATTGCCTTTGCCTTATAAACAAATATTATTTATTGTTATATTATTGTAATATAAAATATATAGTTCCCAGATTTAGATCTTATTATAGACCTTAGAATTTTATGTTTCTTATAGTTGGTTATGGAACTTCCCTAAATGTCTTTTGATCATTGTTGAAGAACTTTTATATTGTACTTTTTATATAAGTAAACAATGGATACACTAACACAAATTTAACACAGGCTCATGGGTCCAAGTTTAGATTGATCACAAGTTGAGTTGGATGGGTAAAAAAAACTCACCCACCGTTCGGTTCATCGTTAACTAAAAACGATTGTTATTGAATCCATCTATTTTTCACATCGTTATTCGTATTAACTTTTTTCAATTATTTTATTCCTATATTAAAAACCAACTCAATTATGTGCGTCAAACAACTCTTAAATATTATCAGTTTTTAGCACCAAAATGACACAAATATAGTATCATCGTAACACAATAACATTTCTTTTTCATATCATTAGCAAATAGCAACTAAAAACAAAGATGAATTTTTAGAATCAAGAAGACTTGGTGATTAATAATCTACCATCTACCAATAACGAATGATATTATATTATAATTTATGCCCTAAAAAATGAATTGAATTGAATGAAGTGAAGTGTTATGAAGAGGGAGACAGAGACAAATTAATATTTGGATCGATGAGAAGTGAAGTTCATAGAAGAACGTGATAATATGCGAATCAGATTGGACAATTTAATGTTTGAAATATTCATTTTAAGGCTCCCTTTGTTTACTGCAACCATGTGATCAGACTCAAACAAATTGATGGACTTCCCATTATATTACACTTTCTTAATTGTGCTTTTGCTTTATGTAATCTGTACTTTAATCCCATTATTATTATTATTTCTAATAAACTAACCCCATATATTTATAATTTCCTCCATGTTTTTTTAAATAATAATATTAGTAATTAATTGTTTTATTGTAAAAAAAAGGAGAAAAATATCAATTTATACTCCTAAACGATGAAATAAATTAAAACTATGAAATTTTAATCGCTAGGACTTTGTTTGTACTCTTGGACGATTTATCTCTTGAGCAATGTTCCACTAAATCTTACTCCAATCTGATTTGTCACATTTGTACTATGTTAAAACTGATTGTGTCAATTTCATTTCATAAAATGATATGGTGTATTAGGTGTATTTGATATAATTCAGTCATAAAACACATTTTGGAATGGGTAAGATTTACTCTTTCATTTAATGAAAAAGAAGATTGAAAATAAGTAGTTTGTTTAATAGCAACATAAATAACTTTTAGAAGAGATGCTTATTTCGATCGATCTTTCTTTCTAGTTCAAATTCTATTTTTCTCAAAGTTTATCTTAACCATGAAATAAAAAGGCTGTGTCTTTTTTAGTACAATAAATATGAAGTATTATAGAAATTTGATCTACAAACTTCAAGAAAAGTACACATAAGTTATCACAAAAGTAATAAAGCTCGTTAAATTTTTTTTAAGTATCTATAAAACAATTAGAGACAACTGTAAATATAACGACGAGACCAATGTATTTTTTTAACAAATTAGATTTACAATATTTGGATATATAACGTAATGTAATTTTTTTTATATAAATATTACAAAATTTGGATAAACTTTTAGAATCTATGAGTGACAAACTAAAAGGAGTTTTATTAATGATAAAATCTATAATTAATAGATTTTGCTATATTTACCGTTATTTAAAAATGTTGTTATAAATTTAATTACTATTCTTAAAATCGCCAACTCAGTTGAATCACTTAAAAAATTCATTAATTTCCCTAATGAAAAATCTTAATACCAAATACATTGAACTAGTGTAATATTATTGCCTAAAATTAATAAATAGCAATTCGAGTGTTGTCTTAAATTTAAAGGTCCATAGGTACAATCCAATATATATATATATATATATATATAACAAATTAATTAACTCAATTTTCTTTTTTTTAATATATATATATATATACATTATATATTCTTATAGTTTTTGTCTTTTGTAATTTTATAAATAGTGGTTGTAAGAAGAGCATTTACGAATAAAGTGACTTAGCGAAAGACACAAAGTTTCATTCTATTGTCTTTTATCTCATTATTTTATAATTATATTTAATTCAGATCTGCTCAAGTGCCTCATCATCTCCATAATTTATATAAACCATACATATTAAATCAACACTATTCCTAACTTTTTTTTAAAAAAAAAATTAAATTAAACCTCCCATATTTATTTATTTATTATTATAAAAATATATATTTTTTTAAAAAAATATTATAAATAACAAAATTTTAAATTCTATAGACATCGATGTCATATATAGTTTGAGGTTTTCAAATCAAAATATCATTTAAATGGTCATATGGTAGCTACTGCCTCTTTTAACAAATGGTCGGTCGGTTCAAACACCTTTAGATGCATTTGCAATTATTCTAAATAAATTATTAAATTAAACTACAAATAAAAATAATTATATTTTCCTTGCGGCAAGGAAAAGGAGAGAGTGAAAAATATATATATATATAAATATAAATTTTTTTAATTATAATAATGATAGAAACATTATATTATATGAATATATAATAATAATAATAACAAGGGGGGCCCTTCTAAAACGCATGAAAAGCCCCATTACATCATACTGAAAACGACCCATTCCCCAATCAAAACAAAATCCAAGAAACCAGTTTACACTTTTTTTTTTTTTGGGTTGCTTTTCCCAAACTTTGAAAATATTAATCTTCAATGATATTGATTTCCTTTACCTACCCAACCCCCACAAAATTAAAACTAATATATTCCAATATTTTACACTTGAAATTTTTCCATGGAAAGAGATTAGATGAATCAGTAGTGAAGCAGGTGATGATGAGCAGAAGCCATAATGGGTGGTTGTTGTTGTTGTTGTTGCTGCTGTTGTTGAGTGAAGAACAAGGAGTTGATGAACAATGGGTTAAGATCAAAATCATCAAAGTTGCCACAAAAGTTTTGAAGAAAATTATTTTGGTGTTCTTGTTGTTGTGGTGGTTGTTCATCATCATCATTGTTGTTGATATGAGATAAGATCTGGTTTAAGGATTCTAATCTATGAGTAAGTTCCAGAATCTGAGCTCTTAAAACAGAGTTCTCTGCTTCAATGTTGAGAAACAATTGAGTAGTGAGATTAATTCTTGAAATCATTTGATTTTTGTTATCTCTGAGCTGACTTACTTGCGCCATTAATCCATCCAAATGTTGTTGTTTTCGCATCCTAGATCTCCTCGCCGATTCTCTATTGGATTGCATTCGTTTTCTTTTTCTTTGATCCATCAATTGCTTCAACTCTGCTTCAGAACCAGAGCTTTGGTTCTGAACCACAATCTGTTCACATAATGAACCTGAAGAATTCCCACTAGAGCAATCCATAATCATAAACAAAAAAAAAAAAACACTATAATTATATATAAAGAAAGAGATTTCTGTATTTACAGTTGAAGAGAAAAAAACCCAGAAGCTAAATTTCAGGGGATTTTGAGTTTATATAGAGAGAAAGAGAGGAAGAAGGTGAAATTAAAGATGATATAGTAGAAAGGGGAAAATGGATGTTCATGAGAAGACGTAGAACCAATGGAGGAAGAGGACGGAGAAAGATTGGAGTAAATGGGTACGGCGGCGGAGAGAAGAGGTAATGATGAAACCGGAACGGAGGATTTCACTGACAACCGGAGACATCAATGTCAAGGGTTAAGGAAGAAGAGGTTTCCAGCATTTATGTATTAATTAATGGAAGTGTCGGGGATGGCGGAGAAGGGGAGAGAAGGGGAAGGGAATTTTGAAAGTGGGGAAGAGGCAATATATAGAAAAAGAAAAGGGGTTAAAAAGAAGAAAAGAAAAAAAATGAAGGGTGTAAAAGAAAAGAAGAATTGGAATTGGAATTGGAATCAATGGAGAGGGCGGTGATTGATGGATTATCCACAACCGTTCAATTCCAGCTGGGGAGCAGTACGTCGTAGATTGTAGAGTAGAGCTGCCACCAAACTTCTACTACTATATACTACCATAAATAGTTTTTCTCTTAAAAAAATAAAAAAATCCCTAAATAATAATTAATGAAAACGAAAACAGCATGATATTTGTCAAAGTGAATTTAGTTCAACGATAATTGATATAATATTTTTCATTATAAAGGTGGATGTTTGAATTTTGAAATCCTCAATTGTTGTACTAAATTGTTTTTTTATCGGATCTACTACTGCAATATGAATGATTAGTTTTTGTTACATGCAAAACTTGAGCAACATGTTGTATAACACGTCTTGTATTATATCATACAACATAATAGGTTTAAATGTTTTAATTTGGCTATTTTAGAGCAAGTAATGTTCGATAAAATGAAAACTTTAGAAACCAAATGCACACCTTTCTAAAAATTTAGAGACTAAAAAAGATCCGTTGGAGTGTTAGTGAGTAGATTTGCTAACTTGTTTTTTTTTTTCATATTCTTACAAATATATATTATTTTCTTGAAAATATTTTTAATGTTAAGCCATATATATATATATTGTGGGTCTTTGTTTATTTTTTGGGTAAGCCTTTCAAAAAAAGAAAAGTGTTTGTTTTAAGAGTTTTAAAGATTGTTTGAACATCAACCTTTTGTGTAGGGTTAGTGAATCTCATGTGCTTTTGCTGTTGAGAGTGATTAGCAGTGAACTAGACTAGGTTGATTGTTCACGAGTATAGTAAATCGTGAGAACTTGGGATGAATAACTGATGTTGTATTGAGGGTATCTCATTCAATGCTTAAGAAAAAGCTTGCGCGTGAAAGTGAGGATAGCTTCAAACTCAGAGGGAACATAAAGTTGTAAATTTCAAGAGTAGACTTTATGTGAATTAGCACTAAAAATGTGTTATTTAGTTTTGTTTTATCTAGCTCCCCCGCTCCCAACAAACACTTTAACTAGATAATTAACTTTGAGAAACTAATTTTCGTGTTTTCCTATAGATCAATCCAGTCTTGTCACTTGTACTACTTAGTAGTATATGTAACATTAATCGATATAGTATAAATTTCATTTGATTAACCATTTACATGTGATAGTAAAATGTTATATCAATGAGTTTCTAGAAAAAGAGTCCATCATCTAAGTTAATTAATTATTGGAATTGTTTAAGTTTACCTGTTTACCTAGTAAAATTTCTTTCCACTAGAGATACTCTTCCATAGCATGTGAGTTCGCAAAAACTAGATTACCAACCTCTGTATTTTTCTATCCTATTTGATATCAAGAAATTTTTTTATTTATTATCTTACTACAACATCGTGTTTTGAATTTTTTATGTATGTTTGTGTTAGATTCACCTCATAATTTCAAGATCTATGACATTAAGGAAGACATGAGTCTCAACGCTCTATCGTATCTTTGCGATTTCTTGAAATGAGAGAATAAATAGATGTACGTAGGGAATAATGGTCTTTCATAATTTTAGTAACAAAGTTTGTGTCAACTTGTATTTTTGGGACTCTTAATTTCCAAACTCAACATTTTAGTTTACCTTATCCACAATAACCCTCCCCTTACCTTAATTTCCATGACCGTCGTCGCTCGTCATCTCATCCTACGTCGTCGTCTGCCACCTTATTATCTTCTCTTAAACTTTCTTCCGCAAATAATATTGATTTTTTAAAAACCGATAAACTTAACTCAAAAGTAATTGACGTGGTCTTTTCAAAAAATCGGAGCTTTGAATTCAATTTTTGTAATTCTTTTACTAAAAAAGCAGTTGTTAAATCATACATTGATTAAAAAAATTAAACTTATGAAAAAACGTAAATTTAATATTATATCATATAACACTTTTCTTGCTTGTAAGCTTGGAAAACAGGTAGAAAAACAAATGAAAATCAATAGGAACCATTGAAAATATATTAATCAACGCCAAAAGTATTAGCAAATATTGTGTACGAGACTTTTCAAATATAGCTAAATCTACAATGTTCTTAAGTGGTAAACCATATGATTATTAAAAATTTATAATGGATAAATTTTATCATATTTTTTTTAAATGTTATTATATACTCAATTACTAACACTAAATCATATATTCATTGCAATTAAATAAATCAAAAACAAAATAATATTAATTAAATAGAAAATAACACTATACTATCTTAAGTCACACAAAAAAAAAATTATAGGGGATGGTAAATTTAATTTAATATTTTAATTTAGTAGCACAATCAAAATGGTAATTTCCTCTTTAATAATATGAGAAAATAAAAAAAAAATTATAAAAATCCTTCTCTGTCATTTTCTTGCCCCCGTTTTGGTTTTCACCGACACCCGTAAGCCCAAAACTTTACACGAGGAGGCTGACTGCACCTTAGTTGCGAAGCCGACACGTCGCACCCGAAAAAGCTGAACAAGGTAAAAATATTAATGCTATTATGACTAGGGATGAAGGGTAATATCGTCTTTTACTATAAATGCTGAGTTTGTCCTTAAAGTTAGTCCTAGTCCACCTCACCCAATCACGTTCCCCAACTTCTATTTTTGGGTTGTTTCTCAAATTCATGAAAATTAACATTAAATACATCTGCCCACCAACCTCTAAAATCGGGACTTTGATGTAAACTTCTACAATATATATACATTTAAATTTGGAAAACATTATCTTTTTTTTGCTCTTCTAATTTTAAGGAACTAGTAGTCTCTGAATTTTAAAAGTCAATACATTTTTAATTCCTCCATTTATAAAAAGTATATTTATTGATCTTCGAATTTTCAAAATATATATTTTTAATCTCTAAGTTTTAAATACACCTTAACCATATTTTATTATTTCTTTTGTTGTATATTTCATTACATCTTCTATATATGAAAATAATATTGATACATCTATGAAGGGGCAAGGAGAGCACATGCTCCCCTCACATCGTGTTGGTATACATGTATCTCCCTCACATCTTGTTAGTATACATATACACATCCTCTCACATCGTGTTAAAATATTTTTAAAATTAAGACTATAAACAATACTTTTATATCCGAACTTTTTTTTATTGTTATCTACATCCAAACAATACTTTTATACTTGTATAAAGTTGTGTCTCCAAGCATGAAATTCTATATCAACCATTCGTATGCTACCTAGTTATGTTTGTTTTAACGATATTAAATTATTTGAATATCATATCTAATGCCTCCAAAATTATACTTATGTGAACTTGTGTCCCTTTATCTAAAATCATGGATCTGTCACTGAATATTGACAAGGGAACAAAATTTGATATATCTATTTTGAAAAATAAATAAGTCATATATATTATATATAATATCACATTTAGTATGTGCTTGGTTTGACTACGTAAATGAATTTTTTTTTTTATTAATTACGGGTTTGGAATTTCACTTCTATACTTATAATATTAAATTTTCTTTATTAAAAATTAACACAAAGTTTCAAGTTAAAACGTTTTTGTTTTTACAAATTTATAATTTGAGTCTTGTCTTTTGTCAATTTACTTAGTGCATTAAAAAATTTAGATCTTACTATAATTAATTAATATCAAGCCCTAATTAGGAATTTAGGAGAGACACATAATACCTAATCAAAAGACCATACAACTCATAAAAAGAAATGATATCCGTACGTAAAGCATTTTCTTGACTTCTTTGGATGACATGTTTTTACCCTAAGGATGTTAAAAAAAAAAAAAAAGCAAAATAAGTAATAATGGTAAAGAGGAATTAATTATTCTAATGGGCAGCTTAAAATGGGATCAAATTAAAGTGGAGGAAATAAAAAGATGGTGTAAAATGGCTGCTTTTTGGGAATTGGCGCAGTTAAACCAAAGTTTATTTAAAGCCAAGATTCAATTATCCGTGTATGCTATGCATGGCCAGTTCGGCTTGGTGGTCAAATCGAATAAAATCAAAAATTTTAAAATTTATATATATAAAATCGAACCGTCGGTTCGGTTCGATTTTTACAGTTTGAATGACCACTCCTACAATGTGAACAACACCATAACGTTGGAACCTTTCAAAGACTTTACACAAACACCATAGCAATACGTGTGAGACAAGGTTAGACATCTTTCATGCCTTTTGATTTCGATGGAAGACCTAATTCTTTTAAATTTATTTCTCCATTTTTTAGTAATTTATTTCCCCTCACTTGCAACACAAGAAACCAATCTCTTTTTTATTTTTGTTTTGTTTAAACAACCATTAAATAGCATTAACATTGTTTATTTATTTATAGTACCCGTGTTAACGATAAAAAAAAAGTTAATCGTTCGATTCTCCACCGAATAATTTAAGCAAAAAACTATGTTTAAGCATATTCATTAGAGAAGACTAAGAAAGGTGAAATCGAGGAATTAATTAGTTTTTTTCTTAAAATAAATTCAAGACAACAAAAATTAATGTTTCTTTTCAGTGTTTAAATCTTGGATGGACGTGCTAATTTTATTTTAATCAATGGTCGATAATATTTGTTCTAATTTTTAATCTTGATAACTAGTATAATATATATATATATATATAGTTTTTTTATATATATAGTCCAAAACCTAATGCATGTATCTCACCAGATATTTTAAGTTAGATGATGCAATAGGTCATATTGTTGAGTATCAAAATGAATCATTTTTTTTTAATTATTCAATATTGGACGAGTAAAAGAGAGAGGTTTCCTAAAATAAATAAATAAAAAGTGAGATTAATTAGGCTGAAGTAGGTTATATACTCAAAATTAAAAAGACTAAAACCTAATAACTTAGACTGTGTTCAAGAACTAGAATATAATATTTGAAAAGTTGAAAAAAACTAAAATGGACTATTCAATATTGTAGGAAGGCAAATCAATATATATATTCTTTTAAAAAATGAATTTTTTCATGCATCCAAATATTTTTTAATTTGAATATCTAATTTCAATTTTTTAAAAAAAAAAATTATTTGTGAAAGTTCCAACTAGGGATATCCTTCATATCTGTACACAAGAAACCCTAAAAAGATGAAAGGGGAAAAAAGGATTGCAATATCTTTCACCATTAATTTACCAACTTGCATTTCTCCCCCATCAAACTTTTGTCTTCTTTGGAGCTTCTTAGCAACACATGGGTCCTTAGCTTAAAGTTTGATAGACAATAAACAAGTACTAGACTCTCTCTTATTGATCTATATTAAGACAGAAAAAAGAGAGATATTAAAATGAGTAAGTCCTGATAGTGGGATGTGGATGAACAGGAGTGTTGCATTAAAATCTATAACTCTAAAAGGTAAAAGAAAAAACCATATATATCTTTTCTTGATTTAGATACAATTTCAAGTGATATAAAAAAGAATAAAGGGGGTTTTTTTTTTTATTACAAATTTCTACATACATTTAATATAGGTTTCCAAAAAACACAAAGTTTTGCTCAATTATTTCATTGGGATAGTGAAAGTTTAGGTGGTGGTTGCAAGGTTTTTTGTTTTTGGTTTTTGATTATTGAAAGAGTGTAAAAACAATCCCAAAAAAGAGCAGTATTCCCCACTATCTTAAATAAGCATATGTGGGTTAAGAAATATGCATTTTTTGTATAAAAAGATAAAAAGATAGTGCAAGAGGACAAGGCAAAGGGACAGAGGTATTAAAAGTCATTTCTCATCTTGGGGCACTGAGGCAAGCCAACCTTAATGAGTCTCTAGTGCCCTAAAGAAACTGGACAAATCTCCATTGGATAGGCCACTCTTTCCTCTTTATAAAAGTTTGGTATTTGCTAGCTTTATAAGAGCTAAGCTAGCCCATTTGATACCAACTTGAAATACCTTTTACTTATAATAAGGTTTTTCTGGGATAATGTGTGTCGGGAGAACTTGATTTCAAATAATGTCAACTCATTATTCGTCCAATAAGATTTCTAATTCTAAAAAGATTGGAATAAACCCTAGATCAATTTCTTTATAAATACATCATTAGATATGAGATACTTCGTTTTTCCATAAACCACCATGTGATCTTAATCTCTTTCTTCTCTATTTGTCACTGTTTATATGTGATTGCATGTCTATTTATATTAGTGGGTCTTGATCCATTCTCCAAATTATAAACTCGTTGCTATCATGCGAATGTCATCTTATTTTCCATTGCAATGTGTATTTGAGCTTTTTATTTATTTATAGAATTCGAATAGTACAATGTTGAGCTTAATAAAAACCAATCGAATATAGTTCAATCGACAACGTATCAATTACCATCCTTCAAAGATGGACGACTTCCAATATCCCACTCAAATAATTGTTAAATAATGAAAAAGACAAAAAGATTGGCAGGGGAGGAATTGAATGTGATAAAAGCTTAGCATAAAAGTATAAGGCAACCAGTGTATAACAAAACTATATAATAGATATCTATGGTAAATGAGAACTCTAACCCTAATTTTTTTTTTTTTCAAAAAATACTTTTAGAAAGTAAAAAATAAAGTTACAAAAATCGTATATTTTTCTTCAAATAAAACAAGAGAACAACCAAAAACGTTTTGTTTTTCTTTGAAAATAGAAAACAAGCACTGAGAAATGAAAAAGGGAAGAAAATTGAAGGGAGAGATGACAATGACCGTGTACTCGTAAAAAGTAATTATAAAAGAAATGTGAAAACTACCCTTTCTGTGTCTAATTTTTATTCCGGCATTCGATTTTAAAATGTTACATTTTTAGTGCTTTGAATTTTGACTTTAAATTATAAAAGGTTATACTTTTAGGTTAATTTTTTTTGGTTTAGTTTTGGTTCGATTTTCTAATTTCCAATACTTTATATTCTTACTCTCGAGATTTTACTAATGCCCACCTTCATATTTGGTACTAACTTCAAACAGTTCGTAAACTTAATAACCAAAAATGATTATTTTACATTTAAATAATAATACCAAAAAGATTTTAACTAGGATGACCAAGTGGGCTTGTGTTTAAACTTCAAAATCACCATCCCATTTATAATAATAATAATAAATAAATAAATAATGATAGCTTTATCCTAGCAAAGAAAAATGGTGAGACTGGTTGGAGGAGACTAAAGTGATGTGGGGCAATTTATAACACTTTTTTCTTCTTCCAAGAAAGATTTGTATGAGGTTGAAAAATGAGGTTTATATTTTCACAAATATATGTGGTGTGGGAGTAGATTTTTTTTAGGCAATCATAAAAACACAACCAACACATTAAGAAGGAGAGAAACACTACTATTTAAAAGAACAACTTTATAAATCAAACAACATCCTTAAAAGAAAGGACAATGCTACAACCCTCATAAATAAATTGCTCGAGATGTTGGTACTGTAGTGTGTTGGTTGATTTTATTAAAAGCAAAACGTAAGCACCATGTTGGACAACATGTCAAAGACGATAAACATTGTTATCGGCAGACAGTTTCAACAAAATATGCTTTCTATATATGAAAGTATGATTTTTCAGATTTCGTGGATTATTCTTTATTCTTATGCAATATTTGTCTTCCTTATTCTCAAAGAATGTCATATTTATATGGTGCTTTTATTCATTTTTATGGTTAGTCGCCTCATTAGAAAAGTTTGTACGTTGAAAGTTTTGAACTCATGAATTTGTCTAAGCCCCAACCTTCATGAATTGTCCTTGAAAATCCATGTCTTATTGTTGAGACTTTTGGTTCGATAACCATTGTAGAACTCCAGAGGAGTTCAAGGGCCCCCTCATTTAAAAATCTATAAATATAAAAATAAATATATATAATAATTAAAAACGGTTCGGTTCGATTTTAAATTTAATTTTCGAGGGTGAGTTTATCAAATTTGGCTAAAGAAATTATTTGTTGTAGCAGAAAAGTATATACCCTAATTCCACTTTCAATAGTATGTAAGTATTAACCTATTTTTATTTTGGTTTTTACAGGCCAAAGTTAAACCAAGACAAGACGTTAAGAAGATGATGGTGTTCGAATAACAATTCCCAGATTTTGGTGGCCCACCCATATTCCTCCACGATTTGGCCTTGTTCTTTTACGGCCCCTTTTTATTTCACATCTTACATTTTCTTATTTTTCCAATTTACACGTCTATATTATTTTTTTTTCTAAAAAATATCCATTTTTACCTGTTTAAAACGAGGATTATAGATATATAAGTGAAGAAAACAATTTTTTATGCAACTAAATAGTTTTCTAAGTGTAAATAAAAGATCCTTAGGTATCTTGCCTCGAGCTACACATATTTTTGTGCCACCTTTTCATGTGTCTTAATTACAAGTTGCTACGTAACAATTTTTTTTTAAGAAAAAGATATATCTATTATAATATTTTTTGAATATTTCTTTCCTATGTAATTAAAGGGAATAATGCATAAAAATAGGTGTAACAAACCCTAAACCAAAGTAATACTTAACACAAAATAAAACAACGAGGACTTATGCAACAAGTAGACAATTAATTTTCATTGTTCTTAACAAGTGGTATCAAAGTCATGCCATTTTGATAGAGATCTTGGGTGCCAAAAACAAATGGTTAGCCTTGGAAGATGTAACCATGGGTTGAGATATATAAGTTAGGCGGTGTGTTGGTCAAACAGGAGTTAGCCTAACGAGAATTAGATGAATAAGGTTAAGGTGGTACTGATGTAATAAGTGGTTTGTGATTTGTTGTATCCTTTCAATTTCATGAGCGGTACTATTTCATGAATAAATATGTCTTTTTATAGTTAACCAAATTTAAAAAGTGAGATGACTATTAAAATGACCATGAACTTGTATATAAATATGTCTCTTATATTCAAAATGTGTTCTTTTTTTCTTTTTTCACAAACTCTTAAATCATCAATTCACTCAAAAACTTGAGTTAGTATCTAAAGACAAATTTAATGTAATATCTAACTCTCTCTCTCCCTCACTTGTAGGTTTGAAATATGAAGAAATGTCCAACAAGTGGAAATCAACTTTAATTTGGTAGTTAACAACAATGCAGCTGGAGTTTGAACCTAGGACATCTTGAAGCAACTTGCTCTGATACCAACTTAAGCTTTTGGGTGAATTGGTGATTTATAAGGTTTTATAAATTTATAACAATGTTGTCCTACAAAACTTTTCTTTCTTTTATAAATCTCATTCAAGTTCAGTTTATTATTCATATGAAAATGTGACCAACATCAAACATTAATTGTTGGCTAAATAAATAAAAGTTCATGGATATATAAGTAAAGACAATTATCTCAAATGAAATGAAGTATTTAGATGAAACCAAGCTATGAGATGGTACATATCTAAATGAGACAATATCATAACAAATTGTACGACATAATTACTAAAACATTTTGTATAGACTAATGTTAAAGAGAAAATTTCCAGTATTATGGTTATCTCAATTATTAATAAATTATCTAATGTCATGACATGAATTAATGAAAGTGTTATGTATCGATGTTGTACTAGATATTGAGGGCTAATGTTAAATAGAGAAGTTAGGAGGGTAGGAGAATGAGAGTATGAGACAACGATATAGCAATGGCTTTAGCCTCTGAGAATCATCCCATGCTGCTACCGGCTATTTTGCAAGTCCAAGTGGCACCTTTAAGATTAAGCCACGTGGAACAAACACTCGTTAGAAAAGGAAGCAAAATATCCACCAAGGTTGTCTTAATTTCTTTTCAAGAATGTGCTCTCTAGTCATGCTTTTGCAAAAGGCAGTATTTGACTGTCGTCCATTTTACCTTTTTTTTTTTTTTTTTTTTTTTGGAGATTTTTATTTTGTGTAATAACTTAATTAATTAAAGAGAGAGATCAACAACTTTTTCTTTTTCTTTTTTTTTTTTTTTGAAAAAAAGAAATTATATGCTTTCAAGATTTGGATTCCTTGGAATCCAAATTTTGGCTTGCAAGTAGCCTCTTCACCAGAATCATATTCCTTAATTTTATTTTTGGAGATTTTTATTTTGTGTAATAACTTAATTAATTAAAGAGAGAGATCAACAACTTTTTCTTTTTCTTTTTT
>JBBPDJ010000017.1:3882379-3899912 GCA_037974625.1 Cucumis cinereus
CACATAGAATTGAATTGAAAGATGAAAAGAATGGATTACTCGATGCCCAATGAGTCATTTATCGAATCCTTGCAACTTTCTCCAATTAAAACTTTCCCCCATCAAATCGCGATAACTAATGGCAGAAACCCCATGTCAACTTTAGCTTGTGGAGTTTCCTGTTTATGGACCGACAAAACAAGATTTGAAATTTGATGCGATTGAGCTGCCAAGCTGACTGTGTGCACAGACTTCTGATATGCTGCTGGATTCTGTTAGCAAAGAAGCAGAAAATTTGAGCAAGTGTGGTTTTAGATTACAGTAGATATTTAACCAGGATCAATTTACCAGGCAAGCTATCATCAAAGCACGACTTGTTCCACCAAGAGAATCCTGCAATATGCAGTCAATTTGCTTTCTCTGTAAGGTACTCGGGAAGGTTCTTGTTTAATGCAAATATCACATTTGAAAGCGCGAATAAAGACTGGTTAATTTTCGCACTCTCTTGAAGGCGAATCCCTTCATTGCCAGTCCTCCTGTTATCTTCATTACCTGCCATGGATCATGATTAGATAGATATTAACCGAAGTCGCGACGATAACAACTATCCAGATAACATGAATTCTTGAGGGGTGCATAAATCTCTTTTTTATCATATAAATTACAAAATTATTTGATGATTAGGGCTCGGTTTCCATTAAACTTAAGGAACATACCTGCCAAGTCTATGAGATTGAGCTTCCCTGTGACAGAAGCCCCAGAATCATCACAAACCAGCGACGAAACTGCAATTACAAGAACCCCATGACTTCTACTTAAGACATCGTTAAGATCAGTATCAGCAACTTTTCGTCTCTGAATTCCAGTAGCCAATGTCTCCCGGAATTCGGACATGGAATTTACAGCAACCTTAGACAATCCCCTAAGATGAATTTGGCCTTCTTTATCATCCAGAATTACAATTTCTTTAGCTTTGGGTTCCAGAAGATCATGACACCTTTCCAAGTACACTTCATAGTATGAAATCTCTGCTCTACACCTAGTTTCCTCACAAAGTGATAAAATTCTAGACATGGCTAACGACATTAGACCTGGTTCCGCTTCAGTACCCTACATCCTCAACCAAATTCAACACAGTTCAGAGAGCTAATCATTCCAATTCCTTGAATGTTTTATATTAGTTTCAGGAAAGATCAAGCTTTCATGAATAATAACCGAATTCTTCTGTCAAATTTAAGTTAATTGCAGCTGAATAGAACAAATCCCCCACTGAGAAAGTGGATTGACGGAAAGCAGAAGAAGAGAGGGGGAGGAGATGAGAGGCGACGGACGGCGGGGAAGAGTGGACCGGGGAAGTGGTGCGGAGTATCGACAACGACGATGGTCTTGGATCGCTTGAGGAGAGGGGGGAGTCGCAGTTGATCTGGCAGTCGGGGGTTGAATATCGGCCATTAAAATAGAAGGCCTCAATGTAATCTTTCATTATCAATTTGTTAGATTGTATCTTCGTTTTTTTAGGAAAGATCATTTTCAGTATAGCCATAACACCCTATACGTCAAAATGGAGTGATTTGCCATAAATCTTATTCTTTACATTTTTTTGTCAAAAATCAAAGTGACACCATAAATTTTGCTATTCCCTCCAATTCCCCTATGTTAAATCTCTAAAACTTTCTTTGCCCAATGTTTCAGTCCACCGGCCCACAGTGATAAAATGGGCTTGAGAGATAAAGGCTTAAAAGTGTCGGCCCAATTTTCTTTTGTTGGTCACGCGATTTTCACGTGACGTGGCAAACGGCAAGCAGGTTCGAGTCTAATTTCTTCCCGAGGAAGTGCTCGGAAAGTCTCCCATCCGGTTGAGTTCCTTCACGCTCCGTTGTCTCTGTGAATCGGAGACGTACTGATTTTCGGTAATCTCAACAGCCGTTTCTGAGTTATTGGCCATGATTTCCCAGTTCTTTGTGCTCTCGCAGAGAGGCGACAATATCGTATTCCGAGATTGTAAGTCTTTTTTTTTTTTTCTCCAGATCTGATGTGTTTTAGATTTTTCTCCTCCCGTTCTTTGAATTGCATTGGTTTTCGTTTCGATTTTCATACTGTTTGTTTTTTTCACGTTATCTATTCTGAATCAGAACGGCGTGACGTGCTAAAAAAGTCTAAAACTTTGTAGTCAAGGATGCTATTTTTGTTGTTTGAACTGATATTCGTCTACAATCTGATACGGTGAAAGCTTTTTCTCCAATATGTCGTGGTTATTGTTAAATGCATGCAGATCGTGGCGAGGTTCCGAAAGGAAGTGCTGAGATCTTTTTCCGAAAAGTGAAATTCTGGAAGGAAGATGGAGAAGGAGATGCGCCACCTGTCTTTGTAGGTATTTTCTTGTGTTGACTGAGTGTTAGTCCACTGGCATCTTGTCTGCTGCATACTCACTGGAGTGTTAGAATTTGGAATTGTAGATTCAAATTAAAAGCAGTAGTTAAACTTCTGTTTCTGATTTTCTCAATAGGAAGCAGTGTTTCCTACCTTCTGTTTTGTAGCTTTTATGATATCTATGATATATACATTCATCTGTTCCCTGTTTTCCACCAGTTTTTGTTGTAAGTTATTGACTATGTCTTTCGGATTGGACATTGAGTGCAATGTATGTGGAAATGATTGTTGCAATCCATTAAATTTTATGTTTTTCTTAATAGGCAGTTAATGAATGATATCTCTGTGCACTTAGTTCCTAGATTTCACCAGTTTGTGCAGGGCATGGGCTTTGTGCATCGCACTAGGACATTGAGTTCAATGTATGCCAAAATATTTGTTACAATAAACCCAATATTATGCATTAAAGCTATTGACTTGTATGCTTCTTGATGTAGTTTACTGACTTCTCTTCTTGATGAAATAGGCTGATCATACAACTTCTTTCTCATATTTTTTGAGTTTTACATTTTTTTGGCGTCATCTCTCCTTGGTGGCAGAATTTGGATGGTGTAAACTACTTTCACGTGAAGGTTGTAGGACTGTTATTTGTTGCTACAACAAGGATTAATGCATCACCTTCTCTTGTTCTTGAACTTCTTCAAAGAATTGCACGTGTCATCAAAGATTACCTTGGGGTTCTCAATGAAGATTCCCTCAGGAGAAATTTTGTTCTTGTGTATGAATTGCTAGATGAAGTTATTGTAAGTTTGTTATCCTTTCCCTATTCCTTTTCAGGATTTGACAAATAAACCACTAGATTTACTCTAGCATATTTTGTTGGAAATCATTTATTTTATCCTATCTGGTGGTTATGTAATAGTAAACACGCTAAATTTTAAACATGTGCATTTTGTTATATGGTTTTCGAATGTTGTTAGGATTTTGGTTATGTACAAACAACTTCAACTGAGGTTCTGAAGTCATATGTATTTAATGAGCCAATTGTGGTTGATGCTGCACGCTTGCCTCCCCTTGGTCCTGCTTCCATTTTTGTGGTATTTTCTACACTATTTGACAATCTTTCTCAATTTTATGCCTTACTGTTTCCTTATTAGACTTCCTCTACTTGTCTCTTTGAAGCAAGGGAGCAAACGGATGCCAGGTACAGCTGTTACTAAGTCTGTGGTTGCAAATGAGCCTGGAGGTAGAAAAAGAGAGGAAATTTTTGTTGACATAATTGAGAAGATAAGTGTCACATTCAGCTCAAGTGTGAGTATTTCTTGTTATTCTTTTTCGCTTCAGTTACTCCTGTTTGTTATCTTCAACTCTGTTTAAGTTATCGAAATATTCATATGGATGTTTCCAATATATATATAACGTGGAGGAGTTGACTGGTCTATTTGGAATTACTTTTTGTACTGCAGCTTTTGATGCCTGTCTAGTTTGACTGCTGCAATTGGAGTGGGAAAGGATATTTTTCATGTGTTTTTCTAACTCACGTACAATAGATGGACAATCCCTTATTTTTCTTAACTATTCATTACCTTCTCAAATTTGGTGTGAATTAAAGATGCACTCTGCATAATTCTATATGATTGAAAAGCTTTCCTTGTATTGCTGATACTGGATTTAAATAACATGGTTTGCATGGAGGAGTAAGTTAGTAGTTGGTTAATTTGCCTTGTTGGAGACAGAGCTGGGGTCACTGGGACAGTTATTGTGGCAGACTATTACTTTTTAAAACTTAAAAGTGGAAGTCATTAGAAAAGTTTTGGGAGAGTTCTAAGATTCATTGATTTCAATGACGACCCAAGTTCTTACATGTTTGGAGAAAATGAGAGAGAAAACTTTACTTCTTTTTTTTTTGATAAGAAACGATTGTATTAGAACCCAAAAAGAACAGACAACAGCCTAGAGGCGAAGGACAGAGAGAAAACTTTACTTCTAAGAATTGATATTCTTTAATTTGAATTTGATGGGCACATTTTTTATGTGTCTGTCTTGCTAAATGCTACCACGCTTTTAACTTATAATTCTACTAGGGTAAAGCATCTCTCCTCAATAGGATAAGTGAAATTATCTGACAATGTGCTGTAATAGTTGGTGCTAAATGCTTATCTTTTTTTTGCCTTGGTATTTTTATAATGAATTACCAATGTTGACTGCAGGGGTATATACTTACTTCAGAGATTGATGGTACCATTCAAATGAAGAGCTATCTAACGGGTAACCCAGAAATTCGCCTTGCTCTTAATGAGGACTTGAGCATTGGAAGAGGTGGAAGGTCAATCTATGGTAAGATTCTGTATTCTGTTAGGACATTGATGTATATTCAAGAAATGATTTAAGGCTCACGAACTTCGAGTCTGAGTTACCTTCCATAGAAGCTCTCTTACTGTCTGGGTGAGTGTGGTGGTGTTTGAGAGGGGGTTGTAAGTTGTAACTAGATGGCGACTGTTTGGGGAAGTAGAGAAGTCGTGGAGTATATATGTCATGTTTGGTAGACAATCTGAAAATAGAATTTTGGAAACAAAGGATTTAAAGAAAACAAAGTTGTATTTTTTGTTTTCAGATTTGTGTTTGGTAGCAGATTCTGAAATTCCAGTTTAAACAAATTTTCAAAATTTATAAACTATAAAACTAATTAAAGGTGCTCACTAAATGCTAAGTTAAATATAAATTATTACTAACTAATTTATGAACTTGTTTTATGTTAAATTTTTTGTATAATTATTATTTTGTAATATCATAAAATATATAGTATATTACATATTTTAATTTAACAAAAATAATTGGGTTAACATGAAATACAATATTTGTTCTTGTTTTTAACCTCTTAAATATAATTCTGCATTTTAAAATTTTGAAATCAAAATCTGGAGATAGTGAAAACATAAAAAAGTTGTTTTCCAGAATCCAAGAATCCATAACAGTTCGCGAAACAGAATCCAAACACATACTCCCTGAACTCGGTGAATCCGAAAAACAGAATTTTGAGTTGCAGGCCCTAAGGGTATGGAACCTTTTGACTACAACAATTGCGGGAGTGGGGGATCAAACCTTCAACCTTTAGAGAGAAAGGTCATGCCAATTTTTTTTTGAAATGGAGACGAGCCTTTTCATTAATATAATGAAATGAGACTAATGCTCAAAGTACAAAAGAATTATACAAATAACTAGAATTTTTAAGGGAAAGTGTATCCAGAAACCAAAAATACGGACAAAACAAAACGAGGCCCAAGAGCTTAAACAAACTCCAAACCAGGCAGAAAGCAGACAAGAAAGCAGACAATACAGCAACTGAAAAAATTCAATACAAATAAAATGTTGGGAAAGGAAACAAAAGTACGCCAAAAGGCCATAACCTTGAGAATCCATCTTATTCCACAAAGTCCCAGCCTACATCCTTGGAGCTCCAGATTGACTTGATAAAGCTCATAACAAATTCAACTTTTGAAATCTTGAAATAGAACTAACTTTGGATTATGTGATTTCAAAAAACCCTTGAGGGCCAAACTCTACTTGGATCTTTACTCCTCTCGTATTCCACCTAACAGCTTTCTTACTAACTTCCCCTACTTCGGACAAAGAGTAAAGGCAAGATTGGAGTGTGAATAGGAGTGCCTCTAAGGCGACTTAGCATTAGGCAGAGACAAAACAGAGTATTCGAACATCGGGAAGATGATTTTTGAGGCTCTGATCTAGTATTTTGTAAAGAAACTTGAACCTGCGTGCATTTCTCTTCTAAAAAGTCCAAGGTCATGCCAATTAATGTTGAGCAAAGCTTACTTTTGCCAAGGGTTCAAATTTTTATGTTTCTTTTTATTTCTAATTAAAGGTGACTTCTATCATGTTTTATGGGTTTTCTTTATTATTTTCTCTTGAATTTGTATATGGTTTTGTGTGTGTTTTTAATCTTGTATGCTCTCGTGTCGTTGTCTTCTATCTTCTACAAAGATATATTATGGATGATTATATGTGTTTTATAAATTGCTATCTCAATATTTGAATTTGAGTTCTTTTAGTTATTGATGTTTTAAGTTATTGATATCACCAATATTTTATGTTTTTGTTCTCTAGAAATAGAAAGTAAGTTGATAAATCCTTTTATCTGTGTTCAATTAAAGGATGGTTGTCATCTCCCCTGATGGGGTCGGGAACAGCCTTTCCTTGTTAATAATACGGATATTTTTTCCCTATTTAGTGTATTTCTTTTGATTTAGTGCTTACTATTTTTCATGACGTAACATTTTCTGGGACTCATTCTGATTCAGCCTGTGGTGACAGATTATAGCAGTTCATCTGGTGGAGGGACAGTGATCCTTGATGATTGTAATTTTCATGAATCTGTGCATCTTGATAATTTTGACATTGACAGAACTTTGGTCTTGGTTAGTAAAAAAAAAGAGAATAGTTATTTTCTTTGGCTTATTTGTGAATTAAATTGAGACTTATTCTTGATTCAATTTTTAAAGGTACCACCAGAAGGTGAATTTCCTGTCATGAATTATCGAATGACTCAAGAATTCAAGCCTCCCTTTCGTATTAATGCCTTAATTGAAGAAGCAGGGTCCCTTAAGGTTGAATGAACTTCCCTCCTGTGTGTTAATGTTCTTCATGGTTTTTGTTATTAAATAGTACCGATCTCTTGCAGGCTGAAGTAATTCTTAAAGTTCGTGCTGAATTTGCCTCCAGCATCACGGCAAACACAATTATGATTCAGATGCCCCTGCCAACTTTCACAACAAGGTACGTTTAGTGTAGCACAGAAGAAACTCACTAGTAAATGGTTATCATTATTGGGTATCGTGTAAACTCATTTCTTGGAGTTCAGTTGAATAATCTCTGTCTGTTGTTTTTATCACTCTTCTAAACTTCTCTTGTATTTATGACATTTTCAGGGTTAGTTTTGAATTGGAACCCGGAGCACTTGGAAATACAACTGATTTTAAAGAGGCGAACAAGAGACTAGAATGGGGTTTGAAGAAGGTAAGACATTTCCCTCAACTTTTTTCCTCTTTAATGAGCTGTTGTTTGTCAAGGATTTTAGAGAGGAGTGGCAAGTTATTCTGAGCTTATTAGTTCTCTTTACTTTCGTTTTTAATCAATGAATTCTCAGTTTATACACTAGTCAACTAACACTTTGTAAGTTAGCTTGCTACCTAGAACTCCTCATTTTTATAGCGTGTCTTATATATGCACGATTGTAGATCTTAGTTCTGTATTATTCAACTATCCACTAGCCGGAGAGAGCTACAAGCTAAGTTATGCTCACTATTCCAATTTGGGAAGATCAGTTTCTCTTATAATAATTTCCACATCTTATCCTGGCCTCACTTGTGCATCACTCTCCCGTACAAGTACCTGGAGAACCCAACATAACTAACTGCCTTGCTTTTACCCTTTTCGTCACTCCTATCATTTTATCTTTAGCTATTGCGGGCCAGAACAGTATGCCAGTCTCTTATTCTCTTATCATTGGACGTCTGCATTAAATTTATTGTTACTAATAGCGGTAACATGGCAGATTGTTGGTGGATCTGAACATACTTTGCGTGCGAGGCTCACATTTTCACAAGAATCACATGGTAAATATGTTGTACATCGACAAACTAGATTCTTTTATTAGGAAGTAAATATATGCATTTCAAAAATATTTTGCATGGCAGGAAACATCGTGAAAGAAGCTGGACCTGTTAGTATGACGTTCACAATCCCAATGTACAATGCTTCAAGGCTCCAGGCATGTTATCTAAACAGAGCCAAGTCATCTCCTTCAATAATCCATTCATGATGCTAATATCTTCTCTTTGTACGTGCAGGTTAAGTACTTGCAGATTGCAAAGAAGTCAAACACCTACAATCCGTATAGGTGGGTAAGATATGTGACACAGGCAAATTCATACGTTGCTCGGTTGTGAATGTAGCCTTCCTCGATCTAGGTTCTCTCTTTTATTATTTCGAGCTGCTCTGTCAGTAAGCAAAATAAACACCTGTGGGATGTGGTTATCTGAGGCTGTGTTTGGTGCATAATACGGACTTATTTTTATCTTGTGGAGTTAAGAGTGTTAGTTATCCATCCTTCAAGTGCATCTCTCATGATAGCTGTGGTCTACAGTGTTCATAGTGTGGAATGCTTTAAAGTTATCAAAATGTCAAAAACTGCATTGTAAAGTAGTAATTAGGAAACTACGGCTTATGGGCTAATAGACATATTCAGTCAGAGTGGTGGTCTACATTCTAGTAGGTCAGGTCGGTGCTTTGAAATTTGCTTTGATGTATTTAGTTTGAACCTTTGAACTTAATGATGATTAGGTATTAGAATATAGAGTTTTGGGTTCCATTGTTTTACAGTGGTTCTTTCTTCACTCCATAGTCTATTTGTAGGATTCATGCAAATATTTGGTTACAAGTTTGAGTTTTGTGAATATGTTTGAATATATTGAATGGAGTCTAAATTATTTTTATTATTTTTTTTTTTATAAAGAGTAGCAATAGAAGAAGATAATGGAATTTGAAAAGGAAAGGAAAAGGATAATAAAAGGTATAGTAGCGAATTAATGAAAATATTTATTGAGGAAAAATGACAAGTGGACGCATTCGATGGTGAATAAAGTGATGGGGAGGAGGGGGATTAATGGTACAAACCTTCTGGTTAGCGTATAAATGGAGGAACATATCTTGGGGTTAGTATGCACTGAAGAATATTGAATGATGCGTTTTGAATAGAGCCCAGGGTTTTATATTTTCTTTCTGAATAAAAGGTTTAAGCTTCCAGAATCCTACATCAAATAAACTTGTTTCTTAAGCTACTTCTATTGTTAATTGATTTTGAGATGAAACTTTATGTTATCTAATATAGTATTATGGGTACCATATCAACTATTTCTTTTATTATTAATTGGTTTCAAGATAACACTTTATATTATCTAATCGATTAGAGATAGGAAGATGCATATGCAAATGGCAAAGTGCAACAGAAAACTGTTTTAATTGCGTTAAATTTTATATGGTTTTCACTCACTTCAAACAGATGCAATATGATTTTTTTTTTTCTTTTCACTCCCAGCCAAAATATGGGAGTCTTATCATTTCAATCACAAAAGAAGTTGATTATTTCTGAAAAAGTCGATTACAGATTCAGTGGTAATCGATGATATTTTGCACATTTGAAGTCAAATGCATCGAATTGGTTCGATTGTATAGGAAGATGAGCATTTTTGTGAGTGTGAATAAACCTTTCAAATCATGAAATTTTGTTGTTGGGTAAGGATCAGATTTCATCTCATCCGCCAAACTGTCCTTGGCATCGTAGGCTCGTAGGTTTGGATAAAGAAGGAAAATGAGTTAGCTTGCTAAAATTAGACATTGGTGGCACCAATCGGCAATTATTTAGGAATGGTTAAAAGATATTCTTAATCATATAAAATCTTGATATTCCTAATGATATAAAATCTACTTTCTTGGCATAACAGAGGCTCTTTTTCGGGGGTCCAGTTTATTGGATCTCATATCCTTCCACGTGGTTAGATGAGTCTTCGAAAATATTCGAGTAAAAAAAAGACTATTTTATAATTTGTTTGTCAAAAGGAAAAAAATTATTTCACTTGATTCAAGGTTTATTTATTTATTTTTTAATAATGGAAGTTTTAAAAAAATATATTATACAAATATATACATTTTCAAATTATTTAGAGAAATATGGTAGTTCTTTAAGGATATTAGAGATTCCTAAAAAACCAAGAGATGATTTCTATGGACAAAGTAAGTGTATCTCAGCAATGAAAGTAAGTTTATCTCAGTGATTGACATAACATTTCACTTTAGAAATAAAAGTTTTGATCATTCAATTGTTGTAAGAAATGTCACAAGTTCAACATTGTGCTCATGCTCGAATAAACGTGTTTTGTGGAACTAACTTGAGCTAGAGAATCTTTTAGAAGTTAGTGATCTACTGATCGTTGGGAGAATGCTCTCGAAGTTCTGTGAATTCTAAATTTCTGAACGAGCTCCTCTATTTATAGAGTTCTATGGTGAGTGTTATGACCTTGGGCTTGGGTTTGGGCTTGGTTGGTCCATGGATCAGTTCCCCTGAGCCCAACCATATGGATTAGACCTTATTTAGCATGTAGGCTAAATTAACTATTTTGGACTCTAACCCAAATAATAATATTTAATTCGACCAAATAATCAATTTGATCCAGCGATTAGGATGAAAACATTTAGATTTGCTGAATTTATGTTTTCAATTTCAATTTGGGACACATGTCAACTTTTAATTAGTCCAAAATCCAATTGTTTATAAATTTGTCATTAATTTAATAAATAATGTAACAATTTGTGATTGATTCAAACTTTCTCGTTCAACAAACACAAAATCAAACAAAAATAGAGTTTAAAGGCAAAGACCACAACTACTGTTTGTTTGGTGGCATATGACCTTTCAATTTTTGTTTTATTTTATTTCATATATTTTAAAACTAGTTTTCTTTTACCTTTGGGAATGATGTTTCTAAAAATATTGCATGTTGAGTATATGCACCTAAAAAAAACATGCAACCTTCTTAAAAACTTCAATACTAATTTTGAAATGGTATATATGTTTATATATCTTTTAAGAATTTGCAAATATATATATATATATATATATATATAATCTAACTTCTTGAATCATTGGCAATCTCCTTGATATACTTATTTATTTTAGTTCATTTACCTCTTTTAATTGTCCCATATAATTTTTTTAAGAGAAGCTTAGTCATAATTTGTGGCCAAAAATAAAAATTGGTTGCTATAATAATTAGACAAAGGCATCTAATCTTATAATCATGCAAATCCTTGTGACAAGATTTTATTTTCATTCCATGGGAAGACTAAGTAATAAGGATTTCACTTTAAGTGTGGACCACACTTTGTAACACAAAAATACTTGCTTTTATTATTATTATTATTATTATTATTTTTTATTCACGATCACGCTTTGTTGTCGTTAAGGTTGAAAAACATTTTTGATTTCGAACTTTCATGGAAGTAGTTTATTCCATTGTAATGATTTAATTTATGTATTTTTCAAATTTGTAACAGTTTAGCATATAAACTTTATTACCTAATAATTTAGTCAATGTGCTTTATAATCTCTATTGTCAAAAATTGACATTTAATTTTGATGAGTTTATCACGGTATTGGTTAACATTATTACATATTCGATGTATAGGAACTAAATTGTTACATGGTAAAATTAACAAATAAAGTTAATATAAATTTGAAAATATAGAGATTAGATCTTTACCAATGAAAGTTTATAGTCTAAGGGATTATCTCGATTGTGACTAAATTTATATAAAAAAAATTCCTTTCCAAAAAATATTTTTATTTTAATTTTTTTTTATAAAATTTGTTTAAAATCTACTTTTAAAGTGTTTTAAAATAGCTTTTGACAGACCGTCAAACATTCCATTTTTTAAAAAAAGATTAGATATTTAAAAATTAAACCAAACACACCCTAAATTGTTATGTGTGAAAAGTAACATCTATTTTCATAAGATAAATTTTGCCACATACTTTTTCTTTAAGAATTTAAAAGTTAAAAATTTTCAAAAATTAATGAGATGCTTGGATAAGATTTTGGAGTTTTATTTTCTATTCATAGAAGAACGAGCTTGTGTAGTAGCGTTGATGCCACAATCTGAACAAGAGAAATGCACTTACCTTCATATGACAACAATAAATTTATTTGAAGGGTGAAAAATGTCATCTGTAAAAGAAGAAACATGCATAACAGTATGGTGTTTGCTACACACAGTTCGATAAGTCAGAAAATGAAAAAGAGTAGAAGCTATAATATATAATGTATTAATAAAGGATGTTGACCTAGGTTGTTTCCCAGAATTTTAGAGTCGCCTCAAGATAATTAAATGATCTATTTTGCTGAAGGGCCTCCCGAAGGGAGTTACTTGTTTGGAAAAAGGGACACCATGCAAAATGATTTTTGCCAAAACCATTTATTTTAGAAACCCTTCCCCATTTCTGCTCTCTCTCACCCCGTTTCTCACTACATGATCCCCTTCCCTTTACCTATTTTGTAAAATGACTAAATATACAAGTTTGTGTATATATATATATATATATATGGATAAAGTACGTGGAATATGAAATTAAATATGAAGTATATATCATATCATAGAACTAAATATACATGTGTATATATGATAAAATATGTGAAATATATATCTTAATATAAACGATATATTGTAAAGTTAAAAAATGAAGTATAAATTATATAAGAATATTAAATATGTACTTCTAAATGTATTTGGAATAAGCTCGTATGCATTTGAAATAGACAAAGTCGAAGGGTGAATTTTGAATATAAATCGAGCATTTTATTTAATACAAGAAAAACAATAACATTTTATTATATTTGTAAATATTGTGGTTTATTTTGTTATATTAGAAAACAATATAAACAATATAACCCAACGTTGCAAAAGAATTTATATTTATTATAAAATTTAAACCCACCTTTTAAAGTCCTTTGATGAGATTATATTATATATCAATAAAAAATTTACTACTAATTAATAGAATCCTACACTAATAAATTTTGTTGGAATTACAAATTTTTAAAACGATTTGCTATACAATAATAGTATTACTCGTTACAATTACCTAACCCATCAATAAACTTGGTAGCTTGAAACTATTAGAAGTGAAAAAAAAATATCAACAACATTACTACTTTGATACTAAAAATATATTTAAATATATCATCTTCCAAATCCAACTTCACATCAAAATAAAAAGAAGGATTTAGGAATTCAATGGCAGCAGCAGAGAAGGTGACAATAATAAAATGTGAAGAACTCCCAAAGTGCAAGTATCGAAACGACGCGGTTTTGATAAAACCAATGAGCAAAACGCCGAAGCATATTCTACGACTTTCGGATGTGGACGATCAAATATTTCTAAGGTTTTCGATAAAATGTGTTTTAGTTTACAGAGAATCAGTAGAAGCAGAATGGTTGAAATGTTGTCTTTCAAGAGTTCTAGTGGATTATTATCCTCTGGCTGGGCGGCTCAGGGGTTGTCCCATGGACCCTCAGAAGCTTCAAGTTGATTGCAATGGAGAAGGAGCTTTGTTTGCTGAAGCTTTTCTGGACCTAAATTCTCATCATTTTCTTTCATTTTGTTCTAAACCAAAGGCAGCTTTCTGGACAAAGACAACCCTTTTGTTTAAGCCTAAGCTGGATCCCTTAAATTTCCCTCCTCTCCTTCTTCAGGTTATATTCCTTTTTTTTTTTTTTTTTTTTTTTTCTTTTTGTAATTTATTTCCCAAGAAAAATAATTCATAGTATTTAAAAATAAGAGAATTTTCAGGTTACGTATCTCCGGTGCGGTGGTATGATTCTAACTACGGCAATCAATCACTGTTTATGCGATGGCATTGGAACGTCCCAATTTCTGCATGCTTGGGCCCACATTACTTCCCAATCAAACCTCCCCCCTTCACTTAACCCACCGTTCCACAGCCGCCACGTGTTATCTCACCAGGACCCCACCAAAATCCTCTCCCCTCACCCTCAGTATACCAAAACCCCACGCCCCATCTGGCACGTCGACATCACAAAATCCCTCCAATCTCAACCGTGATCCCCTCCTCCACAATCTTCACCCCCTCTCAAATCCTCCGCTTAAAACCCACCTTCAGTTGCACAACATTCGAAACCCTCGCTTCGCATACGTGGCGTTCCTGGATTCGCTCCCTCGATCTCCCCTCTTCGCTTCACGTCAAGCTCCTTTTCCCTGTAAATATCCGTAAAAGACTTTCCCCCAAAATCCCTCACGGCTATTACGGGAATGCCTTCGTTCTCGGATGTGCCGAATCTTCCGTTAACGAATTGTCCGTTGCTCATGACTTAAACGCCGTCGTTCGCTTGGTGCAAAACGCCAAATCGATCGTCGATGATGATTACGTCAAGTCGATGATCTTTCTGCTGAAGGACAAAAGTCTCCAAGCCGACTTGTCGGCCACTTTGGTTATATCGGACTGGTCGAAATTGGGATTACAGGACTTGGATTTTGGGTCAGGGAAGCCTCTTGAAATGAGCCCTTTGGCTAGCGATGTCTTCTGCTTGTTTCTACTGGTGATCGGAGATGTTAAGGCTGTGAGAGTTCTCGTGTCACTTCCGGCGAATGTGGTTGAGAAGTTTGAGTATTATATGACCGGTGAGTGGTTTTCCAATGGAGAAAAGAACGTTTGATGAAAGGAGGCCCACATACGATGGGCTATTTTAAATGGGCCTCACATTGGTCATCTTATCTGCCCGATAGACCCAAAATAGTGTATAACCCACCTTTTTGGATTGTTGATCATATGTGAATATAAGTGAATTTTGAATATCGTTTTAATTATTTGTGTCATATACCAATTTTGTATATATAAAATGAAATCAAACAAACACATAGCTAGTACTCATAAGAATAATAATTAAATGTATAATAATATTTTTAAAGAATCATCGGCATAAAAAAATCTGACAAACCTTAATATAGACTCCTATCATACAATCAAATATGATCTATCTTCGAAAGCTTTATCTAAATTAATTTACTAATATCTTGGATATAATTCTATTGTATATTCTATTGAATTATGATATAATTGCTAATATTTTGGATATGATTGCCATATTTGTCACTACTTCTTAATTAATTGTAATATAAAATAATATAGTATTAAGTTATAACAGTACTATTTAATAGAATGTTATATTAATAAATAATTGAATTGTTTATGATAAAAAGAATTTTTTATAGTAAACTATTTAATTTAATTACTTCAAATAATATAAATTAATTAGAATAATTAATAAAAAATATTTTAAATAGGTAATATAACTCAAATATTAATTGTAAAAGTATTAATTGAAATTTATTAATTGTCTCGTACTTGTTTTAGTACAATTGTAAAGACGGAGATTTTATTAATTCCTAATTAAATTAAAATTTAATTTGTTAATAACTGTTACCATAAAATTAACGAGTTAATTTTTTGTAGCACGTCCAATTGTCAGCGGTTGAAGGAGTACGAATCTCATACTACTTTCTTTTTCTATGTAGAGCAAAGAATAGCTAAAAAGGGCAGTAAAACTTTTAATGAGTGTTGAGTATAGAGTTTCAAAAATTGGGTACATTTCCTTCTTTAACTTACACAAATAATTAATTGAAAAACGCAAATTAAGATAATTAAGTTACAAGAGAACAATCTAGAGTGGCTATAATTCTTTCGAAAAAAAAGTCAAATTAAAATATAAAAATTATTTAAAATGACAAAATTTTTGAAAATATTTACAAATATAATAAAATATAACAATCTATCATAACACAAATAAATATTAATATTTTAATCTTGAAAACAAGGTACTGAGACGTGTAATTAAAACACAAAATCTAATATTTAAAGCAAGAAATTGCGAAGGTAGTGATGCATATATTAAAGGAAGCAGATATAAAGATAAGAATGGGAAGAGAGAGTTGGAGCTAATAATTTCTATTTAAGAAAAGAAAACAAAGGAATAATCCAAGAATTACAAAGGTCAACTTGTATAATATAAAAATGGGAAAAAAAAAATATATATATATATATATATATATAATGAAAATGTAAATAGTTTATTTAAAAGAAATAAAGAAATAAAGAAATAAAGAAATAAATGAGAATGGAGAAAAAGACAAAAACTTGTGTGATCATAGATGTGGCCCCTTTATTCTGTATGTGTGTATGTGTGTGTGGGTGATGGTGTGGTGTACCGCACCAATGGAGATTTGTTTTTTTAAGGAGGGATTTTCTTTGAAGCTCTTGGGGCATTAATGAGTAAAGTCTCTTTTTTGCTTTGTTTGGAACTTGAATAATTTAAAAACCAGAGGGAAGAGAATGTCTGTAGTGTACCATACTTGGTTTAGAGAAGACACTACAAAACATTCTCAACATGCCTATGTTTCTTTCAATACCTAATATCATGAAATCAAAAAGCCAAATTACCAATTCCACCCCCATCTTTTCGTAAACTTCATGTTTGGGGTCTGAATTTTATAGTCAATTTAGTTACTGAAACTTAACGAGTTGATGATAATCATGCAATTAATATATATATATATATATATAAACTTAACAATTAATTAATGGACTAAGTTTAGGGTTTATTGGAAATTTATATAATGAAATTGGACAATTTCATAACTAATTTGAACCGTTTCCAAAGTAATTTATGAAAACGATAATCTTTAAAGTCATGTATTTATGGGTGGGTTAGACTAAATTAAAATTTGAAATTGAGGTTGTTTAATGAATGGACTTCTTGTTTCATTAAGTACAATCTTACAATAATGCAAAGAATATCATAGATAAAATAAGAAAGTTAAAGCAATAACAAATAAAATATGAAATACCACTCTCCCTAAGTTTGAGAATTTTTCTCAAGTTGTTGAAGAATAAACAAACACAAACTAGAGTAAGTCTCAAGATCTACAACATCCTAATCTTCTTCAATGTAAAATCGACACACTTGTGACTTAAACGTAAAATCAAGACATAGGATGGAACCACTAACACTAACAAAACACTCACAAAACATCAAATGCTTTTCATAAGCGATCAAATCTAGAATGAAAACACTAACACTCCTTAAATATGCACAACATAAGGATCACAGAGACAATCTAGACACTACTCTACCATGCTTAGAAAAAGACAATAGCTTTGTGAAGTTAAGCATACAAGATTTTCGAGACAGTTTAGAAACACCACTCTAACTAATTGAAACAACTATTGTAATGATATCCTTAAATGACAAACCAAGACATATAGGATGACACACAACACAAAAAAGCAATAAGCCATAATACTCTTAGATAAATATTGCCAACAATGAATCTATAACAAAATTAAATCTATGATAGAACTTTGTCACCCCATTAACATCATCAAGTTTAGTCCATTTGAATTATATAATTCTCTATGTATATATAGCTAAAAAGAATATATAATTTAATATAATATTACTAACAAACAAGGTTCTTTGGATCTATAAAATAGTTTGGGGGGGGGGGGGGGGGGGGGGGGTTGACCAGAACAAAGAAAAA